>SMSO01000014.1:4660844-5088344 GCA_004764695.1 Schizochytrium sp. TIO01 | reverse complement strand
CAGAACCACAATCACCACCAGCAACACCAGATGCAGCCTCAAAATCACAATCACCAGCAGATGCAGCAACAAATGCAAAGCTCTATGCAACAACAATTGCAGCACCAGCAACAACAACAACAACAACAGCAACAACAACAACAACAGCAAATGCAGCAGCAACAGCAACAACAGCAACACATGCAGCAACAGCAACCAAACATGCAGCAACATCATGACCCCCAAAGTGGCATGGCTCATTTTGTCCAACACCCACAAGGTGCGTACTTTGTGACTCCACAAGGACAGCATTATATGCCAGCTCCACATCCATATTCATACGTTAGCGCCCCAGGGCAGATGCACATGGCACAGCCCCAGGGGCCTGCACCGCAAGGATTCGTCCCCCACGGTACCATGGACACAGGGTTTGCGAACCCCGGCATGTACATGGCTCCTCCATATGCCGGCATGTTTCATCATCCCCAACAGCAACAGCAACCGCCAAACAACCACCAACAACAGCAGTGAATCCCTTCTGGAAGTAATGTGGCCGCACTGCTGTTAAGCAAACTACTACATTTGATACAAAGTCTCCGAGCTCACGCGTCATTCCCTTCTTCTTCTTTTTTAAATGTGGGCTGCTTTGTTCTGGTGTTCTCTTTTACAACGCCCTGAGATGACCCTTTCTAAGAAAAGAGAAGTGGTTACTTGGAGCAAGATCCTTACCTTGGCACGGAGATTACTATTTTTTCTATTGCAACTCGACTCTATGTCCCATAAATTGTCAAGTACCAAGGAATCATACGAAGTGAGAAGTTTTCACTGCTTTTTCTTTCCTCTTTTTTTTTTTTTCATTCAATTTAAGCTCTTCACTCACTTGACATCGGCTCAGTAATCTTCAGATCCAGCCCGTGAAATGCCTGCCTGCTGATCCATGCATTAAAGTAAACAAACTAACCAAACTTGGCATCTTACCTTTCTAGGTATCTATCTACACAATAACTTTCCTCTCCGGAGCCGTTCAGGATAAATAGGTGGTTGTTCTTTTCATCTTTTCTTATTTTAGCATCACCAAACATTTCTCTAATTTCTCATGAGAATTGAGTAAAGGAAGACAACATACTATTGCTAGTTGTGAGCAACGCCTCCATTTTATTTCGGATGTAAACCTAATATGTTTTTCATTCTTATTAAGTACATACGTGGGACTCAACATCATTCCACTATGACAATTGTTGCCGCTCTGCAAGATTTTGGCGCTCAAAGCGTCTCATTCTCATTTCCTTTCCCTTCACATAATAAAATTTGATGTTCTATATTTTTTTTAATACATAATGTTGTTAAGGTAATTGTGTTTGGCAACAAACAACGCATCATCAAGCGTGATTGTCTGCTTGCATAAATTGTTTCCACCACATGGACTCCAATACACCACTCTTATTCGCTGTTGTTTCCCAGGGTTTAGGACTCGAAGAATAATGAATTATGCTAGGCTTGATTGTTTCCCAGTACGAAGGTACAGCGCGAGTCATGCTCCACGCAAGTCGCTGCGCATTGAATTTGAACTCCAAGCGATTTGACTCCGGCCAGCGATACCAGTCAGCGAAGAACGCGTTTAGAAATCCTGTATCTCCACCATCATAACTCGTATAAACGTTCTCCTCGATTCCTTTCTTCATTCGATCGAAAGTTGCAACATCGGGGCGCAAAACAAGAACGCCAGCGTTGAAGCGATCTGGTGGAATGAGATCTGGAGCAGCTGCAAATCCATAATCCCCAAGGTCTACGTGAAGCAGCTTCTCTATAGATCCTACCACAAGGCAGTCGGCATCAATATACACAATACGGTCAAACTGAGTCTGCCTCCAAAGCTCGAGCTTTGAGAACCCAGCCCGATTCCACCCCTCCACATGTGCCTTGAACGGGTTTTCAAGGCCTTCTAACTCGATGATATGTACATTTAATCTCCGCCGCAGCACATATTTTGTAGTTCGTGAAATCTCAGGGGTTACTGCAACACAAATCTCCACTGCTGGGACCTTCTGCTCAAGGACTGACTCTACCTCAAAATACGCTTCGGAGGACGACTGTTTCCCCTGTGGTGACGACGACAGCGAAGATGCAACCAGTGATGTTAACAAAGACGAGGAAGGAGAAGGAGAAGGAGAAGGAGAAGTAGTAGTAGTAGATTTTGCTGTCTGACTCAACAGATCACCACCGTGCACGTTCCGCAGTGAGTTACAGAGCGCGGTCACGCCAGGGAGGAAGGAATCATCTGTAAGCAAGGTCACTAAAGCAACCTTCTCATTCGCCTGTGGCCTCATCAGCTCACGCACAACTACACTGCTTGGCACTCAGGATACACCTTCGATTTTAAGCATGCTGACGAGCTTGACAGCTACCCTTCCCCGTGTTACCTGCAGTAGGACTTTCCTATGAGAATATAATCATTTTTCTAAAGGTTAAGAATGCTTCTTCACCTTGCACACAAGCGCTCCAACTTTGCATGGACAACTGGTCCACGCTACCTATCAATTCACGAGCAGAAATGTATCTTACCACTCCAAGTTTTTCTTTTCATTACTTCGATTTGGAGCTTATCACACATTTCCGTGCGAAAAGCAGGTTTAACTATTGAGAGCAGTGAAATTAGCCTTGGAGAAGTACCATTTTAAGATTTTTGAAATCGTATAGAGTGGCTTAAACTCGAAGTTTTGATATAGAAAACGAATGTAGCAGAAAGATGGGTCTTTCCTTACCAGGACGCTATGAAAACCTACTTCAGACGAGTGGCATTGCCACGGTTTATAGAATATTGTAATCTATATTATCTACAGAAAATGCTGTTTCCTAATCCTCAAAGAAACTTTAGGAACTTTTCTTCGCCAAAAAAGCCTACTGTTCCTTGCTATGGAACCAACCTTTGGTCCAAACTACCATTTTATTATCACTTCTTTCACTTAACATTGATTAAGATTCTATCAATTATCAAAATATCTAGTTGGCTGGCTGAATCATCCCTCAAGATATTTTAATTTATTTTTTAATGCTGTCAAACTAAAAAGCTTCGATAATTTCTGACCTGAAAGGAAGTAGTTGGGCATATTCATTAATAATTATAGATATATATTTTTTCCCATTGTAAAATCGGCTCATAACCTAGTTTTATACTCTTGTGAAATAATTTGTCGTGCATTCTTTTGGTGGATTGTCAAAGCATCTGGAACGAATGTATCAAGAGACTTAAGCACTCTGACGACTTTTAATAACACTATTCGATCAACTTATATCCTGACGCCGAATTCAATTGTTCATTCGACTCCGTATGTGAGTCATCGGAAGCCAAACTTTGAGATAGAACTGAGGCTCATGGACAGCCACCTTTCGCCTTCTGCTCTAATGTGCCATCTGCTAGAGAGAAGGAGTATACAGGACGTACCATTTCAAGCAATCTATGCAGAGACTTTACTGAAAGTTGAGAGTGATCAAGTTAGAACTTAGCTTAGAAAGATGAGGATATGGTTCGCTGCTTTAAAGTCAACACGCTGCTGACTTTGGGAATCTATTTTGGAAGTCATTTATGTTTTTTAACGATGTATATGACTCATTTGGACTTAAGGGGTCAGGCTTCTATGCAAATACTTAACCATTAACTCTAGTTTCGGGTTGCTATATATTCATTGATCTCTCAAACGCACGTCTAGTGTTGATCATCATCAGTCAGAATTTCCCCAAGCGTGGCTTTGTGCCTTTTGGTTCCCATTGAGAATTGGCAAGGACTTTAACCTTGTTATACTTGTGTGTATCTTCGATTATTGATCTCAGCAAATGCCAAAGTCGAAAAGGGACACGCAAAAGCACGATTCGGCATCTAGCTCCATAGGATCAAAATCAATCATGAGGTGAGGAACACCAAGAATCTAGGAAAAGGTATATACCGGCACTGCTACCTTCCTATGCGTTACTCAGTAAGAAGTGTTTTGATGTTCTGATGCTTTCACTGCTGACAAGTGAACTTTTCATTGCATAATGTCCAGGCAACAACGATATAAATTGGAGATATACATGCTAGGCTTAGCGGCATACAAACTCGTATAAATCTTCTAATGAGATGAATACCAGCACACTTCGGTTGGGTTAGCAAATAATTTAAGAGGTTCAAGTGTTCCAAAGCATTTAAATTTGTTTTTGAGTGGGTGATTCATTCCTAGATATTCTTGATCTATTCTTGTTCAATTTTCTCGTATGGTAAGAAAACAAGTTAGTCTAAAATAAATTCTTTTTGTTGGCCTTCATCTCATAAACCAGCTTGGTATACTCCCGAAGCTGCTACAAATAACCCTGACACTCTATTAGCTAATTTGCTCAGCTTCGTTCACAAAATTCAAGGATTCATCCAAGGAGTCATGAAATATGGTATGAGGGAAATTCGCACATAAAATTAACCCTCGCATTCTATGCAGATTATTCAACACATCAATAAACCTAGAATGATCAGTGCAGCATTAAGTGCTGTGGACATTTTAAGGCTAGTGTTCTTAGTAAACATTGCGCCCACCCCCCAACCCCCATTGTATATCTCTCTTGTATTAATAAGTAGGTATAGAAACCAATACCTGTGAACTGCGTTCTCAACAATCCTCATCAATAATGATAAAAAATATAGCTTGCTTCTCGCTTCCACTGCTGCGTGTTCCAGCAGTGTCTGAAACCATCTATTGCATTTCTATACTTTTGTAAATTTCTAGATTCATTCATTTTTTAATATTATTCAAAACATGTAATAAAAATAAGAAAAGACTGCTTTTTTTAATTATATTACAAAAATATCTATCTTCAGCTAAGGCTAGTACAAGTAGTAGTATCTCTCACCGGATATATGTGAACAGGACTTGTACAGCAGCGTTACGCAGTTATATGACCGTACTGAAAACGCTGGCCAACGATAGGTCGCAAGCAACTCTGTTCATTCGTACACATACTTTGAGGTGATACTATATAAGATAAAAGAGCAAGTGCGTATCGGTTTTTGTTTGTTCTGAAATTGATTCTGTCATTTGTACTCTAATCCTTGATTGTAGAAGTCGACTGATGGTCCTTGCATGACAGTGGTGCACCGTCCTGGGCAGAGAGTCACAGTGTTCAACGGGTTTGGTAGTAGGCGCGGCTGGGCAATATGAAATCCGAAACGTGTGAACAAGAATCGCTAGATGATCTGATTGATCACTTGAGGCAGCAAAAGATCGACCTCGCCCAAGAGCGACATCAGAGAACTCAAAGAGTGGTTGCTCGACACCGAGCCAAACTAGCTGCGCTTAACAAAGATAACTACGCCCAGCACCCCGCGAAGTGGAACTCTTCTGCCAATGTGAGTTGGTTTAACAAAGTTCATATCGTGGCAGGAGAGCCTGTACCGAACGGAAAGTTTTTTGACATGGATGGGAGATCTATCTGGCCCGCAATGAAGCGCGTCTCCGAGGTAAGCGATGACGATGAGCGCTACTTGAACCTGAAGCCATGGCTTTCGGTCCGCAATGGAGAGTTCTTTGAGACAGTCAAGCCTCTGGGATCAGGATCCCCTTCCAAGTATGGTAGCACGTTAGATGATAACGATGAGGATCTTGATCAAGGTTCACGCAAAACTAGTTCCGTCAAAGTTATTCGTGCGATGCATCCGCGGCCCTGGCTTATACCCAGCTGTGCACCTGGTACTCTCTTCTCTAAATATGCGTAAGCCCAGACCACCAGACATTGGCTCCAAATGCTCTACCCTGCAGAAAGGCTTGGTCTCAATTTTTTTCTCTCCAACAACATAGCGAATCACAAAACTTGTATAAGTGCAGGCATTATCTACATTCTCAGCGTATGATGTGAAATCAAACGGGGGAAAAAGGAGCAGGTAATCTATATAAATAGGGCCTTGCAACTCATCCTACCATTTAATACTTTACAGAATCAAAATAATTGTTTACGTACTCCAATTTCTGCAAATTATGTGCCCCGTCTAAACAAGGCATCGTAGATCTCCTTTCAAAACTTGATCCACTCTGCAACATACAGAATAGATATAGGCTTCAAAATCGTGCTTAAACATTATTAAGATAAGAGAATCCCACTTTCATGCGAGTAACTATTGCAGAGAAGCTTGTGCTGTGAAGCATGCAGAGGTAGTCTGACAAAAATGGCGAACTCAGGAGAAAGAGAAAAAGGATGATATATGAGTTATTGGGGTTTGGGGTCTGGATACAGGCAGGGATGAATGTATGATGTCAGTCCAATACACAGTATGTGTCGGACATGAGAGCTTGGTTAAGTTAGGTGAGGTGAGGTTAGGCAGTAGCTGTATATTGCTTCAATAGTAACAACGAAAAACGCTTGATTTACTGAAGTGAGGAGTTTGACGCTGCTCATCTAGCCATTCAGTACTCTATATTTTTTGTGAAGGAGTTCTTCAGTAGTAATCCACGTATGATGGGCATCTACTTTGTAACTTCACTCTGCACACAGCGATGCCGACGGGCTAAACTTTAGAACTTCTTTCAAATTTGAAAGTAAGAATATAATAATGCCATATCTTCGCCATCTGAATGCTGGTGCCTCAGCTTTTGCTGTATTGTTACAACATCAAATTCTTTTCCAAGAGTCGCCACAACGAGAATAAAGGATAACGAATTTAGATGGGTGCTGAGATATGAATCTGGTCAGCTAGAGGCTGACTGTCAAAATGAAGACAAAAGGCTCAAGAGTGATTGATAAGCTTAGGCTTTGCGACTTAGTAATTTGCTGTCTATGGAAATGAATTCCAGGACCGACTGATTCATGTTGCTAAGACATATTTAATTTGAACTACAAACAATTGAAAAGTTAAGGTCAACTTGACTATTCAAACCACCAATTCAAATTCTACCATACTTGATTCTAGTGAATACGTATAACCCCTTTCAGCTCTCGCGTATTCTGAGTTTGCACCCGAGTTTGCAACCACGCATACGGTTGCTTATTCTTGTCCAATGTAAATCCTAATTTATGGGAACTTATAATGGGATGCAAACAACTCGAGCTGTGTCGTGCCCAGAAGTTTCTTCAATTGAAGATCTCAGCAATTGAATTGTTAGATAGTTTCTAAGTTTGATTGTACAAAGTGAGAAGGAAACATGATAATCTGGAATGTGTTCGGAACCAAGCCAGCATGTAGATCCTTCAACATAACGTTAAACGTTCTGATGAAGCAATGTTTTGCTGCCTGATGTAAAGGAGCTAACAACATTCGATTATTTGTATTCCGGGATGCTTATCTTTTACGTTTTCAGTCTGAATGTATTAGATTTGGCGTGTAGTATAAAGGGAAATGCCCTGCAATCTAATTTGAAGACGCTTGTTTTGTTTCAAATGTTGCTCCTAGTGAACCATTTCGCTCGAAGAATACTTCTGAACACCAACAGGCTCCACTATTCATTGAAATTCGCTTCTATCTTCGTGGCTACTATCTGTATAGTCTCATCATGTATATTTGCAACCAAAAAAAGAACCCATGTTTGCCTAGAGTTATGGCTGAGAAGTTTACCAGAGTTATGTTAGGGCATGGAATTTTTTGCAATCTTACAAGCTGTATTTAGAATGCCAATAAATCATCATCAGCAACAATTTAAAGGCATCGACGATTTCGCTAACGACTTCCATAAGTTACACTTGCTCAGACAGGGAAACAACTCATCAAGCGTTTCCTCTCCTTCACCCTATGGATCGGTGGTTCGAACCAGTGAATGAATTCCTAGGCAGTGTGATTCATAGTATACTTTGAAAGAATAGTGTATATTGCACAACATGGAAGAAGTTTACCAGTTCTGGTTCTTCATGCATACCGCTGTTCGAGTCTTCGAGAGGACGCACAATACTTTCCCAATAATTATAGCAATAGCTTGGCCAATTGGTTATACAGTGATGACCTCAGCGATGATATTGTTACGTCATGGACGTTTTCTTTGTTAAACTAGTATTGCATTCAATTCTACCAGGTTGAATATAGAATTGCTTGAACGGTCACGCTCTACTCAAAACCATCGATTGTCTTTGTGAGATTAGCTCTGATGTAATTGAAACTTAAATTCCAGCGCCAGAGCTGCACAGAAGGAGAAATGACTATCATTGCAAAGGCAACAGTGAGCGTGATGGTTTCAAACGTATCTTTGTACCTAAACGGGAACAACGACAAAGTTTTACAAACTTTACTTTTCAAAAAAGAAACGGAGTCAAAAAGCATTTTTTGCTTAACGCAGAGTCAATGATTGGAGTTATAAGACAATCGAACCGAACGACTACAGAACACTTTGCAAGACCTGAGACAACTTTCTGCTACAATTTGAAGCATCCTGGTCGTTGAAGTGAGTAGGTGGCACAATTCCAAAAGAACTTGACATACTACAAATGGATGTTTAAAAAAAGGTTAGTGAAGTATTTGGTTGATAGCCTCATACTTTGGAGGATACATATAAGTTATACTAAAGACACACTAAACAATTTAACTTCAAGTCTAACAGAACGCTGAATCATAGGCCTTAACATTTGTTCTTAAACCTAAGATTCGCCACTTAATATAGTAAACCTGATGTTCATTGATTAGCATGCGATATTTCAAGTTGAGATTAGAGCGGAGGACATTTTCAGCTAGAATTGCAGAAATTCATGACTGACATTAATTATATTGCTACTCGTAATTTACTAAGCAGAATGCTAATTAGAAAAGATGATGCAGAAAGGATAATGACATTTATTTTTTACTCCTATGCGGTAACTAGGTGATGCTTCAAAAGAAATTAAATTTCCTCACCTGAATCACTAAATTAAAAAAAAAGACACAAAGGTAAGGCCTAGATCAATCAATTTCGTGGCAATCTCAGTACTCAAAACTTCCTAAATTTAAAACTAAGCTCTTCAAGATATTAGGCTTTACTCACCCTCTTTAATGCATATAATCAATCATTGAGATCTTCTTCCACAGGGCAATTTCTATCCTTCAGTCTTTAAAAAAGTTAGATCAACCCGTAATCATTCAGATTTTCCAAAGAACAACGCTTGGCCGCTATTGAGTAGTTATAGTAGCTACTATCGAAAACCATAGAATCTCTTTTACCTTAAATATCCACCAGTAGCTAGCAATACTGTAAATTCATACCCGTTACACTTACAATTTAACCTATACAATTTACAAAACTTGCATTTTAGTAATGGTGACAAAGTGGGGCTAAGGCCCGATCACGGGTTTAAAACTAACCTGCGACTGGCTCAAAGCCAATTCTTAAATCATATCCTTACATAGATATTAACGTCGCCATCTCTGTCGAGTCGCGGGTTAGTTTTTAACCTGCAGTTGGCCACTTTGTTACCATAGGAAATGCAAGTTTCATGAATTGTATAGGTTAAACTCTAAGTGTAAATTGATAATAATAAAAATATCTACAAGGTTCTTCTTACTACTAAGGTACCTCATAGGTACTTTTGTAGGCCAATACACAGAAGAAAGATATGGTACCAAGCCAGGTACCGCCTCTCTGTCCCATGTGCTGTTCGTGGCAAAATCTTTCATGCCGCGCTGAAAAGCACAGTACCTTCGCCAAGGTCGTTCATGATTGCTGTATATCTCGACCAAAGCTTGGCTTCATGGTTTCCAATTGTGTCAGCCTCTAGAGTACCTCCCCAGGACGGTTTCCGACATTTCCGTGGTCTCCAGAATGCAGCTGGTGGCCATTGCAACTTGCAGCAAGCGGCGGCTTGAATCCGGGACCTGGGACCTGTTCTAACCTTCGCCTTATTCTGTGCCGTCGTTCTTCTCCTTTCAGGGCAAGAAGAACGGGCTTCGCCACTCCTAATGATCTGTATACTGATTACGCTAAGCATAAAGATCACATGAAAGCCCTGTTAAGGTTTTCTGTAGCAAAGGTGCTATTGGGCACAGAGATGGAAATAAAAAAGAGAAAGACCGAGGGGTTACTATCGGTGGTATAGGAACTCCTATGGCCGTCTGAAATTCATGATTAAAGGGGATTAGTATGGTATTTAAATGGGAGAGTGCGGTATTATAATAGGCGAGAGAAGGCGCGGCGAGCAGGCAAAGGAGGATCGCGCTGCGCGGCTCGGAGCGGCGTAGGCAGCGCGGGAGGCAGCGCAGGCAAAGAGAAGGCCGCCAGCGTCAGCGGCCCTCATATACGGCGTCGCGAAGCCGTCCCGCGGCGGCTCTATCGCGCCCGGCTGCCCGTCATTGGCATCCGTATTGCGGCTCTAGCGCCCCTGGCCGGCGGTCTAGTGGTCAGCTATATAAAACACTAACAGTAACAGCCCGCCACGCCAAGGCGAGACGCGCGACACGCCCGTATCGTCGCGGCCCGATAAGAGCGCGCTCGCGAGCAGCACACGGCAAAGAGGCTTCAATCAAACTTCTTGGAAGCCACTGAGAAGGCCCTCCGGGCAACCCTCAACGATCTCTGTGCGCACCTAGCGGTCGCGGTAGTCAACGGCGGCTCGAGCTGCGCCTATATACAGATTTGAGGCATATCTGAAAACTTCAATTCACGTCAAGGTTTTCCAGGGACTCTCTTTGGTCGCTTGCATTTAAGGATTTCTTTCGCTTGAGAGACGTTTCAAAGCTACTGCTCACAATCTTAACGTGTAGCAGAGGAACTTACTTTCGTAGACAGCTCGTCAAACACTGGTATCATATTTCGAGACGCTTCTTGTCTTGAAATTTGGGAGATATTGCAGAGCTTAAGGTTTTGGATAAGAAATAAATAAAAACAACTGGCAAGATGGCTTCCTCTCATCTCTTCCCGTTTTCCACGGTGCCGTGGAAGCGGATTGACCGCATTCAGTTTAGTGTGATGTCGCCTGAAGAGCTCAAGGGATACTCTGTAACACAGAAACTCGTGGTACGGAATGAAAGACCTATTCCAGCCGGTATCACTTCCCATGAGACGTACCGTGATGGTGAGGCGGTTCGTGGTGGTGTGAATGACCCTCGTATGGGTTCTGCTATGGGGGATAATAACCACCCTGGCTACTTTGGCCACATCGAATTGGCCCGGCCAGTCTATCATGTGGGATTTCTTAACACTGTGTTGGCAATTTTACGGTGTGTGTCTTTCTATGATGGAGGTCTTCTCTTCACTGATAAAGACGATCTAGTCGCGTGGGAACAGCTCAAGCTCCTTGACGGCAAGAACCGGCTCGGAGCGCTCAGCAAACTTTCTGCGCGTTTTACTACCTGCCCGCGCTCTCAGCTGCCGCAGCCTCGCTACCGCAAGGATGGTCTTAAGATCATGATGGACTTTGGTGAAAAGGCAAACAAAGATCAGATTCCTGGAACTGGAGAGGCTAAGCAGCGACTCACCGCTCAGCAGGCTCTTGAGATCCTCAAAAAGATATCCGATGATGATGTTCGCAAGCTGGGCCTTGACCCCAAGTGGTGCCATCCTTCCTGGCTCATTCTTCAGGTCCTCCCTGTGCCGCCACCCCAGGTGCGCCCCAGTGTGAGTATGGGTGGTGCTGCTCGCTGTGAGGATGATCTTACTCACAAGCTGAGTGACATTGTCAAGGCCAACCTGGCCGTGCTCCACTGTGAGCGAAATGGTGACGCAGATCACGTGCTGGATCAGTATATCCAGGTGCTGCAATACCACTGCGCCACCTTTGTGGATAACCAATTGCCGTACCAGGCTCAGGCGAGCCAAAAGAGCGGAAAGCCTTTGAAAACGCTTCGTCAGCGTCTTGTTGGTAAGGAGGGTCGTGTGCGTGGTAACCTCATGGGTAAACGTGTGGATTTTTCTGCCCGTACTGTGATTACGGCAGATCCCAACTTGAGTATTGACCAAGTCGGTGTGCCCCGGTCGATTGCTCTCAATCTGACCGTGCCAGAGCGAGTCACCGCGTTCAACCTCAAGCGCCTCAAAGCTCTTGTCCAGAATGGTCCGGACAAACACCCCGGTGCACGCTACATTATCAACGATCAGGGTTTGAAAATGGATTTGCGTTACAGCGACCCTAATGACATTGTGCTCAAGACTGGATGGATTGTGGAACGTCACCTTGCCAACGATGATGTTGTGCTCTTCAACCGTCAGCCATCGTTGCACAAGATGAGTATCATGGGACATCGTGTCCGTGTCATGTACTGGTCCACTTTCCGCATGAACCTTAGTGTGACGTCCCCTTACAACGCTGATTTTGATGGTGATGAGATGAACTTGCACGTGCCTCAGGGCCTGACAGCCCGTGCCGAGGCAGAAACCAACATGATGGTGAACAAGGTGATTGTCTCCCCCCAAAGTAACCGTCCTGTCATGGGTATTGTGCAGGACTCCCTTTTGGGATCGTGGCGCATGACTCGCCGTGACATTTTTCTTAACCGCAATGAGGTCTTTAACCAACTCATGTGGGTCGAGGACTTCACAGGTAACATCCCTATTCCAGCCATTATGGTCCCAGATAAGACACGCGCTGGAAGCTATCATGCTCTGTGGACTGGTAAGCAGGTGTTCAGCCAGATCGTCCCGCATGGTATCAACTTGACTGCACGCGCTAACGGCCATAACAACAAGGAGAAGTTTCCGCGTGATCTTAACCCTGAAGATACACAGGTACTCATTCAAAATGGTGAAATCATCACTGGTATTATTGACAAGTCTACACTCGGTGCTAAACAGGGTGGCCTGGTGCACACGTGCTTTAACGAAATGGGTCCTGAGGTTACCCGTATTCTCATGAACCAGATTCAAAAGATTAGCAACCACTTCATTCTCCACTACGGTTTCACCGTTGGTGTTGGTGATACAGTGGCTGATGACGCCACCTTGGCCAAGGTTCGTGACGTCCTTGAAACTGCCAAGCTCAAGGTCGCTGATCTCGTCAAACAAGGTCAGCGCGGAATGCTCAAGGTCCAGCCCGGACGTACTATGCAGGAGAGTTTCGAGGATCATGTGAACATTTGTCTCAACGAGGCTCGTGATAACGCCGGTAAGGAGTCTGTCAAGTCTCTTACTGCGGAAAACAACTTCAAGGCCACTGTGACCTCTGGTTCCAAGGGAAGTTTCATTAACATTTCTCAAATTATGGGTTGTGTAGGTCAGCAAAACGTTGAGGGTCAGCGTATTCCTTTTGGTTTCCGCTACCGTACCCTGCCGCACTTTTACAAGGATGATCTTGGTCCCGAGTCGCGTGGTTTCGTCGAAAACTCTTACCTCAAGGGTCTCTCCCCTCAGGAGTTCTACTTCCACGCCATGGGTGGTCGTGAAGGTCTCATTGATACTGCTTGTAAGACAGCTGAGACTGGTTATATTCAGCGTCGTCTCGTTAAGGCTCTTGAGGATCTCAGTGTGCGTTATGATAACACTGTGCGTAATGGTCGTGGTGATATTATCCAATTCCTTTATGGTGAGGACGGCATGGATGGTGCTTTTGTTGAGTCCCAGCGTTTTGATTTGCTTCGTCTCAGCAAGCGTGAGTTTGATGATACCTTTGTTTATCGCGTCGACGATGCTGACTTTGGCACACACCACGGAAAGCCCTACTTGTTGCCTAATATTACGCTCAAACTCCGCAACGACCCTGAAGCCGTGGAGATCCTCAACGAAGAGGCGGATCAGCTCCGTCGCGACCAAACCCTCTTGCGTACTATTGCGGCCGAGCGTGAGCCTGGTGGTGTCATGGCAATGGAGGAGACCTTGCATCTTCCTGTCAACGTCTCGCGTATGATCTGGAATGTTTCACACACGTACCACATTGACAAGAACCGTACATCTGATCTGGACCCATGTGAAATTGTGCGTGACGTTTCTAATCTCTGCGACCGCCTTGTCGTTGTGCTTGGTGACGACCCTCTTTCCCGTGAGGCTCAAGATAACGCCACCAAGCTGATCAAGATTCTTATTCGTAGCTCGCTGGCATCCAAGGTTATCCTTGTAAAGCATCGTCTCACCCGTGATGCTTTCCGCAGTCTGATTGGTCAGATCGAGTCGCGCTTCTTCAAATCCATGGTGAACCCTGGTGAAATGTGTGGTGTGCTTGCTGCTCAGTCCATTGGTGAGCCAGCTACACAAATGACCCTTAACACCTTCCACTTTGCTGGTGTATCAGCAAAGAACGTAACACTTGGTGTGCCACGTCTCAAGGAGGTGATTAACGGTGCCAAAAACGTAAAGACACCCTCTGTTACTGTATATTTGGATCAAGAACACCGTAACACGGAAGCTCGTGCGTCTGAGGTCATGTCTCGTCTTGAGTACACGCGTCTGCGTGAGCTCGCGACTGAGACCAGCATCATCTTTGATCCGGATCCAGAAAACACTTGTGTGGAAGAAGATAGTGACTTCGTTTCTGGTTTCTGGGAGATGGAAGGCGACTCGGATATCCGTGCTGACCAACTTTCCCCGTGGCTCTTGCGCATTGTTGCGGAGAAGAAGCTCATGCGCTTCAAGAAGATCTCGAACAACGAACTATTGAAGACCATTCAGAACGACTTTGGTGATACTCTGCACTGCATCGTTAACGATGATAACAGTCCAGAGTGTATTATTCACATTCGCATTGTGCGTTCTAACGTTGGTGGTGCACCAACAAAGGAGGACGGCGAGGCAAACGGCGAGGATGGAGAGGCCCAGGCCCCCGTTGTCGAGGAGGAGCAGCTCCATGGTATTGATGAATTTATCTTCCTTCGTCGTCTCGAGACCGAGCTTCTCGACAACCTTCGTCTTCGTGGTATTCCTAATATTAAAAAGTGCTTTGTCCGTGAATTCGATAAGGCGAAGGGTTGGGATCCCGAGACCGGTGCAGAATACGATAAGAAAGAGTGGGTTCTTGATACCGACGGAACTAACCTTTTGGCCATTTTGGCCCAACCTGGTGTCGACCACACGCGTACAGTATCCAACCACTGTATCGAGATTTGGCAAGTTCTCGGTGCAGAGGCCCTGCGTCGTTCCCTTTTGAACGAAATTCGTGCTGTCATTTCCTTTGATGGTAGTTATGTAAACTACCGTCATTTGTCAATGCTTTGTGATGTTATGGCTGCCCGTGGTGAACTCCAGCCCGTCACACGTCATGGTATTAACCGCAATGGTTCTGGACCCCTTCAGCGCTGCTCTTTTGAGGAGACTGTCGAGCTGCTCATGGATGCTGCTGCCTTTTCCGAGTGTGATCCTCTTGCTGCTGTTTCTGAAAACATCATGCTTGGTCAGCTTGCGCCGATTGGTACTGGTGCCTTCGAACTCTTCATTGACGAAGATATGCTCAAGGATGCTATTGAAATTGATGCTGAGGAGGATGTGGCGAACGACGGGGGTGTCCTCGATCCACATGTGTCAGCCTCCGCTGGCATGGCCACACCCTTGGCTGGTGCCTTCAGTCCCACGATGAGTCCTGGTGGATTTGCACCATTCTCTCCCAGCGCCGACGGTGCCTTCTCTCCCGGACCTGGTGGCTCCCCAATGTCTCCCGGCTTCTCGCCTAGTTCGCCTGGATATCAACCAAGTTCTCCAGCGTACCAGCCGCAATCTCCTGCTGCAGGTGCCTCGCCCTCGTACAACCGCATGAGCTCTGCAGGTGCTCAGTCCCCTGGATATGGTGGCGGTTTTTCACCCAGTAGCCCGGCTTACAGCCCCAACTCGCCTGCTTACGCATCCCCCACCAGCCCCATGTATGGTGGTGCAGCCAGCCCCAGCAGTCCGGCTTACAGCCCAAGTAGCCCTGCCGCGGCCTACAGCCCCAGCAGTCCTGCCGCGGCCTACAGCCCAAGTAGCCCCGCCGCAGCCTACAGCCCCAGCAGCCCTGCTGCAGCGTATAGCCCCAGCAGCCCTGCGGCAGCTTACAGCCCCAGCAGTCCAGCTCAGGCTTATAGTCCATCATCTCCAGCCCAGGCTTACAGTCCCAGCAGCCCTGCTCAAGCGTACAGCCCGTCGTCTCCAGCTCAGGCTTACGGAGCCTCGCCGATGTCTCCTGCTTACTCGCCAAGCTCCCCGGCAGCACAGTACAACCAACAGTACTCGCCTGCCTCGCCGAGCTACAGCCCAAGCTCACCAGCGGTTGGTGGCGGAGCCTACTCTCCGGCTAGCCCAGCGTATTCCCCGGCCAGCCCGGCGTACTCGCCCTCATCGCCTGCTGCTGAGTGAGCATCAGGATTTAAAAGAAATAATAAAAATGCAACTCAGTCATCCATACCTAAGATATAAAAATTACCATGCCTTGCTCTTTGTTTTTGTGTGCCTTGGCGATTGAGGCCTTCTCAAACCTGGCACCGCCATTACATTCGCATATTCGTCACTGCCATCACGCTGATTCCTTGCAAGTTGGGGTCTTTTTGACATTCTGATTTTCATCTGCGTGAATCAACTTAGTCCTAGCAAGCAAGCACTTCTTTAACTTTTAAGTTCTCAATCATTGTTTGAAATCACCATCTGGTTTTCTCAGAAGTTAAATCTACAGTTGATTTTGTGTTTTTGTACGTATCATGACACCATCTAAATTTTAAAGAGTTTGCGGTAACATAGTAATGCTCAATAATCGGTTTTATTGACTGTGCAGCGAAGTAAATAAGCGACCGCCAACAAATAGCATGCCACCATCCATTGATATGCTATGTCGATTCTATCAGCAATATTGTTTACTGCAGCAATATAGGATTTCGAAACCAAGACCATCCACGTTTACTTCATCCCTAATAGTTCACAGAAACCAATCAGCCATGCCTGCGGTGTGTCTATGAATTATTGCTCACTGCAAAATAGAATTTCAGATTCCACCTACCTGGGTACTCAAGATTTATGTTCGTAAAATAAAATAAAAAGGAAAGAGAGGAAAAGAAAGATAATAAATAATAATTGAACCTAAATTTGTTCAAGTCAATCTAATCTCTTCTTAGCAAACCATTTTTGGCCTCTTCCAACGTCGCTTATCTCCCACCCACCCCACGCGCGCGAGGTATACAAACAAGGTAACTGGAAGCCACTCACGTTCCTTCAATGCGCGGCTTGCGGTTTCTGCTCTCCGCTGCCATCTTGGCGGCTTCATTGGTGCTCCAGACCCAGGCCGAAGCTGCTTCCTGGCAGTCCGGACACCTTGAAAAACGATATCAGCGCCGACACCGGCAACGACGAGGACCCCTACGCAGGCCTTGATTTAGATCCAAGAGACCTTGATGATGAGGACGAAGCAGGCTACAAGGAACACGAAGGTGGCATGGGGAATCACCGTCGATTCGGAAACCAAAACGGAAACGACGATGATGAAGATGATGAAGACGATTACGAAGACGTGGACGACGTAGAATCCGATTTCCACATGGATGACTTTAGTCCAAGCCATGTCTTCACGTTTGCCCTTGAGCGCTCCGAAGAATGCTTTTACGAACGAATTGAGTCGGCTCCGATGAAGATTCGAATGGCGTTCTTCGTGGCAAGTGGAGGCTCTCAAAAGGTGGATGTACGTGTGGCAAAGGTCTCGGAGGGCGGGAGAGGGCGAGAAAAGTCTCTCCATGCGGTCTCTGGTAAGACTGAGGGGTCCTACGAAGGTGTGGTAAGCGAGCAGGGTGAATACAAGTTCTGCTTTGCGAACCCTTCTGGTCAGCGGAAGCACGTCACATTTGCGTTGCACGTGGGCGTGCACAAGCGCGAAATTGCTAAGGGTGCTGAGATTACACCCCTTGAGGAGGCCCTCCGAGCTGCACACCATGATCTTAACGACCTTGTCGCGGAACAGAACTTTATTGTCACCCGAGTCCGCAGGCACATGCTCACAGAGGACGCTATTGAATGGAAAGTGTCTTTCTATACCGTTCTGGAGTCCGCCTTCATGCTTGGAGTCACACTAGGGCAAATATTTTACATTCAGCGCCTTATTTACCAAAGGCAATGGGTTTGAAACGACCGTATTTACCATCAGCTTAGTTTGTTCTATACGCGTCTTCAATTACACCAAAATAACTCAGCCACTTCACGTTTGCTTGCCTGGTTCTCACTCTAGTTAATGCCAAATCTTTATTGAAGCCGCATGGGATGTACACCGTATGATATCAACAACAACCAGCTGCAGCTGATGCACCCCCATATAGAACTGAAGTGCTTAGGAGTCAGCAACGCAAGCATCCCAAATATGTTGTGCGAACAACCCCTACGCACTGTTAATTGTAGCCCCCCTTGCGTATGACGATGCGGTGCATCGGATGTGGCCAATTCAAGCACTGAAAAGGGAAAGGATACAAAACATATTGCCTTTCTTTTCTAGATATAACATATCCTGGTTTCCGCATAATCTCCATTTTCGTTAATTATGACAATCATATTTGAAAACCTATACTGAGTACTACGATTCCAAGAGGAATCTACCTATCGTGGTGTTTATTTGGCTAAATACTGTTAGATTCGATTTGGCGCTCTTCAACTAAGCTTGCTTAGTCAATCCCTGACGAACAGCTTCTCACGAAGGCTGCCTTTTTGGGGGTTTTCGGTTTCATTCAAGGCAGAATTATCGATAGGAATGTAATGTCACATTTACTAGGGCATTGAAAGGAAGTTTTGAACACGCATATTTGATGTTTATACGATGCTTTGCATTTACTATCTGCAACCCATGCTGGACACGTCACACTTGAGATGTATTGCTCTCAAAGTATTCTAAACGGACGATTTAACTATTCCTCGCGTATCAATGCATTTGTGTTGATATTTAGTAATAAATCACAAAACGCGCCGACAGTTCATGCAAGACCAAAAGTCTATCATGCTGAATTACGTTATAAAATCTTGAAGAGGTTAAATGTGCCATCCTTGCAAAAACTTAACAATCTACAATCTGCTGAAGCCTGAGATTAATTTAATGACAAAATAATTTGTAATGAGCTCAGCTAATCTGCCCTATGTAACCTTAGTTAAAGCTCGCTTTTACTGATCCTCAAAGACCCTCCCCTATTTTTTAATGCTGCTGCCTTTCTATTGTATACATAGATGCTTGACGTGTAGAATCTATACATGAACAAAAACGTAGCACACACCTTCTACTCGTATAGAACCTGACGAAATGGGTCATCTCATATAAGCATCTTAAAACATATACTGTTATTTATACTCATTTAGAGGCATTTTGTGAAAATCTTTTTCAATTTGGGCAAAAATTCAAGCTAACACGATTGCTCAATATCGCGCTTGTTTGTGATTACATAGTACTACCTAGTACCTGCGATGCTCAGCAGACAGCTGGAGCACACTAGTATCTAGTATACTGCTCGGAGCGCACGTATAGAATAAGAGTAATCAAGGACCTCACTTCCAACTGAAAGCGTGAAGAGCTGTAGGACTGACCTTTTTCTTTGCTAGTAAGAATTAGCAAAAGGATCTTGGATCTGGCAAGACTGTAGGACTTACAGTCCAAGATACGATAGAGGGTGAATGATGGCTCCTGATATCAAAACCTAAATACATTGAAGAGAATATCAACTAAAGGAAAAAGGCGAAGGACGTCATGGTTGCTAAGAAACCCCAGCGCAGAGTATTTGTCGTGGGCGTGGGCATGACTCCGTTTACGAAGCCGGCAAAGGATCCGAAGAAAAGCCCTTACTTTACAGCCTTAGGTGCAGAGGCTGTGGTGCGTGCACTAGAGGATGCGTGCATCAGTGACCAAAGAGATCTGATAGAGAGCGCATGTGTAGGCTCCATGTTCACTCTTGGGGCTGGTCAGAGAGTTCTCTACGATTGTGGCATCTACAACATCCCAACATTTAATGTAAACAATGCCTGCGCAACAGGCTCGAATGCCCTTGCTGTTGCACGCCAAAACGTTGCGAGTGGAATGACAGATTGTTCTCTTGCACTCGGCGTTGAAGTGATGCGTCCTGGGTCTCTTGGTGGAGGCGAGAGTATTGGCCCTACATCCCTAGACCACCATTATGAGGTCTTGGAGAAGGCACACGGTATCACGAATGCCCCACCCATGGCGCAATTCTTTGGCCGCGCAGGGGAGGAGCACATGAAGCTTTACGGTACGAAGCCCGAACATTTTGCAATGATTGGTGAGAAAAACCACCGTCATAGCGTGAATAACCCTTATTCTCAGTTTCGTGATGTGTACACTCTAGATGAGATTCAAAACTCTCCTCAAGTCATGGGTCCGTTGACGAAGCTACAATGCTCACCTACCTCAAACGGTGCAGCTTGTGCAATTCTTGCCTCCGAAGATTTTGTTGTTAAGCATGGACTGCAAGGGCAAGCCATTGAGCTTGTGGCTCAAAGCGTACATTCAGATAGCCCTGAAGTGTTCCAGGCCTCCAAGGGTCGCGCTGTAATTGAAGCTATCGGAAAGACCATGGCACAAAAGGCTGCCCATGACGCTTATCTAGAGGCTGGAATTACACCGGAGGATATTGATGTTGTTGAGCTTCATGATTGCTTTTCATGCAATGAACTTATTACATACGAATCCTTAGGTTTAGCTAAAGAAGGAGAAGGTGGCATGCTTATTGAAAGTGGCAATGCAACGTTTGGTGGCAAGTACGTTGTCAATCCAAGTGGCGGCCTCATTTCTAAAGGGCATCCGCTTGGAGCAACTGGTCTCGCTCAATGTGCCGAACTTTGCTGGCAACTTCGTGGAGAATGTGGCCCACGCCAAGTCCAGAACGCCAGAATTGGTCTTCAGCACAACCTTGGTTTGGGTGGACTTGTTGTCATTGGAATTTATCGCAAGCCTCAAGAATGGACGAATATGAAGCCAAAACGCAAATATAGTCTTGCCTGTAGCTCGAAAAGACCAACTGCAAATCTTTAGGCCCCGAAATATAACTTTATAACAGACATGTTTCAAATTGCGTGAGTAAATATCAACGTCAAGTGCATAGACAAGCGTGCATACATTTCATCCTTGACTGAACTACACCAAACACCAAATATCAAAAATTAGATTAATTGTGCACTTTAATTTAGTCGCCTAGAAACATATATATGCTGTGAGATCATGCAATTTTCGTTCGAAAACTCAACTGGTTGATATGTTTTAAAAAGAGGAACTTTTAAAGAAGGCAACACGAGTGCTAATTTTCGGCGTCATTGAAATGTTCTCTGAAAAACAAAAACAAAAACAAAACAGGTACTTGACCTGTTGCCTTCAAGTAGTGTATTTGAGTAGTCGGGTTTTAAGTCTGATTCGTTGTTCTGTTTCAATGTGGTAATTTAAATTCCGAACCTACCACGTTTCGATCCCTTTGTCGGGATTTCCAATATCACTAGCTTTAGATTACATGCATTCATCTAAGTTGACTAGTATTTCGCTTTTCATACTCAGTCAGTTCAAGACCTCATTGGAAAGGGTGTACAAGGTGACTTCATTTATTTGGGTGGAGTGGCGCTGTTTTGTCACCAGCCACGAATTAAATTAAAACATGAACATACAATTTGAACTTTAAAATGATGTGTTGCTCCTTTTTGAACTCAGGTATCTTCTTCTTATTTAACCTTAGTTTTCTCCTTCCTTTTTAACCTTAGCCTGCCCCTTGTTTTCCTCAGGCTTCTTCTTATTTTCCTCAATCTTCCTCTTCTTATTTTCCTCAGGCTTCTTGTTTTCCTCAGGCTTCTTGTTTTCCTCAAACTTCTTCTTGTTTTCCTCAAACTTCTTGCCCCAGTCATTGCGCTTCCTCCAAGCGCCATGATATGCATTTCTAAACGCTGTTTTGCGTCTGTCGTCGTCATATTCGCAATACGTCTTTGCGGTTCTTTTGTTGTTTTTTTCCTCCTCCAAATCCCAAGCATGGTTTCTCTTGACATTGTTGTTTTTGGCGCGTGACATACCTTGCTCAATAGCTGAGTGCAACGCCTCCATCCGGATAGAGCCGAAGAATTTCTTGTCGCCTTGGAAAAAGGGGTGTACGAAGGAGCTTTGCTGAAAGTCAAATGGACTGAGATCAATGCAAAACAACATATCCTTGATAAAATTCTCCACATCGAGTTCTTCACGAGGCCGCTTCTTTCCCTTATCCATATCTGGTAAAGGAGAGTTCGGTGGAATGGTGTCCTGCTCAGAGATGTTGTCTGCGGCATTGACGTGAAACTTGACACACTCAGGAACGACATTCGCTTTAGGCATTCTCAGCTTATTCCCTTCGTCTGATACATGCACAATGATTGTCTTGCGTGCGTTGCTTCCTGCGAACTTGAAAGGTAACCAAATGAGGTCGTTTTCTAGATCCTTTTGTACAAGTTTGCAGTTGTTGAACCAAAGTTCAAGAGAGCTGTGCTTGCTTTTGTTATGATATGCTGCCATAATGATCTCCGCAAAAGCAGAACCCTCGATTGGGTTTTCACTTAGGTCAATCTTGTGCAACGAAGTTTTTGCAATTGCTCCAGCAATTCTCTTTGCGTCATTATTGCTGATGTTGTTGCCTGATAAATCTATCTCGTCGAGGCCACTGCAGTTTTGCAGACCCTCAACCAAGTCATCAACATACTTTCCGCTGTTCTCAACATTTGTTGACGGAAACTTGATCACTGCATTCTTGAGCAGCTGAGTGAAGCCACTCATGCTGCCGTTCTACACCAGACAATCCAATCAAACCCAATCACCCTTGACGACGTAAGGCTCTGCGGTTCTGCAGCGTTAACTTTTGCTTCTGTAGTCCTCACCTCTATCAATTGAGGGTTTGACGAGGGTTTGGCGAGGGTTTGATGTTGCTTTGACATCATATCCAATCTGTTTCCCAATTGACTATGCAGCATCTACCCAAATCTATACCAGTCACCATTCACTCTCTCTTTTCTAAAGAGAGAAAAAAACCATCACGTCGTCGCGTTGAAATGGACCACTAGCTTTCATGTCATGTTATAGTTCGCAGCGAAGCCTCGAGGCGAGGACATGGGAATACTTAGCTTGCTCGACCTCCCTTACCATACAGTCTACAAACTTTCAGTGCTCTGCAGCAGGACCATCTACTAGGTGTCTACTAAGTACTTCTATTCCGCTCCAATTTTAATCCTATTTTTATCAATTAAAAGATGAATTGAACAAAAAAAGAAAAAGAAACAGAAAGAATAAAAGAAAAAAGTCCAGTGGTAGGTAAATTCTTCTATAGTAGTGCCTAAGTAAGAGTCTCACCCATCAAAAAGAGGCAGTAAGCAGTCATGACTGCTAGCGCACACCCTTTCTTCTGCAGGCTCTTAATAGCTACTTAGTAAACTGCATTTTTGTCAACGTTTAAAAAGAAAGGAAAAGAAAAGAAAGGAAAAGAAAGGAAAAGAAAAGAAAAGAATAGAAAAGCAAAGAGAATGATCATATGGAAACAAGAGGGGCTCTCAAGTCAGGCGCAGCCAGTCCTTGTGGTGCAGCGCGAGTTTTGAGAGCGTCCGGCTGAAGAAACTGGCGCACGTCCAAGTGAAATGGCATCAACGAGACGTGTAATAGTGTCTGGTTCGTAGACATTGCCGTGACTGACTCTGACAGAACCAAGGAGGAGCGGGTAGCACATCTCATAAACATTTCCATAAACATTTTCATTTCCATTAACACATCCATTTCCATTGACTACTAAAACAGTTCATTCATTCGTGGCCGACGCCTTCTGTCATCTCGCTTCTCAGAACTGTCGTCGCGAACGGAGGCAGCATGACATCGTCAGGGGAGCTCGCTCGCTCGCTCGCTGGGAACAGAAGAATTCCCTGCTGCCACGCGTGCTGTTGCAGCAGCGGTCGACCTCGTGGTCCAAACAGGCGAGCGAGAACTTGAGTGTAAATTCTGTTTAATCCTAGGAGCACATCGTGTTCCTGCACAAGTTGAAGAACCTGAGCGAATCCAAGCCAATCGATCGGTGGAGGCTTGAGCGAACTGAATGCATGAATGCATGAAGTGCATGAATGATGAATGATGAATGCATGAATGCTGCAAACTTGGAGTCATCTCATTTTCATGGGATGGTTTTCATGCCATGCCATGTCATGCAATGCCATGCCATGTGATGTGATGTCATGTCATGTCATGTCATGTCATGTCATGTCATGAGATGAGATGAGATGAGATGAGAGCGCTTTCGCTCTCTTAGCGGTTCGTAGTTCGTTCTAGCTATAGACTGCTCTCACTCGACGGTGCGATGTTTCTTTAATGCTCGCAGCTGACGCCGGTTTTGATCTCGACTCTCGTCTTCTCTGCGGCAGCGGCCAGGGCTGATGCATGGGTCGGTGCGTGGATGGATGGATGGGTGGGTGGTGGGTTTGCCTGGTCAACCGTCCGCTTGGGCGATGTGTCAGAGCATGGAGATAATAAGCCTTTTCCTTGAGTGTAGAATTGCACCACGCCACGTAGCAGTCACTAGGGACCGTGGTAGCAGCACCTGAAGATTGAGAGAAGGCCTTTAATTAACTTAAGGGTACTGCAAAAGGAGGAAAAGGAGGTCTATCGATCAGATGTGATCAGCGCGGAGTAGCTAGCTAGCTGGTGACAAACCCTGGCAAAGCAGCAGCAAGTCGCTCACGGGCACGCGTATCAGCAACTGCTTTGGACCGAAGGCGTGAGAAGGGCGTCTTGACTCTTCGCTTGTCTCCATGGGCAAGGAGCCTCGTCGTAAGACAAGGTCAAGCTTGTCTCTGCCTAATCATGAAAGTGGTGTCCGGTTGAAGTGTGCGAAGATGACTATGGAGCTGGAGCTACTGAAGCGGAAGTATGAGTCTCTATGGCTGCAAAACCTGCATAATCTCGAATGCATAAACTGTGAAGATCTCGTACTCTCTGAATGGGATGCGAAGATTTTGTACAAGGTTTTATGTAAAAAAGGATGCAAGGTCAAGTCCCTCAATCTGGCTGAAAATAACTTTGGTGCTGATGTTCTGAAGTGGGTGGCGAAGGCACTTTACAATAACGATCAACTAAAATTGGAAACCCTTAATCTTCGCAACAATTGTCTCAGCAATATTGATGCAGCTATAACTATAAAATATGCGGTCAAAAACATAAAACGCTTAGATTTATCTGGGAACGATTTAGACGAAACTGGCGTCGAGGTCATCTTAAGCGCTTTGGAAGAGGCACCCCTTCAGGATCTTCAACTAGTCGAGTGCAACCTTTCTAGTAGCGCTGTTGAACCCCTATGCCGCCTTATAGAGAAAGCAGTTCATCTAGAAAAGCTGAACTGCTCAAAGAATCGTCTTGGTAAAACTGGCTGTAGTGCACTGTTTAATTCTGTAGTTCAATCCAATTCAAGCCAAGGGCCAAATGGCGAATTCACGAGAAGCACCCTAGAGGCCAACTTTGATGATGATGAGGCAATGGAAACTGAGGATTGGATTGATATATTCCGAAAGAGACTAGGATATGATATTGATCAAATAAATAAGCGTGGAGAAGCAGTTTGGGAGTTACCTAAAGTTCTTGCTATGCTTATGAGGAATGCAAGCACAACGATCTATCCTATTGTTTCTCAATCGTTGAAGGATAAAGCCCCTCCAGAAAACCTCTGGGCCTTAAACGTGCAAAGCACAATTAAATCAACGTTTCCTAAACTTACACAGCAAAGAGCCAATGTGCCAATCTTACCTTTAACAGTGCGTTTTATCGAGGATTTAAAGAGCCAAGACTGCAAAGACTGTATGCTGGACGAGGACTGTGAACGCTGCAAGAAGATGAACGAATTTGAATGTGAAATTTGGGATGAAACTGAGGATGTCCTTATCCTGGTTCGCGAAAAGGACGAACAACGCATGCAATCATTTTTTTCATTCGACGTTAAATACCAGTGCAGATGTTCCTTCTCTGAGATGCCAAATGACTACTTGAAAGTCATCTATATACCAGGTAAAAAATCTGGCACCATCATGGATACCTTAGAGCAAAACCCCGAAAAAGAACTCATCGTTTTAGAGGAAATATTTTCAAGACGATTGAATAAGTTATACGAGCATAACAGTAAATCTGTCTACAACCTGGAAAAAATGATACATCAGTTGGACCTCACCAGTGATGGATCTAAAAGGAACTCAGATGGCTCAAAACCCAGCAGAATTCCCCTTCTGCTTCTGGAGGCCTCGCGTAAGAATTCAAACTTAAACATGCTTGAAGTGCACATTCGTCCTGACTCAGAACTACCTATAAACCGTTTCCTCGTCATGATAGCAGAAGATGATGTTGAGTCATTTGAACAACTTAAATCATTGCGTGAAATTGGCTCAGCTAACTTCCGATCCGACACCTTCGGAGTTCTATGTTTAAAACCGTTTCGATTGGATGGCACAAACTTCCTTCTCTTTGTTCTTCAGAATCTATCATCTTATACACGTTCTTCGTCTAAGCCCAACTCTAGTAACTCTGGTGACTTTAGTGTGACATCGAACCAAGGCGCTCTAGATTTTAGCATGGTGTCAAAGCAAGTCAGTAATGACGATATAGAGCTGGATGATCAAGCCCCGCAACTCCGAATTGAAAACAGGAAGCGAGATCGTGATGTCCAACCTGAGATACTCAACCTAAACCCAGTCCGAAAGGCTCCTTTTAATGGGGCAAGGAAAGCCTTTGATATCGATAATAATCTGGCTATGAGAGATAAAAGCCCAACGCAAGAAAACCCGCCTAACCCACTCCAAAGTGAGGAACATTCGCGCGAACAAACTCAAGAGGTTCGTGGCAGTACTTCAGGGGGAGCCACTGATGGCGATAGTGAGAAAGCCCGTGTATCGAGCCCAGACACAGATTCGTCCAGTGAAGACGATCTCGTTTTAAATATCGGGGGGGCGGCAAGTGATTAACAAGCGTTTTCTCTCCCCCCCTCCACACACCCCCAAAACACAAAAACACCTGCGCTTGTATTTGCGGCTCTCCAAAAGGTTGGCATATAAACATGCTAGAGATTATTATCTGATCCTCTGGAATGCGCAATGCGCGAGAGGTGTTTAAGATCTTCACGCTCGAAAACGTCGCCCGAGGAGAAGGCATGAAACAAATTTCTTATTTCTTTGACGCTAGCACTGAAGGAGAAGAAATAGTTGGTGGCCTTGATCAAAAGAGTCTCCAACACATCAATAGGTCCAATACCTGGACATGAAGATGCGGCGTCTGTATAATCATGTCTCTATATAATTAAATTTTCAAGACTATAACTGTTTGGTAGAAATGTAATGAAACCCGAAGGACTCTTCAAATTTGTGAGACGTACTCTATTCAACAGGCTGCATGTTTCTGTTTATGTCGGGAATTTAACTCTCGAGTGAACAGATCGCTAACTTGATAAACCCATTCTTAAACTGTTGCTAGATGTTTATCATACCGTCAGGCAACATTGCCTCGTCTTTAAACTTATTACCTAGCTAGATTAGGCGTGGCTTTTAAAAGTTACCTTACCTTGCAATAATTTTCCACTATCTGTTGTGTAAACTAGACTTGAATTCTGAAGTAGCGATAGAGTTCACATGTTCTTGAAGAAAAGCTGAATGATGCACTGTGTTTGCTGAAAAGTAGATACGTTGGTCTAGAAAAGTGTGGTCACTATTCTGTTGGGTTGTTTGGGCAGTAAATGATTATTGCTATCTTTTGTTTTGTACCAAAGAATCGAAACTTTGAGAGATGAGCAAGTGTAATATTTTACCCTTTTCATACTTTATCCATAACTCTAACCAAGCAGTCCTAGATAGGCAGGCACACATTGCATTATTCTGATTTTTAATTTTCTTTTTAAATAAAAATTCTCAAACCAGAATTTGGCCCTTTAATGATAAGAAATAATTTCAACCTAGAAAACAAAGTTTCAAGAATATGCTTCGCTGAGTTATGTATTGAATATGCGTTTACGCTCTTACCTAACTTTGAATAAATTGTGTACTCTGGAACTGACTGCTGCCGATTAAGGATCCTCAAGAAACTGTGTCGAGTATTCTCCACAGCCACACTTTAAATTCCATTCTGCTCTTGGGAAAAGTATCTCACTCTCTTCCTGTTCATAGTCTGGGTAGAGGGGAAGATTGTAGGCAACAAGACTCTTCATATGTTGTGCAACGACCTTTACTTTCGTGCCTTTGTCCTTTCCTGACCCTACTATTCGCTCTTCAGTACAAGCATCACTGATGTTTTTCTGAGTAAATTCCACAATTCTACTTCGCCAGTTTGTCCAATGGAGTTTGGCGTACATGGGAGGTATTTGCTTAGATTTAAGGGTTACGACAGCTTGCTCGCGCAATAAGGATTTGAGATCTGACACTAATGGACGATCCTCGTTTCCTTCTTCGCATGACAAACGCCAGCCTATAAAAAGCCGGATTGTCAGAAATTTTGCTTTATGGGCCACAATCTCGTGCATGATGTCTTCTTGAAAAATCAGGATGTGGCCCCGAGGAACAATGACTTTTCGCTTCAACGAAGAAAGATGATCTTTCTCTTCCTTCGACTTTACAGTTGCAAAACCTTGCCTTTTCTTCTCGCTTGTATGACTCCCAGGCAGACATGAGAAATATTGATCTTCATCATTCAAATTCCACCATCCACCAAATATACAATCTTCGGAGTTTGCATTAGGTGCTTCGTCGCGGTGCCACGCTTCTGCAGAGGGGGCAATGCCTTTGGGGCGAATCATGAGGCGGTCGATAATTTGTTCCAAAGCCCAGCCATGTTCGACTTCTTTCAAGTATCTATTAATGTATGCGGAAAACATCGGGATCATTTCCGCCATGGCAAACTGGCGAAGCTGGCGTACCGGTTTGTTATGAAACGATGACGGGTTACCCAAAGCAGAAAAACCACCCATTACAAAACTCTCTGCTCCAGGCTTGAACTCAGGAAAAGAACGAACTTCCCTAAGAAGTTCTTCTCGCAGATCATGGAGACGCTTTGTGGTCAACCATGGTACTTTAACAACTATATAACCATCGTCATGCAAAGATTTTGCAAGATTACCTGGGTTATATCCCAATGTATGACAAACATGTTTGTAACTAGGTTTTGTTATTCTCACACTTTCTTCGCTGGCGTGTGTTGCCGAGTTTGATGAGTGAGTCTGACTGGCCTGCAGACCAGACCCTGTCGAACGGCCACTAATTTGTGGACGAGACGTCGATTTCGAACTTGCTGTGAGTTTGGTACTCTTAATCTTCGACCTTGGTAGAGCTGCTGCATTGTCTCCTCTCTTTGGTAAAACAGGTTCGTGCTCCTTTGAAGGGATCTTCGATGCTTTGGAGGGCAATGGAACTGATGCCTGGTAAATATCCTTTGAATTTAGCGAGGACCTATAAAGTGCAGTGGGGCTATCTTCAGATTCCTGGCTAACTCTGATATTCTGATTTTTTTTGTTGGCTTTGGCCTTCTTAGGTTTGTGTGTGCCTGTGCCAGTGATATTGTCTTTGAGTACTTCTGCGTCTCGTTTCCCATGATTCTTCACGGAGAGATCCTCTGATCGATGTTCTCTTGGGAGGGGCTTGCCTAAACCGGCCGCATGATTTGAGTTATCTCTTGATGTCTTAGCAGGGCCGCCGGTGTCCATCAGGTTAGCTACCTCATTGCATGAATAGCTTGTGTCGGCAACCTTCGAATATGCACTAAATTCTGTATCTTGCGCAGTTGATAGTTTTGCCCGATCTTTTCGCTGCGATCCTTCTGCAACGACGTCCTGGTCTTCATCTTCACTGTCAGACAGATAACAGAGATCATTGGGCTTTGATACAGTACGTTTGCTCTTCGGCCCACAATTTTGTGGCATCGTGTTGATATAATAACTCGCGCTTCAAAATATTATTATTGCAGAGGCATGTATTTTCTTCAAATCAAAACAGATCACAACAAAGACGGTTGCCCCCTTACTTTCCTTCACGCGCCTGGAAGATTCTTCTACAGTCCAGTGGTATCCGAGATATTGGGCAAGCTGCACAGAGTACGTTCCACGTGTCCAAACGGATACCTAACGAACTGACTAATCAACGCTGACGAAAAAAACAGTCTCCAATGAGCCACGTGACTAACCAACGCCAACTAATCAGCCACCAAAGCGCCACGAAGCCGTAGAAGGTCAGGAGCGAGGATGATCCTGCACAGCGCTAAGTGGCCACGAAAGGCTTCAGCAGGGTATCCAAACTCTTGCGCCAAAACTTCAAGTGCGGTCGTTAAGTAGGTATTTCTGTTTTGGAATCCATTGTCGCTACGCTCTCAACTTGAAACCAACAAAAGTATCCTAAGTAGATTAGAGAGTATATATGAAGAAACAAGTTGCTTAATATATTAGGCACTCTCAAAGGACTGTGATTGGTCATGGGCAGAGGTATCACGAGTTTAATGGGCTTGGAGTTATCGCTCGTTTTAGGTTGAAAAGGCCAATAGAAGCACAATCTTACGTTGATGTACTCCGTGATCTGAACGGAAGCGTTCTCCTTGAAGTGGTTTTTGCCCCATGCGCTTGTTGATATTTGGTTACGTCAGGTACAGTCCAGGTGGGCAATCGTAGGGATCTTCGAGGTAGTGCATGGGGTCTTTGTTGGTAAGTACAAATGCATACAAGACACTCACTCACCCTAGCCAGAGGCTGATTCATCCTTTTCCTTGGTAAAAACTCTTAGGTATTATTCATATCGATGCAACAATCTGAAGAAGACCGTCAAAACACTAAAAAATCAAGCAAGGGAAATCACGCAAGCGGATAAATAACAACGCAGAGCAATATAATTCCAAGGAGTAGTTAGCCCACGACATGCTGATCACAGTAAAACATTTGCACAAACATCTTCAGTTGCGCAAAAATGGTTAACAAATCTAGACACGAAGGTTAAATCGATTCTAACAATAAAGAGACATCACAAATTAAGAAGCCATCATTATGTTAAGTAAGGCTCCTTTCACTAAATGATATTAATAATATGCCACTTTGAAAGCGAGAGTTCTCTAAGAGTTGACTTGATTGAAGGTTGGGTGTTAAGGTAGACTCATCTCTGTAAATTTTGTGAACGTGGAATAAAGCCCTATAATGTTGTAAACAGTTTGAGGATTATGACAATCCATTTACAAGCGACTCTGGCGCAGCCAGTTAGTGTCCAAAGACTTATCACTCGATTGAGCAAACAATCATAACATTTATACTGAACATAGGTAGCTTCATTCCACGGTGTTATTTTGAAAGGTACTGAAGCAGATTCACTTTGGTCTTCAATACAAAAACACGATTCGTCACTGATTATTCCTTCTGCCCATAACTTTGGCTTTGCTGGAGGAGTACGCCTAGTTGCTCGTCGATAACTTGTAATCTCCTTTAAATCTAATGACTGGCATCTTAATGAGGACAGTTGAGAACTGAAGGTTGGAAGCTTATCTAGGCATCGTAATGTCCAGGGTCTTTTGAAAGAAAACAAATCATGCAAATCACAAGTTTTGAGATGATGTTGATTTTGCAGAGTCGGGGGATAGTGGAAAGGTAGCTTATAAAAATTTCAAGTCGCTCAAATCTTATAGACATTTTCAGGCAAAACCTACATAGTATACAAATTTATGTCTCAAATAGACAACAGAACAAAAGGTAACTTAACTACACTATAAGGGTAGGCAGGGGTCGCAGCACCGTTGCCCGGCCACTGCGAAGTCTAGGTGCTGGACGATGGAATGCCTGGAGGGTTGCGTCCGCACAAATGTTTGATATTTCATGGCATAAGCGAATAGAAATGAAGTTCCCATACAAAGAAACCTCGAATAGGAAGCCTAGCTTAGCCAGACGACGCAGAGCTAAGGCCCCAAGTTCTGAAATGAAATTATCGGCAAGGTGCAATGAGCGCAAATGACAGGTTGCAGCGTTCGCGAGGGAATTGGTTGCCTGATCACTGATTCTGTTGTTCCGAAGATCAAGTTCTTCGAGACCTTGCATGACAATCGACACAATTGCCATGGCTCCACGGTCACTAATTTGGTTTCCTTCCAACCCAAGCCTGCGCAGCACCGGCTTACCAGCAAAAGCAGACATTAAAGCTTCACACGACATATCTGCAAGGCCCATGTTTCCGAGATCAAGAGTTCGGAGATGACTTGCTTGAAGAAGTCGAGGAAGTAATGACTTCGCAAAACGAATATCGCTATATTTTGATCCGCTATCTTGGATAGAGATTTTTCGAACATTCTGGAGACCCCCTCTTTCAACACGCTCCCATATCATCTCATCAGCAACCAAGGGATCAGCGATAACACCACTTAATCCAATCTCTTCAATGTGATTATCGAATCGTAACATGTCTTCAAGAGCCTCCCGGGAGGCGATAGCATTTGTTCCAGTAACAAGAGCGTGGATCTTTGGCGCCGTGTGTCCATGTTGGTATTGTGCCCCACTTTGTCCCAGAGGTTTCTTCCCTATAAAAGAAGAGGCGCGAAAATCGATTGAGTTCCACTTCAGTATCTCCGCTTTCCCTCGGTTATGGAAACACGCGTCGCGAAATCCTCGAGCGACCAACTTTTGACGATGAAGAGCTTGCATCTGTGTAAGTGGAACTATGACAATTTCATGAAATCTTTGCTCTCGCATTCGTACTACAGAGCTGCGAGCAAGTTTTCCGCGCACTATAGCTTGTATTTTACGAGCTGATTGATGCCACTTTCTTAATTTTGAAGCTTGCTTTGCAATTCGGTGCCCTCGAAATATTCTTTGAATTTGGGTTGCTGCATGACGAAGGCGCCTAATTTCATGCAACGAAATATGATACGCAAGACGAGCCCGATAGCCACGGTATACGCGCTGAATCTCTTTTGCCATTCGGGTTCGACGTAGATTCAGTTCTCGTACTTTGAGCTCTTCTTGCATAGCTTTCCGAGTGCATACACCCCTCCATTGTGCCTGTAACTTTGTATAGCCATGGCGCATGATTATTTGTCGACGTAAGACACAGCTTCGTACGTCGCGCCACAGCTGTGTGATCACGATGCGAACTGTAGCAATATGGGCTTGTCGATCTTTTAGAATGCTACGAAACTTTTGCCGTGCAAGGATACTTCGAACTCGGGCCTGGATCTTTGATACCATTCTGTGTTCATAAGCAAAGTACTCTCCCCATTCATGCGGGCTCCAAAGAGTAAGCAAATTTCGTGTTTCAAAGTTGAAAGGGTCGAGGTGAAAAGCAGATGTGGCGGCCTCCAACGCATGTTCAATATCAAACAACATTCGATATTGTTGAGCGAGGTGTCGCCATAGTTGCGCATTCTGTTGACCCTTCGGAGAATAAAGGCCCCTTATAGCTGCTTTGATAGAAAGATGGACCTCGCCGGCATCCCAGCAAGCTGTTGCTAAGTCTAGCCATGGCTCAGCATCATCAAGCCAATCTTGAGCATTTTGCACAGAGTGTTGCAGTTTACGAGAAGGCCCCTTGGTATAAGCTTCATGAAAAACCTGATCAGCATAATCACGATATCGGCTTCGCCATCGTAGATTTTGACTTTCGCAGCGTGCTTTATCTTCTTCTAGACAAATTCCCATGAGAAGAAGTAGATTTCTCTCGCTAAGGAGGGTTTGTTTCTGATCACTGTCACCTTCCGTTACAGCTATAATATTTAAGATAATCTCTACAGCGTCATCAAAAGCATCAGTATTCCACAGAACACTTGCTGTAGTGACATTTATACTCTTTGATATTTCGCCTTGAGCGAGGCCCGAGGCTGTTTTGAGAGACCTCTTAGCTTCATCAAATTTGCTCTGAAGCAAAAGTAATTGTGCAAGTTGCAATTGCAACCTCGCAATTTTATTACCAGCCTGCACAGCTTTTCGTGCTTTCTTTGGAGGTTTTTCTTTGCTTAGATCCTTGATGCATCTTTGTAAGATGCGTGTCGCTTTCTCTAGCTCAACCCATTGCGATTCAATGCTAGTCTCCACGTCTGCGCTACTATTGCCTTCAGCATCAATACTCACAGGTTCGATTTTACCTAGAGCTCGATGCCTGTGCGCTTCAACAATGCTTCTCGCTTTCTGTAGCTCCTCCCCTAATGTCTTCATGGCCGCTGGGGCCGCAGCTTGTAGATCTTGTCGTGCATCGAAGGGTTCTGCAGCGCACAATCAGTAAGTTGTGATTGAAGTCTCAAGAACGCTGCCATGCCTCCTCAAAATGGGACAAGCGCGGAGGCAAGTAGCGCACACCCCATTCGCATACTATTCCAATATACTCCCCTTTCCCAGGTTAAACAGAATCTACGGGGGGGTATAACTTTCATTTTCCTAAAGGTGCACTGTAACCCTAATGTGGAAAGTACCTGGCGAGTATTATAGAGAAAGCGATGAGATGTGGGGGGGCATGTGAAGAATGCGAGTCTCCACTTCACCAAGGCTTTGCATGGAAAGACTGTACCTACTTAGGTAGGTAATCTTGGGGACCAAGATCATTCTCCAAGCTGTCGAGGTGGCACGCCCGCTGCTTCAGAGCTTTATGCTGGTTCAGGTTTAGCCTGTGATTTTAATTCATAAAAGTCTCTCGATAGGTGTAAAACGTGATTGTATCTTTGGCAGAAGTTACTGGTCTGATTAGCGGCGCGAGGTGGATTCTATTTTCTTGTCTACTTCGGTTTAGTTCGTCGAACAGAAGAAGCGCAACAACGAAACGATAAACCACCCAATTAGCAGTGAGATCTGTGTAGTAATTAGAAACGCTCAGAGACGCTTGTTTGGTATCGAGTGCATACATTGAACCTAAGGAAAGTCTTCGTTGAGGGTACATCTGCAACTGTGAAAATGAGTCTCAAGGTAGCTATTCTTGGAGCTGTTGCCGCGGCTTGTGTTGGCGGTGCCGCCTTTGTCCAAAGCGGTATGACTGTAGAGGAGCTTGTAGAGCTTGGCAAGAGCTATATGGACAACTTGGAGGATGTGCTCGGGGAGCTTGGCCCTGTGAAAGGTCCTTTACTGCTCTTCGTAATCTACGTAATCTCCACAGTTTTCATGCTTCCGCTCTGGGGCTTCCACATGACAACGGGCTATGTCTACGGCACATTCTATGCAGCTCTTCTCATCGCTTTACTCAGGCACTTGCTGCAGGTGCTGCCTTCTCTATGTCGCGTTACGTTGTTGGTAAGTTATACTTGTAGATCTGGTTTAGGTGTGATGAATGTAATTTTTGTCTGACATGATTTATAATGACTCGTGGCTGTTTTTCTAGGCCCCTATGTACGAGGCTTTCTGGAGCGTAAGTATGGCAAGAAGTTTGATGCGATTGACCGAGCTGTCAGCAATGAAGGTCTTAAAATCACCTTGCTTTTGCGCCTTTCTCCTCTAATTCCTTTTGGTATGAATAACTATCTTTGTGGAATCACCCAAATGAAGCTGTGGAAATTTGTTGTTGGTACATGGCTGGGGGTGCTTCCTGGTACAACAGCGTATTGCAATGTCGGTGCGATGGGCAAAACTGCTCTTGATAAAGGTACCACGCCTTTGCAAAAGGGTGTGATGGCGCTCGGGCTTGTCGCCGGCCTTGCTGTTGTAAAAATCCTCTCTGATGTAAGCAGCAAAGCACTCAAGGATGCAGGCATCGATGATGAGAAAGAGCAAGGCAGTAAAGGAGAAAGTATCTCAACAGATAAGTCTGACTCAAGAAAGCGGCAGTAGATGAGGAAAAGTCAAATCTTTGTCTGCATTCGCCAATATAATCGTGATCACCCCTCCCCTCAAAGATTATTTCGCCTCAAAAGCTTTTGTAGTGTATGATTAGCAAGTAGGTAATCGAGATCATGGCGAGGTTTTCTTGCTTATTCTTCTGACATCCTGTTCATAGACAATCTTATGAGTCATTTTGTATAGCTTCCATTCCGTATAGTATTGATGAAATCACACAAATGAAGAACAGCACGCGGAAGCTAGTCTACAAGAATGATCTTACAGACTCAAATTGGACAACACATGAACAGCTCCAGGCAGGCTCTTGAATTTTTCAGATTAGTTTCTTTTATCCTCAACTCTTATAACACAATAATAAGGTTGTTCAGAGAGGGAGAAAACCTATTTCAATACTTGAAGTTGAAAACTAAGATATTGTGAAGCCAGCTTGGATGACAATAAGCCTCAACAGGAATTAAATGTAGTGCTCTTCAGCCTGACAACATGAAGAAAATATGCGCGTTACAAGGAAAGAATTTGAAAAATGAAAAGAAGAAAGGCTACACGTGAAATAAATCTGTTCTAATAGTAGAATTCCTGTGTCCCAGCTTAGATGAAGAGCAAACATGGGAGGAATGCGTGAAGTTGTGTAAAGAGTGGTACAAATTAGGCACCTCTGCGTGCTGGGGCAGGAGGAATCCAAGAAGCCGGAAGCTTCTCAGGAAGAGGCTCTCCTTTGAGAGCAATAGTCTCGATCAGGTGCTTGGCGATCGCAAATTCATCTAGGGTGAGAGAGCCATCTTGATCAAGATCGCTGAGCTCCCAAATTTGGCGGAGGCTCGATTTGGGAACTCCAGAGGCCAACAATACATCGCGAACTTGAGCCCCTGGGATTTTGCGCTTACCGTCCACATCGGCAACAGGTCCAAGCGCATCGAATTCACCAGCGTAAACAGCCAAAGATTCAGGGTCAATAGCCCACTGACCAGTATTGGAGCTGTTCTCATGACCCCTCTCATAACCAAACGGGTTATCCTCACCATTGACCTTTTTCAAACCAGCAGCCCGCTTTCGGCCTGCCTCGGCTGTATGGCGGGCATGGAGGCGAGGAAGCTGCGACGAGAGAATTTCATTAAGTTCCACAATCATACGTTGGTTGAGGGGCGGGAATTGAGACAAGTCGTTGTCCGTATGGGTCTTTAGCGCTCGGCGAAATGTCTCGGGGCGTGGGAAATCGCCCAAGGGAACACCATATTTGCGATGAACTTCTTCATACTCCGCTTCAAGGTTGTCAAGCATGTTGTTCAAAGCCTTTTCTTTGCCAAAGAAAGGAAGTTTGTTTCGAAGGTGATCTACAATAAGAGCGTGGGTTTTGGCCGCACGAGCACGCTTTACTACCTCGTTAACCTTTCGGGTTACGGCAGAGCCAGGCAAGGACCTTAGATCGTCAATGAGGTCTTTACTTTCCTTGCGGAAGAGGTCCTCGAATAGGCGGTTTTGCACAGGGCTGTCCCAAAAGCTGCCCACGTAAACGCGCACGACCTCGGGGGTACGAATAATTTTGCCCAATGACCACATGAGTGCGCCGTGCACCCGCATGAGCTGCTGCGCGTCGATGGAGTCTGCTTTGTTAAGGACAACGCGAATCTTCTCGTCATGTCCTCGAAGTGCAGCAATAGCGGTTTGGAATTCGTCGCTAATGTCAAGCTTGTGCGCATCAAAAAGAAGCAGAATGCGGTCACATCGGCCTGCAAACCATTCCACAACACCAGTATAGTCGTAAGAGCGTCCGATGCGTTGCTTCTCGCCAGCCAATACACCAGGGGTATCTACAAACGTGATGAGGTTGAGAATATCAGCCTTACCGCCCTCAGCGCAGGTACTTGTTTGAGCACACTCGAGTTTATCGAGAAATGCAGCACCAAACCGTTGGAGAGATCGAAAAGGCCTGTCAGACTGAACGGCAAGGGCATTTCCAGGAATTACGCTGTCGCTTGCGGTAGGATCATCGGTTCCCGCAACAATAGTAAACCGATCAGTTGTGGGCTCTGGTCCAATTCGCTGGCCGGGAAAGTCGCGGCCTACCAAGAAGCGGATGAAAGATGTTTTACCCACGGAGTACTGGCCGATCAGCAGAACCATAGGTTTCGCATCGAAGTCAGCATCCGTCATGACTGGCGAGTAGAACTCTCCGAACTTGAACTGCACTTCGAGCGGCTTAATGCCTGCGCGGTACAGGCGCTTGAGGCCTTCAACAGTGGCGTCACAGTGGTCCACATTAGTACTCGTGGCACCCGACTCACCGCTTGTTACCTTGGTATAGCAGCTTTCACAGACACGCTGTGGTGAGTTCTTTGGGTAACCAAGTTCTGGGAGGGGCGCGTATTTTGATGCACAGCGAGCACAAAACACAGATCCGCATTTTCTGCAGTGGTGCTTTCGAATCGACATGGTGAACTTGGTGTCGCAGGCATCGCAACTAAGAACAAACTCGTCCTTAACCCAGTGCGACCTGTCAGCATTCTTCGGGCTTGGGCTCGACATTTTGTCCACTCTCGCAATTGATCAAAGCAGCGAACTAAGACTACTTCTGACTAATCTGAGCCTGTCACAGAGGTTTTATGCGTAATTTCTAGAAGATGTATGATAGGCTGGGATTCCTTTTCCAGCTCGCCACCAGGACAGTGCCCCTAAAGACTCCAGAGCAACCGTAAGGCGTCACACGAGTTACAGCCTTGCTTGCTTTCCGCTACTTCGACGAGCGAGCTTCGTTGCAGATGAGTCAAACCCTCAGAACTTTGCACCACACAATCTTGTGAATTGAGCTACACGACACAACTACGAAGGCGCCTTTGCTGATCAATAATGAGCCTTTGCCCTCGTCCCTGTCCTCGAATTCCTGCAAAGCAAGCAAGCAAGCAAGCAAGCAAGACTTCTTCGGCTTTCTTTTGCCTCGCTCTAAACCTACAGCTCAGTAGATAGAGAGATAGATAGAGATACCTGGTAGCTAAAAGTAACGAACGAAGCCTGAAGATATTGAAGTAGAACTGCGCACTAGCGCGCCACTCCTGCAAGGGAACCAACCCTCTACCCGACTAGGTTTCGAGGCCAGTGCTCGCGTCAGTAGCCCCACGAGGCCTGACGTTGTGTTAATACCTACCTAGCAAGAGACCTCCAAACACCAAATCCAAACTATCATCATATCTTTCTTTTCTTCTTTTTCTTTCTTTCTTATAGTGTATGTAAGCAATAAATATCTGCATTTCTACTCCTTCTACGAGTTAGATAATGCCAAGCCCAATATCCAAACAGAACAAACAAACAAAACAAATAAACAAAAAACAAACAAAACAAAAACAAACAAATAAACAAACAAATAAATAAATAAACAAAACAAAAACAAAGAGAACAAGAGAGAGAGAGAGAGAGAGAGAGAGAGAGATTCGCTCGCTAGAACCCACATAGCCGCTCGCTAGGCCTCTGCTTCAGTTATGTAAAGAAAGCTCTTGATAGCAGTCTCTTAGCGTTTCCTAGTGCCCTCAGTCTCTGTGATGATATGAATTCCAAAAAGGTACAATGAATGAAAAAGATAGAAAACAGACAGAGATAGATAAAGCCGGCATTTGATGAGGAGGATACAGAAGAGGGGTTTCTCGTGGCTTCATCCACAAGAGAAAGAAAACCTCTCTGCGGACACGGTCGCCGCAGCTCCAGCCTCGAAGCAGCGGGCTCTTCTTCGCTGGCACTCTCTTCTTTGCTGCCTCCCGCTCCAGGAAACAGCCAGATCGCCACAGCAGTATCCATTCATTCACTCATTCATTCATTCATTCATTCATTCATTCATTCATTCATTTACTCATTCATTCATTGACTCAATTATTCAATTATTCGCTCATTGATCGAATAAACAAACCAACAAACAAAGAAAGAGAGGGGTCTTATTGCCACTGCTATAGTTTACGCTGACTGGGGTTTTCTTTCTACTCCGCCGCATCTTACGGCCCTTCTACCTATAGCTCTAGGAGCCGCCACTGCTACCTTTTATGGTGGCTGTGAGTACTGGTAAGGGTTTATTAGGCGCGGGTAGGGAGCGAGTCAGGTCTTAAAGGGATCGTCATTTAGAAAGCAGGTACTACAGGAGAGGTAGGCAGGGCTAGGAGTCCTAGTAGGAGGCACTCAACTCGAATGAATGAATGAATGAATGAATGAATGAATGAATGAATGAATGAATGAATGAATGAATGAATAAATAAGAACTTGGAGCACAAGCAACGAAATCGCTCACCCGCTCGTGTTGAGGCTCGGCTGGCTGGGTGCAAATCCTCGCGAAAGGGCCTGCGGTGGGAAGCCGGGAGGGCGAGGATCTGCAATTCCGTTGCACTGGTCGGGTGCCGAATCCTTCGAAGGGTTTAATGCGATTTTGACTCTTGGCATTGATTGCTGCCTGTTGCTGTTATTATTATATGAGTCATGAAAGTAATAGTGTGCCTACCAATGGTACTTTGGGTGTTTGCATGTTGTTTAAAGTGACCAGTGCTGCTTTTCTCTCTCTCCCTCTCACGAGCGATTGCACAACAATCCACGCGAAGGTTCGAAGACACCTCAGGTGCCCAAGGCAGGACTGGAAATCAAGGGTCCGAGACCTGCTCCTACTGGGTTCCCGGAGTTGATCTCGTGCCATAATTTGGCTTGTTGCTTGGTCTTTGGGGAGGAGTTGGGTCTTATTTGGAGGTTGTCCGCTTGCTTGAAAGATCGTTTGATCTTTCTTTCAAACTGTCTTCACCGGCGTCGGCTCGCGGGAAACCTCGAACGCGCCGTGCCTCGGGCGTGATACGGGGTAGGTAACGAGCCTGGTGGGCTTGGGCCTCTGGTCGGACTTCTTGTCGCTGCGATAGCCTTCTTTCATAGCGCTAGGGAACACGGTACGCTCGCAGCGAGTGAGCACTTCAATCACTTCATTTGAAATCTGCGGTCTTTCTCTCATCTCAGCCACCTATCCTCGAAGCGTTCCGCTGTAGCTCGCGCTTAAAACTGTGCTTTATCGCTCATTCTCACCATACGGGTACTGAGGCTTCTCTTAAACGCTTGGATCACTGCCTCACGCACGGGCTCTTCGCTGTGTTTCCTGCGATAGAGCGGGCTGACGCCAGGTTGTTTTGCATTGGCAGGATTGAATTACGCATTCCAGCGCGCTCATAATTGCAATTCTCGACCTGCAAACGACCCTTTTGCTAAGGCAGCAGTACCTGCCTTGTGAGAAACATTATTAGTGAGGTTGGTGACGGCTTTTGGGACATCAGCGATCGCGTGGTCTGCCGGAGCAGGAGAAGAAGGAAAAACAGTCTTGATAATATAAAAACGACGTGCCTCGAGTTTACCTTAAATTTTGTCCATTCGCTCTACTGCACTTGAAGAGGACTAATAAACTGACAGCATCAAAATGTCAAGCACCCGAAGATTGCATCGCGATGATTACAATCAGGATATTGAGCAAGCCAGGTCACTTCGCAATGCGGGTACGACGTCCTCAACATCGGGAAATCAAAGCACCAGCACGCGTGGCGGAGGTATGACGATGTTCGAATTCTTGAAGCTTTGCGCTGCTGGAGTTTTGGCTGGTTTTGTATGTGTTCAATTGCTAGAATATTTTGCACCGACGATTGTGACCGTCAGCACACCCTCGTTAGATGCCTACGATCAGCAAACTGAATTCCAAGCAGGGGAAGCCTCTGGATCAAGTGATTCAAATCTAGATTTCCAAAAGAATTGGTCGCCATCTTCGGGCGAGGGCTCGACACAGGACGAGGATTCGATGCTTGCGCCCACAATGTCTCCAGTACCGATTTGTATTCATTCTAAAGAAGATCCATACCTTCCGACGTGGGCCACCAAGGCGGATCATTTCGTAAAGGAGCCGTTCTCAAGTATTCCCAATGGAAGGTTTTATATCTATGAGGAGGGTTCTGCAATAGATGCCAATCTGATTGTTCAGTGTCTTTTCTCAGTTTTGGAAGTCCCTTTGCCTGAAGAGGGCAATGAACTTGATTTGAAGAGTCTCCTAATGAACACCAATGTGCACGAGAACCAGAACTTCCGATACGCATTGACAGATATTGCACTCTTGGACGGGCTCAAGCGACACCCAAATCGTGTCACGAAAGTGGAGGATGCAGATTTTATCATTCCTAGTTTGCTGCCATACGTTTCGTATGAGCTTCCCGACTCAAGCTTGCTTCAAGATTACTGCCCATTCCTTACTGATGCACAACTGACACATACAGACCGCATGATCTCTGCGATGGATGCACTGAATAAATTTCCCATGTGGGCAGACAAAAGTCTCCGTGGGCGTTTCATGGTCATTCACTCTCGGCCTTACGGTGAGGTAGGTTGCCGAGACTCCATGCCTCCCGAACTTTTCCAGCAGCTTGTGCTTGGAAATGTTTACTTCTTGATGAGCTCTGAGATTTTCATGCCCAAACAATTTAAGAAGCAGCTGCGCAAAAAAGCACGGAAGTCGAGCTCAGTCAGCCAGGCGGTTTTAAATAAAGCCATTACAGTTCCTCTCTTGCCAAACCCTTATATCAAGTTTGATGTATCAAAGGACGAGATTATGGATCGCAGTACGCAATTCTTCTTTGAAGAGGTCTTTCCGGATTCGAGCACCATCAAGTCTCTAAAAACAATAGGGTTCCAGTTGACTGAGTCTAGGGCTCGTATCTCGGGACGCAACCATCCTAGTGGTCTTATAGACGCAAGAAAGCAGCACGCCTTTAACATGGAACACTCGGAGAACTGCTTTGTGATGCGCCGTGGCAATGACCATCCGTTTATTGAGGGTATCGCCACTTTGTATGACGCAATTCGAGCTGGTTGTGTGCCAATTTTACTTTTTGATGATATCCCGCTACCCTTCAGGCTTCAGCTTGACTGGAAAGCAATCTCGTATCTTACAGCTGGAGTTTCATGCTTCTCTGATAGGTTGTCGGAAATCCACACACTTGAGGCGATGACCTTAGATCCTCAAAATAAAATGCAGATTCGCAAGTCTCTTCGTGAAGCTGCACCTCTTTTCAACTTCCAAGAGACGATTGTGGACCCCCGAGTATCTCTGTCAGACACTTCTCCGTCGAAGAGTTCTGGTTCTCCTTCTGGCTCCAGCTCAAGTAGCAGCAACAATGATCAAGATTCATCACCCTCGGCTTCGTTCGATGAAAATGGCGAGGGAGAAGCTGTTGGTAGCAGCAGTAGTGGCGGGGGCGGTGGCGGTGGTGAGTACGATAGTGGTGGTGGTCCCGCTGGCGAGGGTGATAGCAATGAAGGTTTTGATACTTTCAACTCTGACAGCGACGGGAGCTCCGATGGCTCCGGGAACAGGCGCATTCTTAATATTCCCTCAAACAAAAACGTGGTTGCTGGCGTGATTAATGGTATCCTTCGAGAGGCACTTCTTATTCAAAACCTCCCTGCATAAATATATATTGCGTGCGCAACCACCAAGTTCAACTTTCATTTTGCTTTGCCTTAAGCGACGATCAGACTTCACTACATGCTCGCAAGCACACATGCACGCACTTAGTGAGTTGGCTTCGCAACACGGAAAACCTCAAGGGAAAGCTGATCAAATTACACTACTTGCAAGTAGCGCGGACGTCTTGTGAGATTTTATTTCGTTTCCTTTTCCTATGTAGCAAGGGCTGTAAAGCTGCTAAAAATGCGGTGTAGGTGTGTGTGGTTGGACATCAAACATTTGTGGGAAATCTCACATGTTCGTGACTGTTAACTTTGTATGAAAGTCTCATATAGCAAGCAGTGTGCAGTATGTCCAACCGTGTTGTTCCAACCAAAACCTATTGAAGGAAATAAAGAAGACGGGATTTGCAGTGAGCGAAAATAATGAGTAGAACAGGTGGAGTGATTTGTGGCAATAATCTGCTTCTGGACTAATTTTTGATGCTGATAAATAGCTCAATATTTTCTGAAACTCTGGCCGCTGTTGTCTTTTCTGCACTCGTAAGCAACATATAGCCTTGTTAATTCATCAAAAGAAAAGTATTGGCATACAAACATATTAAAGAACTTGAAATTTTAAAGAGAAGAATAAACATTTTCCCGTACAAACGTAGTCTTGTTTGTCCTATCTTTTATGGGCCAATGTAGTATTATATTGATTGCGCGAAAACACGATAGTCAAGTTGGGCAGCAAAGCACAGACGGGAATTAGGCTGCCAATCCGGCTCGCCATCGCTGCAGCCGGTCTTTCGCCTGTTTGATACAGGCAGGCCTTCCCTGCCACCCTGCCTCCTGATTTCTTTCCATACCATGTTTATTTTATGATGAGTGATCATGAACACGATGGTTGATGGTCAAGCTTGTAAACAAACGCCATTATTGTTATTTTGATTACAAAAAATAAAAACTAAATCATACGATCATCTCCTCTAGAGTATGATGATAAAAGTGATACAAAAAAAAAACATTTTTTTCTTTTTTTTTTGAAAAACTTAAAAACTAAAAAATAACAAAACAATATAAAAATAAAGTAGTTCTCTTTAGCCTATTAAAAAACCAAAAACTAAAAACTAAAAACTAAAAACCAAAAACTAAAAACTTTCCTCTTGCTGGCCCTTTAGTAGATCTTCAATCTTCCTATAGTAATATGATTCGCTGAATGCAGAGTGAGCCTTTTAAAAGGTGCAATAGGGATTTCTTGGTGTGAGACCATCATGGTAGCAACCTTCAAAGGATAGGACGATTGGTCGGGACTTTATATTGGTTATCCTGTAAGTTCTTGCAATAGTAGGCGCAATCCGAGTCAGTGCAGCAGCCCCTTTCAAAGGGGATGCCGCCTCGTTTAGTTTGGCCGCACTGTCTGCTCTGCTGATGGTACGCTGGCACCGCGCCTGGAAGAACAAGAGCGCACTCAGCCTCGGGTGCTCGACTGCAACGCAGATCCCACGCGTGAAGGAGTGAGTGAGCACTCGGGAGGTGGTAGTCGTAGTACATTGTGAGAACACGGGGCTACGGATCACGGATCATGGCCCAAGTTCACGAAAGCAAAACACAGCTCTCGGCGAAGACATGGTTTATGGGGCTTTAACTTTCCGGGTCCAGGCTCGCCATTCAGAAGCCTCGTCTGATACATGCTGTGAATGTGCCAATGCCACTTGCCGCTTGGTGCTTCTGCTGGTGCTGCTGCTGGTGGTGGTGGTGCTGCTGCTGTTGGGATCCTTCGAGAAGCACGTTTTGCAACACCAGGCAAGGTTGCGGGATTGGTGCCTCCATCTTCCATCGCCTAGAGGGGGGTGTCACATAAGTCGTACTTTGCAGCTACATTCTGCAGAGTGCATGAGCCTGAAAGGAATGTAGAAGGTCAAGGTTCGTTCCCAAATATCCTCGACGTGACTATCAACGGAGGAGCAGCTCGTCGCCTGTGATTCGCTGCGCATCGTTCTGCGAAAGCCGCCTCTTACAGTCACCATGCATTCACAGATGACCTCCCTCTGACTACTTCGACTTGCCTACGAGCGAAGAAGACCTCGATGGATGGATGGATGAATAGATCGATCGATGGATCGATATAGAGATAGATTGATATAGAGGTAGATACACGACCCACTCCTCATCGTCAAGCATGCATTGTCGATCGATGCCCGCCAATCGAGAAGTCACCGCGGTCTGCCGCACCTAGTTAGCAGCCCGTCGACCAAAGGTATTGCGAACGTTGCTCCCTGCAGCGCACAATTGCTTGCTTCGTGTGCAAGTCATCTCCAAAAAGCAAAAAAAGGTACCTGCTCCAAGCGTCAATCTGCACGAGCTCAATTGAGAGATCTCTCTCTCTCTCGCTTCGTGCCTGTCTGCGTGCCTGATTCTTTGCCCGCTGCCACACCCGCTCCCTCCAAGCCGGCCACGCCAGCCAATCAATCGTTCGCGACGTCACTCGTTCCCCTTCGAGCTCTCTGCTCTTCTCTGCTCTTCTCTGCTCTTCTCTGCTTCTTTCGCCATCATCGTCATTTCACGGCACTCAGCACACACCTCCCCTCGCCACCATGGTCTCCCCGCGCCTGGGTCCCACGTCCTAAAACCCGCTCCGGTACGTCTAAAAGGGACCCCGCCGCGTCCAAAATCAGGCGCTGTTTCTCAAACCCCATCCAGCCCCCCTCTGTCCAAAACTCCCCCGCCACTCACCGCGCGGAATGCGGTATATAGTACCGGCTCTGGCGTCTCTAAATGGCACGGCGGGAGTTGGTGGCGGGTCCCTATATTCTCCGTCTGCTGCGCCGATGTGTGGCTGCGAGCGCTCCGGGGGGGGGGCCTGCGCCGCCTCCGGAGCCGGCTGCCGCTCCCGCGGGCCTGGCTGTGGCAGGCTGCCGCTCCTGCGAGGCGGCCTGGCCTGCCTTCTTGCCTGCCTTGTCGTCTGCCTGGCTGCCACGGCGGGAGCGGCGGTCTTCCGGGGGCGAACCGCGAGGAACGAGCGTGGCCACGAGTTTTGGCGCGCGGGCCCCCTATTAAACCTGTATCTAATCCTGCGCCGCACACCCGCGCGGCGCCCCATATTGGCCAAAGGGCAGAAAGCTATGTCTGCCCTTTTGCAATGCGCCGCAGAACTGCCGCAGCGCTGCCAAAGGGCTGCCGCCGGGCGCGTTTCCTGGCGCAGGCCGGCGCCCGGCAGCCCCTGGGGCCCGCCTGGGGGCCAGGCTCCCTCGCCAGCCCGCCTCTGCCCCTCCCGCCGCGGCTGCACGGCCTGAGGCGGGCTGGCGCTGGGCCCTCGATCGAGGAGGGCGCCCTCGGACACTCCTAGCGTTTAGGCTGGGATGGCCCTACCGGTGCGAGCTCTTGCCCTCTGCGGGAGATGATGGTTTTTCCGCCTTTCTGGGGCACAAAATCCTTCGGAGTCCAGTGCCTTTTTTTCTTTCTTTGTTTCTTTGTTTCTTTTAAAAAGAAAGAAACGTTCGAAGTCCTTTCGTTGGTCCTTTTAAAAGTCGATGATTCCATTGGAAAGATAAGCGCTAAATTAGTTTCAATTAAAAGAAGAAGAAAAGAAAGAAGAAGAAGAAGAAATGTAAATATGAATGAATGAATGAATGAATGAATGATACTGTAGCTTTGTCAGTCTCCATCGCGCGAGAGAAGGCAGACAGACAGTTTCCGCCGCTGCAGACGCGGCGGAGGGCGGGCGGCTGCTCTCGCGCCGTGGTCGAGGCGCCGCAGGCTCTGGCCCCGGCTGCCTGTCCTTTCGCGAGCCTGGCCTCGAGGTCCATCCAGGCTACGGCTGGAGGGAGATCAATCAGCCAACATAGAACTCGCAAGAAAGAAGAAACTCGCCCATCGATGATTTCTATTAAAACTAATGCAATCAAACAAAAACGTTTCCCATACATACATACATACATAACTCGTGGTGCTAAAAAAGAAGAATCAAAGTCTCCAACTAACTGGCGGCGCCGTAGAACACCCTAGGGGGCGGCTACCGCAAACCCATCTTTGTTCCGCCATGTAAAAGATTACATGCGCTCCCTCCAAAAGCCTTCTGAGAGAAAGAAGGAAAGAAAGAAAGAAAGAAAGAAAGGAAAGGACTTTCATCTCTGGCCACTCCAGGGGCCTATTGCGCAGTAGGTAGTCTTAGGCGTCAGAGAAGGGCCAGTTATATCATGCTTTGCTTTGCTTTGCATTGCATTGCATTGCATTGCATTGCATTGCATTGCGTTGCGTTGCATTGCATTGCATTGATTTCTTCGCTTCTCCAATATGAGTCTGTTCATCGTACGCATTCGTTACTCTCATTCACTCATTCACTCATTCGTTCATTGATTGATTGATGGATTGATGGATTGATTGATTGAGCCATAGATTGACTCATTTATGCCGAAGAGAGGACTTCGATCCTCCAATTAGGAGGAACAGAGAGAGAATCCAAACTACCGAAACAACGGAGTCCTCCAAAGCGGCTGCCGCTACTGCTGCGTTCGAAGAAAGCAAGCAAGCTAGCTAGCTAGCTAGCTAGCTGCCCTTCGAGAAGCAGGGTGTCTCTGCGCTCCCTCGCCGCCTCGCCAGGCCTCTGGCTGGCTGCCTGCTTTCGACGCAGCTCAGCCAAGTACAGACAGGGGAAGGGCAGAAAGCAGCGAGCGCAGCGGTCGATCGTAAAAATGTTGGAAAAGAAAGAGTACACTAAACTGCCTTTCATTACACGTGCTAAGCGCCGCAATAGCAGAATGGCTAAAAGTGGAGAAGGATCACTTCTCAAAAGTTTTATTTATTGATTTAATTTAATTTAATTTAATTTACTTTTATTTTATAAAAGCGTTCTAAATAAAGCTTTAGAAATAAAGCGCTTTTAATAAAAAAATGTTTTGTTGCTTTTTAAATGTTACAATAGTTTTATCTTTGGCTGTTTGTTTGTTTGTTTGTTTGTTTGTTTGTTTGTTTGTTTGTTGTATGTGACTAAGGCTGTGTAAGGCATGATAAAGGAATTGGCACAGCAAAGCAGAGCGAAAGAAGAAACGAGAGCAAGCAGATCGAGGTGGATCGCAGCAAACCCGTAATCAACCCCTTTATCGCCGCTTTTTGCACGTCGATCCCGGACTCTCTTTTCTTGCACAATGTCGCAGCTGATTGGCCAGAAGTCGCTCGAAGAGCACGACCCCGAGCTCTTCGCCCTCATCGCCGATGAGCGTGCCCGTCAGCGCGGCGGTCTCGAGCTCATCGCCAGTGAGAACTTCACCTCCACTGCCGTCATGGAGACCCTCGGCAGCTGCCTCACCAACAAGTACGCCGAGGGCATGCCCGGCAAGCGTTACTACGGTGGCAACCAGATCATTGACAAGGTCGAGACCATGTGCATGGACCGCGCCTTGAAGGCATACCGTCTTAACCCCGAGAACTGGGGCGTGAACGTGGCCCCGTACAGTGGATCCCCCGCCAACTTTGCTGCCTTCACCGCCGTGCTCAAGCCGCACGACCGCATCATGGGCCTTGACCTTCCCTCTGGAGGCCACCTCACCCACGGCTTCTACACGCTCGACAAGAAGACCGGCGAGCGCAAGGCCATCTCCGCTACCTCAGTCTACTTCGAGAGTCTTCCTTACACCGTGCACCCCGAGACCGGCCTCATTGACTTCGACCGTCTTGCCGACCTCGCTCGCACCTACAAGCCCGCCCTCATCATCTGCGGTGGCTCTGCATACCCTCGCGAGTGGGACTACAAGCGCTTCCGCGAGATCGCCGACGAGAACGGAGCCCTCCTTCTCTGCGACATGGCTCACATTTCTGGCCTCGTCGCCACCGAGGAGGCCGTAAGCCCCTTCGATTTCGCTGACATCGTCACCACCACCACCCACAAGTCCCTCCGTGGACCCCGCGCTGCTATGATCTTTTACCGCAAGGACGAGCGCAACTTCGGACCCAAGGTTGACGCTGCCGTCTTCCCCGGTCTTCAGGGTGGCCCCCACGAGAACGCCATCGGAGCCATCGCCACTCAGCTCAAGGAGGTCATGAGCCCCGAGTTCAAGCAGTACGCAGTCCAGGTCCGCAAGAACGCCCAGGCCCTCGGAGCCGCCCTCAACAAGTACGGATACAGCCTCGCTACCGGCGGTACCGACAACCACCTCCTCCTCTGGGATCTTCGCCCGCAAGGCATCACCGGATCCAAGATTGAGACCCTCTGTGACAGATGCCACATCACCCTCAACAAGAACGCTGTCCCTGGTGACAAGTCTGCTCTTTCCCCCGGTGGAGTCCGCATCGGAACCCCTGCCCTCACCACCCGCGGCTTTGTGGAGTCTGACTTCGAGAAGGTTGCCGAATTCCTCCACCGCGCCGTGCAGATTGCCGCCAAGATCCAGGAGGAGCGCGGAAAGGCGCTCAAGGACTTCAAGGCCGGCCTTGACAACAACGCTGACCTTGAGCAGCTCAAGGAGGACGTCCACGCATTTGCCAACCCGTTCCCCATGCCTGGCCTCGGCTTCTAAATTGGCACCACCAAGTCAGTGCGGTTTCGCGAGAGATCGCTCACGCACTCGCAAAACAAACCATCTCCGACGATTATATACTTCTTCCGACGATGAACCCTCCCTCCATTACTTGCTTCTGTTTTCAAGAATTTCTTGACACACAGAACCCTCCCCCCCCCTCCAAAAAAACAATCCACCCACAATCTCTTTACCATGGCCCATACAAACCTGCATCTAATTGCATTATGTTATCTTTCTCTTTGCGCGCCACGCATCATCATATCATCATCATCATCATCATCTGCACCTTGAAACTCTATTTCCTCTAGAGGTTTTATTGATTTCATTATGCATTATGGATGCGAGGATGCTGGCGGCTTCATGCTTCGTGCAAAAGCAATTTTTAACAGAATGTCTCTATCTTTTGTTGTGAAAATTACGACCGCTTAGCTGTAGAGATAATGTAAGAACTCGTTACCTACTGCTGATAGTTATCATATAATCTTTATCTATATTTCAAAACTCATCCTTTCTTCATATACCTTGGCGTATGCAGGTAGTTTTTTATTTCTGTTTGTTCTCATTATCTCTTGGGATTTAATACTTTTCCTGCTCACATTGCATATTTAACTTGATATTGAGACCATCATCAGATACATAAATCTTAATATTGGTTTCAAATACTGGTGCTGGACTAGAGAGAAACAAGCTGTTAACGCCCTGTATGTCCCTCTACGATTTGTAACTGCCCTTTGCTTGTGGCGTGGACTTTGGGCCTTGCTCAGCCCCAGACATGAATACGTTTGTTTGGTTTAGGTAGGAAGACCGAGATAGAGTGTGCAATACCTTAAACCTCGGACCTCGAAAAATACTCCTGCGAAAAGGGAATCCTAGTGCAGGTTTGACTTTCCTTGCTTAGCAAACAAGCTAAGCAAAATACCTTAAACCTCGGACCTTGAAAACTACTCCTGCGAAAAATGAATCGTCATTCTACTGCAGGTTTGACTAACCTTGCTTAGCAAAGCAAGCTAAGCAGAGTAAGTAAAAAAGAAGAGCCTCACATGGAGAGCCTCGTTACGCAAAGCCATGATATTTCTTATCCTAAATATGCCTGTTGAGACCATTTCATTCTCCGTCTACAATTCTTTGCCTCCCAGGATCTCTCTACTTTCCACGGCCAAAAGCTTGTTCGCAAGACCTCCTTGCTTGCTTCCTTCTTGTTGGCCTTCATATACACACAATTATATACGTATAAATAAGAAACATTACCAGGTTACGTGCAATCTCGCTACGATTAAGAGACTGGTTCTCAAACTCCGTGTTGATGCTAGTACATATACACAAACTCGAAGGCTATGAAGCTAAATACCTCACAGAGATTCTAACACCGGTATTCCCGCCCCCTCTAATGCCATTGGGAGCCCCAATCAACCCTTTGCAACCCAACCCGCTTCCGTATCCCCATGCCAGACGACCAGCGCGTTTCCTGCTTCTCACACTGTCCTTTCCAAGACACATACAGACATTTTACAGTGTGTGCACTTACTTCAAACCACGATCATCTTACAGTTTCTAGTCCTCATACACTCGTGTTCCCACTTTCCGCAGGGCTCCCTTTACCCATAACAAAGTACATGTTCAACGAAACTTATCCGTGTATTTCTTTAATCATAGCTTGGCGCCCGTTTACCTTCTTGCGCGCGAGTCAAATAGTGTCCTGGAGTTCCGTGAAGAAGTACAGCACTGCAGCACTCTTCCCGGCCACCAGCTCGATGCCAGTTATTCGCCTCTAATTTTGATTCCGCAAGGCAGAAAGCTCTCGCGGCACAACATGGTTTCTCGTGACCACGGTCCATCTTCTGAAGGACTGTCAAATCGTCCCCTCTCGACCATATCTTCACATAAACCCCCATTTCTCACCCATTTCAATCAGTTTTACACCCAAACCAGGACTGGAATTCTCCTCTGAATCTCACCCATACCTCCATGTCGTTTTGGCGACCCTGCATTACATTTTACCGAATGTACAGTACGTTTTGGTGTGCGTAGATTGTTCAACGTTCAACAACAGCTTGGGAAAAAAAAGAAGAAAAAAAAAAGGATCTTGCTCATTTTTCGTTTCCGCTTTTCTTTTTACAACTCGAAACAAGATAGCGCAGAACGCATGTTCATAGATTCTGCCCCGAATTTCCTTCTATCACCTCCCTTAACTTTCTTCCTCGCTCCATGTCATCAGCACTTTTCCTTTCCTCCCATCTCCACAACTCACAGTCCGCAACAGACTAAGTTTTCTTGTCAGTGCCAGTTGCAAAAAATATCCGTATCCACACCCAATTTTAAAATGTCAATAGTTAAACGATCTAAACCTTCATGAAATCTAAGGAATTCTTTGCGAACAAATGTCTACGCTCCAAAAAGTCTGTAATATGGACGTCGGTGATGAGATCAGCTTTGGCTTGTGCTCTGATTTTATATAAGTTTTGCGTGTTTACTCCAAGACTACTTCTTCTTGATGTAGGGACTACTATGCATTATCTAGTATTTATTACCTTTAATGCGAAGGCAGTAAAGCGAAGAAAGTAAAAGGAAAAAAGACGTCGCTAGATCAGTCCAGATAATCAACCAGCAGCCGCCCGCCGCCAGCCAGACCGCTCCGGCGCCGCGGCGCCAGTTGTCGCTCCGACTATCGCACTATGGGAGACGCTCCTTCCTCCTCCTCCTCCTCTCCCGGCCCTGCTGCCTCCGCCAGTACGGGCGCGAGCGCAAACCTGCCAGCAGCTGCATCTTCGGCGGAGGCCTCCGCCGTTTCCCTTGATGGCGCTGAAGCCGGCGCCACCGCCGCAGAAAAAGAGACACCAACTGCGAACTCTTCAGCAAGTAACACAGCTGCGATAGACTCCCAACCGCCATCGCAGTCTGTCTCTACGCCGGCATGGTTGCGGGCCAAGCTGAGTTTAGTGCTGGACGCTATGCTCGAAGCCAAAAACAATACCAACAACGACGCAAAAAACGACGCGAAAGAATTATCTTCTGAGAAACCCGTAGATAATGAAGGGGATACCACGATGTCCTCTGCAGACGCTGTTGCTTCGTCTTCGTCTTCATCTTTGTCGGTGGATAAAGACACGCGAGAGCTAGCGATGCTGGACATGGCTCAAGTGGTACTTGAGAGTGGAGTTGCTTGTGATTCGTGGGAGCAAGCATCTAAAATCCTGCTAGCTCATACATCAAGACTAACAATGCCACTAGCAGGGGATGCTGCACGGTTTCTGGGAGAGAATCCATCAGTGGCGGCTGAAGTTCAGATGAGAGACCGGTCTGGCGAGACTGGAGAGGCCAAAAGTGGATCTAGTGACTCACAAAAGGCCGAAGGTATGCTCAAAGAGACAACGGATGCGAAGACTCATGCAAAGGCTACTGGATCTGAAGCTCCAAAGACAGCTCCTACGGCTACTGCAACTGCCCCAGCAGTGTCTACAACACATGTGGCCCCAGCAGCAACATCGCAAGCACCAACGACAACAGCTACGTCATCAACAGCCTCAGGTTTACCTTCTGGGGCAAACGAGTCAAGACCGATGCCATCTGATGCGAAGCAACCGGGTAGTGCAGCTTCGGCGCCGTCCTCTGTGGCCACAACAAAACCATTTGTCGCAGCTAATGGTCACGGCACATCTACTGAGACTTCATCGAGCCAGAAGAAAACTACTTCAGAGCCTTCAGACAAGGGCAGCGCTGCGGACGAGCCGGCGACCAAACGGCGCAGACAGGAAGCCGGAGCAGCGAAAGACAAAGATGGTCTTGAATTTAGGATCATCACTAATGACGGTACCGAAGAAAACCTCGTGTGGCTCATTAATGTGAAGGAGATCTTTGCCAAGCAACTTCCCAAAATGCCAAAAGAATATATCGTCCGTCTCGTGATGGATCGCAAGCATTACTCGCTGGTCTGTATTGACGCAGGGCACGTGATTGGCGGTATTTGCTTTCGGCCGTACATGGAGCAGCGTTTTGCAGAGATCGCTTTTCTTGCAGTGTCTGCCGCGCGCCAAGTGAAGGGCGTGGGTACCAAACTCATGAACCACTTGAAGCAGTGGGTCAAGTCTGTTCAGCTTACACATTTCCTAACCTACGCTGACAATTTTGCGATCGGCTACTTTCGCAAGCAAGGGTTTACGAAAATCATCACAATGCCACGAGAGCGCTGGCGGGGCTATATTAAGGACTACGATGGTGGAACCTTGATGGAATGTAGCGTAAATGAGTATGTGGATTACCTTCATATCCCAGAAATGATCGCCTCGCAGCGCAAGTTCCTCTTTCAAAAAATTAAGCAGAATTCGACTGCGGAGCGGGTGTACCCTGGTTTGAACTTTCGCGATGGTCTAACTATCACACACTTGCAAGACCAAGTGCGTGGCGTGCGCGAGGCCGGCTGGGCTATGCCAGTTCGGTTTCTCTCTCGCATGGTCCATCATAACCTCGAAGGTACTGGCGATCCAGAGGACCATGCCGAATATTATGAAATGCAAAGCCGTCTATACACAGTTGCACGTTTGGTCAAGGCTCACCGGGAGGCTTGGCCATTTCAGGAACCTGTCGGGGATGTTGTTGCTGACTATCTTGATATTATTCGTGACCCGATTGATATTTCTCTCATTAAAAAACGTCTGGACCATGGGCAGTACTACAAATCGCCCGAGCCACTCCGAGATGATATGCTGCGCATGTGTGATAACTGTTGCATCTATAATGGTCCAGAAACATCGTACTATCAGTCTGCGTCAAATTTGCGCTCCTACATCCTTAATCTATTCAAAGAGCACTTTGACCTGGATCCGGAGGCGGCCCCTAAATTCGCTCCGCAGGTCCCGGAAGAACAAGGAGATCCCAATGCACAGTCTGAAAACCAGCCCTCAGATCCCTCAAAATAGTATGATGGTGCTTAATACTGTCTTTGTTCCCTGTCCCTATTCATATTCATTTGCGCTACACGGCCATTGCTTAACTATCTTTTGTTTGCACGCATTTTTTATTCCCTTTTTTCTATTTTTTTTTTTTAATCCTTGTGTCGTTCTTTCTCTTGTTTATTGGGATTTAAGTCCATGGAAATTATGGGGCTCTACTCCTCCATTCTACTGGCGCCCCTGCAACGTGTGTGAAAAACAATAAATAGGATACAGAGTTAAAGAAACTCTTTATACTCTTGCCGAAGATGCTGATGATTGTTGAAATCCATGGTTTATCTTTCCCCCCTCTCCGTATTCCCTTGCGTCAGTCAGGAATACCATCCCTACCACTACAAAGAAACTTGAGTAAATCATACGAGAATCTATCATTATTGGTTTTCGAGAGCGGTGACAGAGATTGTGGTTTGGGGCTCCTAACTTGGACTGGTGTTTTTTTTTTTTTTTTTTCCATTCCCCAGATGCCTTGTAATTCCTACATCCAATTGGTACTACTAATAGGTTTCCAAAATTGTACCATCCGCTCTCAAAAATATTTTCTTCTATACTTTTCTAAAATAGTGATTTCACCCTATGTAATAATATTTGATATCTACAATAAAACCACAGCCTCCCTGCAGATGGTTATTTTAAGGCATCGACCAAACCTTGATCCACTCTCCATAGCAGCTAAGCTGCACTGCAATCGGTGTCAGGTCCTACTCCAATATAAAGTTGCACTCTCGTGTTTACCCTCAGTCTACCAGCCAGTCAGTCAGTCAGCTTCCGGGAATCAGTTTTGTCATCGAAAGCGCTCCATCTTGCTCCAGCCTTTTGGTGCCATCATTCCCCGCTCTCAAGTACACCTCCGTCATCGACCCAAGGGCTCGCTGGCTCCATTGCCTCTTACATTCCGCAATTCGCTCTCAAGCGAGCGAAGTTCTCCTTGTAAAACAAAATCAACGAACAAGCCACAAAAGCCCCCGTCGTCGCTCCTCGACCAATCGCTCTAGCCCGCCGCCACCCGCCAGAAAGCCGCGCAAATCCTTCAAGTTCTTCTCCGCGACCACGCAAACTCCAAGGCGAGCAAGCTAATAAGAGAGTAGGTCCACGAGTGAATAACTAAATAACTAAATAAGCAAATAAGCAAATAAGCAAATAAATGTCTTCTGCTTCATGACAAACTATGCGACCAATTCCCAACCACCATTGAAAGACCCGCCAGAGCCGCTTCCCGGGAGTTGCTATCAGTCGGCTTATGAGGGCGAACTGCCTGCTTCGCAATGCTGGCCAAAGAACGCCTCTCGGACTTCCAATCAGGCCGTGCCGGAGGGCCTGAGAGTGCCGAAGCTCCAAAAGGCAATCGAGTTAACCACCGCTCCTCCGCCCGCGAAGACTCACTTAGCTCCGCCAGGACGCCAACGACCGCCAGCCAGGTCGGTCCTCCGGCGAGGGAGGCGGTCTACAGCCGAAGATATACTTACTTCGGTTGACCGCGATTCATTCCGTGAGATTGTGGGATCGCCAAATCCGCTGTAGTCAGAAGGCATCGGCAGAGAGTGTGCACCATAGGCCTTTATAAGAGCCTGTAGGGCCAAAGTAACTACCGCGCGCCCCCCCACCGCGGGGTACTAGATGCGTATTAACCTGGTTAGGGTAAACTGGCCCCAGAGGCGTGTGCCAATTCCGAGATATCCTCGGTAAACCGTGATATCCTCGTATTGTGGATTGCCAGAGGAACGCAGAATGCCAGCTCGAAAAAATTCAAATATTCAAATTCAAATATTCAAAAATTCAAATCGGAGAGGCCCTCGCGGAGGCCGAAGGAAGCGAAGCAAAACCAAAACAAGACTTCGAAGAAAGCCTCTTCAAAGCAACTCGACTCTTCGGAGCGAGCAGAGAAACAAAGGTTCAAACAAACCCCAAACTAAGACTCCAAACTACAACAGCAGCGACAGCAAAGTACCAGAGGAGACCAGGCTTCCGCTTCGTTTCCCAGGTTTTCTTTTAGTACATACACATACATATATATACATAGGTGGACCAACCAGACAGAAGACAGCCACAACAGAATGCTTTTTAGTGACTTTCAGATGGAGGCACCCGCCGCCAAGAGCAACGCCGCCAAGGCCGGCATCGACCAGGAGGAGTGCCGCAAGAAGCGCCAGGAGGTCTCCGTGCAGATCCGCAAGTCCCGCCGAGAGGACAACCTTCGCAAGCGCCGCCAGACTACCGCCGCCGCTGCCGCCGAGGAGAATGCTCCCTCTACGCCCAACAAGCAGAGCGATGGCGACGCCGTGGAAATTCCGGCCCGTCTCTCCGCACTCCCTCAGATGCTTCAGGCCATGCAGGATGGCCAGCCTGACCAGCAGCTCGCCGGCACTAAGGCTCTCCGCAAGCTCCTCTCCAAGCCCACAGACCCGCCCGTGCAGGAGGTGATTGACGCAGGTTTCCTCCCGTACCTCTGCCAGTTCTTGCAGTGCCATGACAACACCGCTCTCCAGTTTGAGGCCGCCTGGGCTCTCACCAACGTTGGCTCTTCCGAGCTCACTGACTCTATTGTGGATGCCGGCGTCCTCCCGCTCCTCGTCCCGCTCCTCAACTCCCACGAGGCATCCGTGCGCGAGCAGGCCGCCTGGTGTGTGGGTAACGTTGCTGGTGACTCCTCTGAGCTCCGCGACGCTGTTCTCGCCACTCCGGGCCTTCCCGAGGGTCTCCTCGCTAACCTTCAGCAGCCGGCAAACGTGTCCATGATGCGCAACGTTACCTGGGCTGTGTCAAACTTGTGCCGCGGAAGCAAGCCGCGCCCGGCATTGAACATGGTCGCACCGTACGTGCCTGTGCTTGCACGGATCATCGAGAGCTCTGGCGACGAGGAGGCAACCGTCGACGCATGCTGGGCCCTTTCTTACGTGAGTGACGGCGAGAACGAGCGCCTCGACTGCATTGTGGGCACCGGCGTCTGCCCGACCCTCGTGAAGCTTCTTCGCGCTGGCATGTCCAAGTGCGTGCCGCCTTGCCTTCGTACTCTCGGAAACATTGTGACCGGTGAGGACAAGCACACCCAGGCCGCCCTCGACGCCGGACTTCTCCGTGAGCTCGTGCAGCTCTTTGAGCACCAGAAGATGTCTATCCGCAAGGAGGTCGCATGGACTTGCTCCAACATTACTGCCGGTACCAAGGAGCAGATCGGTGCCCTTCTCGCCATGCCGGGCCTTCCTGAGGCCATCGTTGACGCTCTCGAGAACGGCGAGTGGCACGTGCGCAAGGAGGCCGCTTGGGCCATCGCCAACATCTGCTCTGGAGGCTCCACTGAGCACATCGTCAGCATCGTTGAGCGCTACAACGCCATCCGCGCTATCTGCGAGATGCTCACTGTCTCTGACACTCGCATTCTCCTCCTCATGCTCGGCAGCCTCGAGTCCATCCTCCGCATCGACGAGGAGCGCTACGCGATCCAGGTCGAGGAGTTCAACGGCCTTGAGCACATTGAGGCTCTTCAGTCCAACTCCAGTGATGAGGTGTACCAGAAGGCCCGCGAGCTCATTGAGAACTTCTTCAGTGGCGAAGAGGACGACGATGAGAACCACGCCTCCATGGCACCTGGCCTTGACGAGTCTGGCAGCATGTTCTCCTTCGGCAGCATGATGGACAACAGCAACAGCAGCAACGCTAACAAGCCCGTTTCCTTCGGTGACATGCCCCAGGGCGGTGCCGCCGGCAGTGGCTTCAACTTCGCACCCATCAGCTTCAACTAAGTTGCTGGTTGGTTCGGTTCATTTGCTACTACTACCTAGCTAGTCCCAACTTTTTCTCAAATGATTGACACGGGCGGACGAGATTTGATATTCTTGCACCGTTTCTGACCTCGTGAGAAATTCTTTGTTGTTGGTTGACATTTGCTGGTATGGCGGGATTTGTCATCCCTTTCTACTGTTGCTAGTTCTTCCGCCGCCGCCACTCGTGTCTGTCCTCTTTTCTCTCCTGTCAATGATTATCTACCACCAGGGTTGCCGACTTACTACTTAAATTACATCGGTGAGTAATACCCAATATCACGCGATGCATCACTCGCCGAGGCTTGCTTGTGTTCATACTTGCAGAGAAGAGCACGCGTTTGAAAGCGCTCTCTTCTTTTTTACCCTCCCCATTTGGTTCCGAGAACCCCTCCCCCTAATATTTCCTATGGCAGTGGTGCCTAAAATCGCAAATAATATGTACTACTTTTTGAAATTCTCACGTTTTTGATCTTCAGAACTATCTTTGAAGTCATGAATACATTTGTCTAATAGAGGTGTTTATTTGGAAATCACTATTGATAGCCCCGGCTGTTTACGCGCTACTGTGTCAAAAAGCTTATACTCTGTCAAAAAGCTTGACTTTTAGAGAACTAACTCTTAAGCTCCTAACTAACTAACTAACTTAGTTACCTACCAACCATGTGGTAGATAGACAATCTAGGCTAGCTAGAATAGATAATCTTATCAGTAGATAAACTAACTACTAGTTAGTAAGTAAGTGAGTGGGCTTGCCAAGTAATTTCGATTCGTCTCGCATACTTGTAAGAAAGCGAAAGCTGTTTTGTTGGAAAAGCTTTGGCAAAGTTCCCGAAAATCATATTGTTATTTAACTTTTACTTCACTTCAGGTATGTAACATATATATATACATATGTATTGTTTACAATTAATTTTTCAATTATTTTTTATAATTTAAAACAAACAAGAGATGTTTTGTACCAAAGAGTCGTTAACTCACGATGTTACATTTTTAAAAATTTCTCTTGAAGAAAGAGAGGATTGGGGCCCCATATTTCAAGTAAACCTACCGAAGGTGCACCATAAACAAAATCATTATCTAGCTTATGAAACAAAAGGAGTTTCCAGGAGTTTTCAGTATTTATCGATTTATATAACCCAGCGAAAATCAAAACAAGTTTCCCTTTTCCTTGAGAGCCACACACACACACACAAAGGGTAGCTCTAGTAATCTCTGCAGCTCAAACAACGGTGCTATTTGTTCTGCTTAGAATTAGTATACTGACGATCTCTAGAGAGTGTATATGCAATTTAAGTCGCATGTATGTATATATTATTTATTGGCAAGATTGGCGTAGAACATTTAAAAACGATTGTTCGAAAGATGTTGTTTTGCTTTGTACAGGTTAGTGGGATATAAGGATAGTACAATTAATGACGATGGTGCGTTGACAAGCAGTTTCGGGAGTCTATCAGTTTCTGTCGATTTGGATCATCTGCAACTCGAGCTCAATAATCTTCTATATGTGCATTCGCACCTGACAGCTTTGCATAGATGCTGAGATAGTAGCAGACCCCAAATGAACCTATGTATGTGTTTAGATAGGTGCTACCTCTTTACGCCTCTTTCCTTTAAAAAAAAATGGATTTCAGGGAGAGTCGTCATATAGAGAACTCAGTTTGAAAGATATTGAACCTCTATCAATGACAAACAGTACGTTCCTCATTGAGAATTGGGTTGCAAGCTGCTTTCGCCATGTGTTGTCAGAGATCTGATACGACTGTCTAAAGCGGTATCTTCTCCAGTGTAGAGCGTCTGGGCCTCCATGGTTGCTGAAACGCCGCTGCTTTGTTCAGAAGTAGTATGAAGCGCAGCAGGAAGAAACTGTACTTGCAAATTAGAAAGCGCATGAGGGGTGGCAGGCCCAACGTTGACATTTCTAGTGTTTTCAGCGTTGTTGCGATTGTTGTTACCATCGTCAGGGTTGTTGTTGTTGTTGTTGTTGTTATTATCATTATTATTATTGTTGTTGTTGGCACCAGCACGACCGATGTTATGCTGCATCTGTGCGAGGATGTGGCTAATAAGCTTAGGCCGGTCGCAAACCTCAAGGTAGGCGGTAAGCCGAACGAGATCTTTGTACATGAGACGTGGCACTCGAACAAAGTTCTCCAGAAACATTTGCTGGTAGCCTGTACGAGTTAAACGGCCGTGCGCACCAGTTTCATATGAGGTTTGCACCCAGAGGTACGCACTGAGACTGAGCGGAAGACCTGCTGCTTGGTTGATGGCTGAGAGTTCCTCCCAACCCAGAAGATTATCATTGTCGGCATCAAAAAAGTCAAAGATTTGGTCGCACATTTCAAGGCCAAACTTTGTCAGTTTTCCTGAATGTTCACGTGCATCAGCTTGGCGCTGGCCACGGGTTTCCTGAGTACGGGCTCTCTTCCGTGGCGATTGACTCCCAGACGCGTCTTCGCCATCCTCATTTCCCTTCCCCAGGGAATGCAAAGTAGTCGAGTAGATATTTCTCGCGAGCGGTGACTATACTGCGAATGGTATCGTGAAGATATACAAATTGGTAAAATGGCACGAGATGCCGTTTGTACTCAAGTAACTTGACTCCAGCTGCAATTTGCACGTCGCGATCATCAAGAGTGACAACTTTTCCAAATTTGGACGCTGCATAATGAAAGCAGAGTGTTTCAAGCACACGAAACAAGCTAGGTTCAGAAGGTTCTTCGAGTGGTTCCTGGTCCACTGTGGCTTCAGGTGAAATCGATCTGATACTATGGCGAGATGCTTCTTTAGACAGTTGGCCGTAAGTTTCGTAAAGTCTTTGCAGCAGCCGATACCGCGTTGCCAGCGCAGGCACTGGCTCAACTCGGGTGAGCTCCACGCCGTATTCCTTTTCCAGCAGAAGGTCAGTTTTGTTTCCTTCATTTGCACCAATAATACCCATTGACAAGCGGTTCATTCTTTTTGAACTCGAGCTCACGCGCGTGAGTAGACTGCCCACGCTTAGGAAACTCAGTGCATGGCACACGAGCTCCTCAGGCAGTGGGATGCCTACTGTAAAATTGGCCGCCATCTTTGCGTGGTGGACCCAGTCTTTAACCAAACCGCACAAAGGAGATCTGCTTATCAGAAGATACTATTTTCTGTTGCGGGCTGACAATATCCTCCTGCCCGCAAGACCTTGTCGAGGTCCTTGTTGCCTCAAACCCTGCAACTAATTCCCCGTAGTGCCTGCCTGCCTTCTCGCCAGGACTTTGCAATCCCTACAGTAAACCCTATATGATTCTAGTCTGCACAGGTAGGGAGACACGGCAACGAGTGAACGAACGAACGATTGCAGGCAGGGCCTGCTGGCCTCTGCTGCGTGCGAGTGCGAGTGAGGCTTGGCTTGACTCCCGGCCGCGAGGCGTCTACCGCTGCTGCCGCCCTCTCTCTCCGCGTGGCCAGCTTTGCCCGACGCTCTGTGCGGTGCTGCTGACGCAGAGGCTCGCAGAACTCGGCTTTGCTGTACTCTACTTTAGCTTTGCTTTTCTAACAAGTCTGCGATTTATTTGTTTAACCTATGTTAAAACTTTTCATTTTACTTCAAAAAAGTTGGTGTCCGAAGTTCTTTTTCTGAAGTAAACCGGGAAAGAGAAAACAACACAAACAAACAAACAAACAAACAATAAAAAAAGAGAGAAAGAAAGAAGCATTTTAGCTTTTAGTGTTATTTTTAGTTCTATTTTAGTTTTATTTCTTATAAAGCAAAGCAAAAGCTGAGCTGACCCGATGAATTGACTCGAACTCAATCGAGCTGGGCCTGCCAAATCGTCGCGCTTGGTACTGAAATCGTCGTCGCGAGTTGTCCTGGACCCTTCACATCACAGGGAGGCAAGGCTTCGCTTCTACGCGCATTCACAAACAAACAAACAAACAAACAGACAGAACTTCACTGACCAATCGCCCCCCTCCTTCTTCTTACCACTCAAAGAGTGAGTGAGTGAGTGAAAGAAAAGAAAGAGTGATCGAACAGGTCCTCGCTAGGAACCGCCTACGCAAAACGGTATCCAAGGCCAGGCAGAGTTCACTCAATGTCATTTCTGTGAAACTAAACTCTGAACATAAAACAATGAGATGGAGTAAAGTAAAGAAAAGTAGTTCAATCGGGATTGTAAGATGGAGAGCTTGTTCCGTGCGGCAGTGCTGATTCTTCCTCGCAAACGCGAACGTAATCAGTGGTTCTGCAGGATGCAAACTAGCTCCCTTTCCGCCTAGTTTCGCACGCATTTATCGCATCGCAGACGAACCTAGAAAGCAGCAAAGCAAGCGTACTTAATTCCCATACATATATACATACCTATGTATATATATATATATATACACACATATATCCACGCAGGCCAACCGCACTTTCCAGCCCTTCACTGGACACCCTGAGCCCGTCCTTAGCAGCGCCTCTGCTCTAACCGTGAGAAGACATTTCTTTCTCCATTCTTTCTTTCTTTCTTTCTCTTTCTTTCTTTTCATTTCTTCTTTTCTTTCGCGGGAGACCTTTCTTTATGAAAGCATGCATACGCCTATGGTCCCGCGGAAACCCTCATCCTCTGCGAGAAACTCGGCAAGGCGCTGGCCAAGACAGGCGCGGCTGCCTCTGATCAGAGCAGGGACGGCGACTGGGACGTTCATGAGCAGCCCATGCTGCCAATGGCACGGAATCAGAGTCGAGCGATGCGGCGTTGAACTGCGATTAAATGCCATGTGCTGCGATTAGTGGCCTTGCAATGCAATGCAGTTTAATGCAGTTTAATGCAGTTTAATGCAGTTCAATGCAGTTCAATGCAGTTCAATGCATTGCAATGCAGTTTAATGCAATTCAATGCATTGCAATGCAGTTTAATGCAATTTAATGCAATTTAATGCTGTATAGTACAGTGCAATGCAATGCAATGCAATGCAACGCAAAACTTGCAATGGAGTGCCTTGCAAACATCGACTCGCGCAGAGTGGATGGAGATGAACGCGCTGAGGAGAAAGGCTTTGGGCGTGGCAGGCCACGCTACGAAAGCGAGGCTCAAGAGACCTGTTCTGGCGCCCGAAGCGCAGCGCACGAGCCTACAGCGTACATTACCCTCGATAATCAGATACTGCTGCCATGCGAACGACTGAATGAACACATTCCACAGCATGTGCGGAAGAGTGAGCGAAGGCGTGAGCGAATTGCCGTGTGAGCATATGCAAACACCGCCGTGAGTGAATGAACGGAGAGCATGATCGATGTACTTCGAAAACCAAACACAAAAGAAAGAAATACACAGACAGACAAACAAACAAACAAACAAACAAACAAACAAACAAACAAACAAAAACCTAAAATTAAAAAAAAAAAAAACTTAACCATAGACTTTTAATTAAAATTAAAACTAAAATGTTCTAAAAAAGAAAGGAAAGCCAACAGTCACTTTTTGAAGGCATTCATTCCATTACATTATCTCACCAAAGCTCACTCTTTCTTTCTTTCTTTCTTTCTTTCTTTCTTTCTTTCTTTCTTTCTTTCTTTGAGGAGGACCAATTCGCCGCCAACGGCTGCTTAGCGGGGCGCAAACCGTTCGCAGGCCTCCCTCGGAGGGCCGCCTTTGGGCGCGGGCGGGCGGGCGGAGCGGGCGGCGGCCGGGCGGCGCCCGAGGCCGGCCGGGCGGCGGCGGCGGCGGCGGCGGCGGCGGTCTCGCGGCGCGGCCATCGCAGAACCTCGAACCCATTCATTCATTCACTCATTCATTCATTCATTCACTCATTCACTCATTCACTCATTCATTCATTCATTCATTCATTCATTAATTCAACGCTTCGCTTCTTCGCGTTTTCGGCGCCTCTGTCACAGACAGACACGGACAGCACGAATGGAAACTGTGTCTGCGCTTGCGAGGAGGTTTGCGAATGAGGCGCTGCTTCTTCAGGCGATGCAATTTAATGCAATGCAGTTTAATGCAATGCAATTTAATACAATGCAATGAATGCAATGCAATTAATACAATGAATACGATGCAAATGCAATTAATGCAATGCAATTTATTGCAATGCAATGCAATGAGTAGTGCCATGCAATGAGTGCCATGCAATGCAATGAATGCTACGCAATGCAATGAGTGCCATGCAACAAACCAAGGCTGGCGATTGATGCGACCGTCGCAAGCGAGCAGGTCATCGCGAGGGCAGAAGACCTCTTCGCGCTGCCAACTCGGCTGCAGACGACTTCTCATCGCCTGCGAAGACCAAGAGAAAGCCTTGCATTGCATTGCATTGCATTGCATTGCATCGCATCGCATCGCATCGCATCGCATCGTATCGCATCGCATCGCATCGCATCGCATCGCATCGCACTCCAATAAATAGGTACATCACATCACTGCGATGGACGATGGAGAGCCCAATTGCGAATGGCAGAGACTACGGCGGGGCCTGCGGCTTCTTCGCCAGGCGAGCCCGATCTTTTGGTTCGCCGCTCTGTGTTGGGGTTTCGTTTGGCTTGTTTCTTCTCCTGTTGGCGTCATTCTGAATGCCGGTATGCAAGACGTGGATGCTTGGTCACTCACTCACAGGCGATGCGAAGATGGCGGAAATCGTTCACCATGTAGTGCAAAATACAAACAAAACAAAGGCCACGCGCTCGAGCTGGGCTATACACACCAACACACGTGCCTACGTCTGCGCGAGGCGCGGCGCCGCTGCAAACAGGGTCTTCGACGAGGTTAGCTCTCGAAAGCAAGCGAGCAAGCGAGCGAGCCAGCAAGGCTCTGGTCTCGCTGGATCTCGCGGCTCCTCGCTTGCTTCGTTTTCAGGTGACTGACACGTTGTTGAAGCTCCTTCTTTCTCATCCCTATTCTCGGCATCACTGAAGAAGTTGTCATGATTTAATTGCTTTCATCATCAGTATCACCATCGATCATTCATCATTTCTGTTGTTATTATCATCGATCATTCATTATTTTTGCTGTTATCATCATCAATCATTGCTTTTGTTGTCACCATCATCGATCATTCCTTATTTCTGCAATTATCATCATCGATCAATGATTCTTTTTCTTATTATTCTAATCATTCATTAGTTTCCTTATTTTTTATTTTTCCTTCGCTTTCTTTCGATGACGCCGGCAGCTGGAGGCTATGAGCGCTAGTGTTTAGCCTACGAGGCGCCCCTCCCTGTCCCGCCCTGAGGGCAATGGCAGCGTCGCCGTCGTCGTGGGCGCAGTACTGCTTTCAGCCAGTGCCTCCTCGGCCTGGCAGGCGTAGGTAGGCACGCAGCTAGCCCGACGAGGAGGACGCCCGCCTGGAGCTCGCGAGGACCCCCCAGCGAGCTATTTGGGCCTCGCAGTGGCGCAATTTGCGGCTTGGGGCTCTGGAGCGCTCGCAGTTCCAGAGCGATGGGCCCTCAGGCAGACGTGGGGACGCAGCTCAAGTGTCCTAAAAATAATAAAAAAAACAATTATAAAGAATAAAATATAAAATAAAAAATGCACGCACGTTCATTGCGTTGCATTGCGTTGCGTTGCATTGCATTGCGTTGCATTGCGTTGCATTTTTGGGGTGAGTCGAGTCGGATTCTGAGGCTGGGAATGAAAGGCACGCAGTGAAGATGTGGCGTTGGGATAGACCTGCGGTGGAGACGATGATGGCAGCAGCGGTGGCCTTTGTGCCTTCAATTTGCGGTGTGTGCGAGCACAAGTTCTTCTTGTTGACAGAAATGAGTGCAACTCGTTGGGGATGGATGGGCCCTCCCTCCTTTTAGAAGGCCATCGCTCCAAGTTCTGCGCGAGGATGAATGAAACACCCAAGTTCCCATCCCATGAATGAGGCGACCTTTCGGTAAAGAGCATGGATGCACTCACTTACTTACTTACGGCTGCTGCTGCTGCTTCTGAAATGGGGAACGTACATTGGGAACAGACAACACTGAGAGTACTGACACGTGCAGAGGTCATGAATGAAGGAAAGAAACAATGGAGGGCGACCATACTAACTAACTGGCTATTGATGGGCCTTCCATTGTAGTTTTGATTGACAAATGACTTCTGCAGGCCGACAATCTATTGCATCGGCAGAATGAACAAGCAAGCAAGCAAGCAAGCAAGCAAGCTGACTCCCAGCAAGGTCAAGAGGTTCGCTCTCTTTCTTTACTTTGGTTGATTGCACAGGTGTTGGCTGTGTCTGCCTCATTCATAGTCAGTCAGGTTTGCTTCGAGTTAGAATGAGTAGTGCTAACTACTGTACTTACGTACGTCTCTCTAGAGCTAGCCTAGGCTAGCTAGAGAGGTGAAATTGTTCGTTTGGGCGTGTTTTTCCTTGCTTGTCCATGTAGGAGTGTTTTTTTTAGGTGTGCAGGCAGAGGGAGTGGAGTGTATGTAGTCTGCCTCTTCGTAGTACAGCACAAAAGCGCTCTCAAGTGGCTCGGACCAGAACAGATCGAGTTGTCGCAGGCGAAGACGACTAGAGTTGTAACAAGGCACAGCCTCTGTACTCCTTCTCAAAGTCAAGACGCTGTTGATGAGCTTTGCCGGAGGCAAACTGGCACAGATCTCCCTCCACCAGAATGAGCGCAGCAGCCGAAAGTAGGGCTCGAAACGCAGAGCTTCGAGCCTCCCTCAGCCAGGAGCAAAGGGGTTTTGTAGACGATTTGCAATTGAAACTTCTCTCTGGACAGTTTCCAAGGAATGCGTGTGAATTCGTCAGTAGAGCTGCTGCTTCCATTGATGATTCTTCGGACGCCTTTTGTCGTTCGGTAGCTCCACTCATTCTGAAGTCCATGCGCAGTCACCCTGTCGACGTCGTTCTGCAACAGATCGCGTGTGCCATGATTGTAAACTTGACTCACGAAAATGCTCGTAATCGCGAGATTGTTTGTCAAGAATTCAAGGCTATTAGATACATTACCGAAGTGATGCGTAAACACATAGCCGATGCAATAGTACAACAAAACGCATGTGATGCGCTTACAAATTTAACTTTGAACAATGCTCAGAATTGTGGGATTCTTTGTGAAGAGCTCAACGCTGGTGCAGACATCCTTAAAGCCATGCGCGAACACGATATAGATCCCAAGGTACAACAAAACGCATGTTGTTTACTAGCAAACTTGACTTTCGAAAATGCTCGTAATTGTGAGATTCTTTGTGAAAAGCTCAACGCTGGTGCAGACATCCTTAAAGCCATGCACAAGCACCATGCAGATGTCAAGGTACAACAACAGGCGTGTCGTGCGCTTAAAAATATGGCTTCCGAAAATGCTCATTATTGTAAGATTCTTTATGAAGAGCTCAAAGCTAACTTGCACCTTATCGACGCCATATACACTCACCACTCAGATGTTGTTGTAAAGCAGGAAGCATTTGAAACACTTTCATTATTGTCTAACGACATCTATCATTTCGATGATAGTTTCAACATAGTGCTAAAGGCCGGTTTAGATATTGTTATAGACATGCGCCGCCACCGCAAGGATGCCAGTTTACAACGGCAGGCATGCAATGAACTTTCAAGCTTAGCTTTAGCTCATGAGAAACCTCAAAACTGTGAGATTCTCTGCCAAGCACTAAATGCTGGTGCAGAGATTCTTGAGGCTATGCGCGAACACCGTGAAGATACTTCTCTACAACAGCAGGCATGCGAAATTCTCAAAAACTTCAGCCTAAACAATGCTCGTAACTGTAAGATTCTTTGTCGAGAGCTTAAGGCTGGGTTGTACCTAGTTGAAGTTATGCGTAATCACCGTGCAGATGCCGCGTTAACGCAAATAGTGTTAGACACTCTTATGAGTTTAAGTAAAGACAGTGACCTCCCTGAAAGGAGTCTTCGTCGAAGGCTCAAGGATGGCGTAGATATTATTATGAAAATGCTCGACCACCAACGCGAGGATGCCGCTCTGCAACGACGGAAATCATGTGTTGAGCTTTCTGACTTCGCTAGGAGAAATCGTGAAAACTGTGAAATTCTATGCCAAACACTGAGTGCTGGTGTATGTATTGTTGAAACAATGCGCCAACACCCTAAAGATGCCACTCTACAACAGAAATTGTGTCATGTATTTCATATCTTCAGTGAGGACAATACTCTCAATTGCGAAATCCTCTGTCAGGAAGTTCAAGCTGGTGAAGCCATTCTTGAGGCCATGCGCAGCCACCCTTATGATGAAATTATTCAGCAGACAGTCTGTGCTGTGCTTATGAACTTAACTTGCAAAGATGATCGTAATCGCGAAATCCTTTGTCAAGATTTAAACGCTGGTGCAGATATTACTGCGGCCATGAAAATGCACCGTGGCAATGCCAGTATACAACGGAAGGCGTGTGGTGTACTGAAGAATTTTGCTGTAGGCAATGCTCGTAATCGTGAGATTCTTTGTCGAGATCTCAAGGCTGGTGTAGAGATTGTTGAGGCCATGCAGACGCACCGTTTAGATACTTCTTTGCAACGAGAGGCATGCGCGTCTCTTATGGAATTAACTCTCAACAGTCCTAGTAATTCTAAAATTCTTTGTGAAGATCGCAGGTCTGGTGAGGTCATTGTTCAGGCCATGCAAAGTCACCCTGATGATAAAATTATTCAGCAAAATGCATGCGGTGCGCTCATGGGCTTAACCTGCACCAATGATCGTAATTGTAAGATTCCTTGTGAAATTCACAGCACTGGTGCGGCCATTGTTCAGGCCATGCGCAATCACCCTGAAGATGAAATTATTCAACAAAATGCATGCGGTGCACTTATGGGCTTAACTTGCAATAATGGTCTTAACTGTATCATTCTCCGTAATGAGCTGAATGCCGATGCAGATATTATCAATGCCATGCGTAATCACCAAGGAAATACTGATGTAGAACAGAAGGCATGCGGTGCACTTCTGAGCCTCGCCTTGCATGGTATGAAAGAATGTGAGCTTTTTTGTCAAGAACGCAATGCTGGTGCAGACATCCTTGACGCCATACGCAATTATTATAGAAAAGAGCAAGCGTCCAAAAGAAGGCGTGTAATGCGGTCTTGAGCTATACTTTCACTGAAATTGGTAATCAATGAAATATTCTGTCAAGTCATCAAGGATTAAAGGATTGATGCATCGATTATGAAGGTGGTGCTCAAATATTGTGTGGAAATTTGCATTATGAGGCAGGTTTGCCATGCCCTGCATTTGATAGCTTGGACAACTATGCTCGCGATTGTGAGAGTATAACACGTTTGAAAGTACCAGTAGAGCTCTTGAGACGGATGATCTAGTGCGCATCTTCAACTCAATAGAGGTATTGCTTTCACCAGTATGCGTTTTTTTTTTAATCTACTAGCATAGGTCCAAAGTAATGTTGTGGAGATTCTGTTTACTCGTCTGTAGTGCAGGGATCAGCAAAAGCTTATATAGATATGAATCAGCACTGTTGTTTGAGTTTGATTAAGCTGCTTTGTAGCGACTAGCTAGAAAAATTGGCATGCAGGATATGAAACGAATCTTCTACTAGATCTTTTTAACAGGCCTTGGAAAAATTGAATGTCATAACTTTTGGAGGGTAGTATTTATAGTTTTTAGCATTACGAAGCCCAGAGGACTGGGGAAAACGGACATAGGCTCTTGAGGAAATGGTCTGTGATGTTTATGCTGATCTGATCTTTAAGGTGATCAACGGCTTGCGCACTATGATGGTCAGTTTCTGTAGGGCCTTTGTTATATAGTCTATATATCTCGAAACACGTCTGTGGAGAGCTTCACTGGAAAATGTCATCCATCGTACGATTTCAAAGAGAACTGAAATGAAAGTTCACTATTTGAAAAAAATCGAACTGCCTCGCAAATAGTTACTTGTAAAGTTCCTCCCACTGTCTAGTTGGAGGTGTTTGGACAAGTTTTGATTTTATTTTATTGAAGGGCATTGTTTCTGACGCGAGGGTAATCAGGAGTTCGTGCACTACGTCGGTGATGTAAGAATGGTCTAGACTGAAGAGGCATGCACTTATCAGACGCACATAGAGGACACTACGCTATGCTCTGTAGATGATAGTCACCTTCCTTTTTGTCTTTGGATTTCATTTATAATGAGTTGGAAATGGGAGTCACTTGGGTTATCGAAATGAGGTACAGTACTTGAAAATAAACACCCGTTTAACACTTGGAGTGCGACCCTTAATTTGTCATCATCTCGCATGTTAACACATTGTATATAAAAGAAACTTGATACTTCAAAAGGGGCGAGCGAGATATGCCTGTACTTGGCTTGTGTTTTTGTTCTGAGTTACCGAAGCTTGATGATTGCCTGCAGCTGTTATGTGAGGCTGGCAACAAGTTTTTCCTATGCCAAGGAGCACTGTATTGGGTTTTACAGGTTCCGTAGTCTCCTGAACATGTACATCAGCACTTTGAAGCGCGAATCTGATAAACTCATCGTAGGTAATACAACTCAAGGAGTGGTCTTGCCGGATAAGTCCGGAATTCAGCAATTTTCGAGATACTAAGCCGTGAGAGCCCAATATCTAAGGAAAGAACACCGTTGATAAAGTCCTCCTTGGATATTGACCCTGAATGATCTGGATCAAAAGTTTCGAAACAACGACGCATGACCATATCGCTAAGGGATCTTTTCTTTAAAGCACTTTGGATGCGTGCTGCTGCCTCGTATATAGTTGGTGCAGAACCCGGGAACAGTAAATCTAGAAACTCCTGATATCCATATGGGAAGACCAATGATTTAGTTACTAAAAGATGTGCTTCATCTCGCCTTATCTCCAAATTGCCAAAGTTTTCGAGAATGCCGCGATACAAGCTTTCACTGCAAATAAAGTGATCGATTGAAGTGACGCGGCCATCTCGTGCTCTTGCTGTTTGCCGTTCCTCCTTATTGGCTGTCAAGCAAAAGAAAATACTGGACAGATTGTCAAACCCTTGGCGCCATCTTGCTACAACGGCCTCTCTTAACATCTCTTGGAGTTTTGACACAGTTTTCGGCGGAGAGGATTTAATCAATTTGTCCAAGTCGCTGAATTGCATGGTTAATTTAGAATCTGAGTCAGAAATCGATGCTGTTGTACGTCCCACCAAACTACATTCATATAGCCTATTCAAGCTGCCGCTGTCTGCTTTGAAGGGCTTCTTTAGCTCACTAAATAAGGCTTGCTGAAAGTCCGAAATAGAAATTCTCCCGTCACCATCACAGTCAAGCGCTGCAAACAGCTTGGTGGTATTGATGGCCTGCAAGTCTTCATCAAAGTAAGCATCATGCAAACGCATTAGTATGAGTGACTTGAGTTGGTTTACATCACCCCACCTATCAAAACCTCTTTCAACTGCTGCAACAAAGTCACCATATGGAAGGAGACCACAAGAGCTCGGATCAAAACGCCTTGCAATCTCATTTAATTGGTCTTGCGAGAGACATAGCCCCAAATCTTTATTCGCAGCCTGCTTCAGATCTTGCAGGGCGACGTATCCTGTATTTGATGGATCCAGCTGATGGAACATGGATTGAAGGTGGGAGCCCCCATAGGATAAGCGGAGAAGACTTTTGCGAATAGTCGCCATAACATTCTCAATTGCGGCTGCTAACTCTTGTTCTGAGCGCGGTGGGACTATTGCATCAACCAACGAAATATAATCATATGAATCACCACTCTTCCGAAACCTTAACAAGGCAGTGCGTAGACGAGAATCCGAAAGACCAGCATCACAGTGAAGCTTGCGTAAGACCTTGGAGAGATCTGGAAATTTAAGAGTTCCCACGTGGTCTTGATCAAGTCTTTTGAGGATATCTAATATGGGAACCTGCTTGACAATGAAGAAACAATAACCACCGCTAGATGAGACATCACTTGCTAGCCTTTCTTCGCCTCTTAAAGATAAATCACTAAGAACTTTGGAGCCTTGTCCAAACAAGCTTTGCTGTCTTATTGGATTCAAGCTTGCATACGCGCGAAGTTCATGTCGAGGCACCTGAAGAGTGAGGCCATCGTTATGAATCTTGGTGAGATTTTGGATAAGCTGATTGAAATCTTGTGTAGCGTTGTGCACAGACTTGGAATCTTGTAAGTTTGGGGCCTCTGGGCTAAGGTGCTTGGGGAGGCACATCGAGAGATCTGCATATGAAAGAAAAATCCTTCGTTCTGTTCCGCTACTCTCCGAAGCAGATAATTTTTTAATTTCTCTTTGAATCTCACCACGAGTCCATTCTGACAATTGAGCGTTGCGACGAGAAGATGTGTGAAGCAATTGCTCTAACTCGCTTATGCTTAATCCAGGTTTTTGCATTGATCTTTCCATGCAATTCATGACATCTGTAAGAATGTGACGGCCGCACAGAGTGACAAGCTTGGCCAAAACTTGACGTACGGTATTCTTCAAGTTTTCATGTTCGCAGTCAGTGTCTCGGTGCTGATTGTTCTCATTCAATGTCTGACTGGTTTTACGAGGATCTATTGCAAGGAAAACATACAACGGTCTGGTAATACCAAATACTTGTAATCCACAGAAAGATTCTTGTGTAACATTAAGTGGCTCTCCATGAACCATGAACGATGCTTGACAATCGAGCGGGATTTTCCCCGATGTTTGAAGCGCGTGCCTTAGTTGGCTCACGCGAGGGTTTGTCTCGCAGCACTTAAAGACTGCAAAGGGGCTTGTGGCACCCTGCCAGAGTACCTTCACATCATACGGTTCTGGTTCCCCGAGGCGACCCGAAACTGCGAGTCGCTGCAATACTGGTTGCGATTCAATACGTTCGTCAACGTGGCAATCTTCGATTAAGATAAAGCTAGATGAATAAATCAAAATGGGTCAGCAGGTTCAACAAAAGTATATTCAATTTAGTTAGGAACCCGTGTTCGAAGTGAAGTTGGTGTTGAAATAGAACTTACGGTCCACGCACAGCATCCTTCCCTGGTCTGTTGTGGCTGTTCAGAATATTGAGTGCAACATTGGCAAATCCAGAGCCTTGTAATCTACGCACAGCATCCTGCTGGCCTAACGTGGGTGATCCTTTTGGCTTAACTGGGTCTGCGCGACCCAATGATGAGGCCGGATGTTTTGGCGCTTGTCTCTGTGATATATTTCTACTTGAACTTAGATTCGAAGACCGGCCTAAAACTGATGTTGGCCACATAACTGGCTTTCTACACCCTGTCTAAAATCCTACTGGCGTTGAGATTTTGTCTCGAAAGCTCTGCGCAACCACTTTGGTTTTGACATCAAGCATTCCAGGGCGTGCATTGATTAATCCCTACTTAATCCCATAGACTAGGAACGAGCCGTTGATGTCATACTGTTTCTAAGGGACCCTGAAGTTACATTACAATAATAATTAATCAAATGATAATAAGTTCCTGGCTCTGTTTGCTTCTTGGTCGCAAGACAATTCGCCCCCAAAGTATCTATCTATCCATGCCATTTCAGCCCATACTGAAAGAACTATCCTAGTTTGAGCTTATTGAGATCTTGAAGATGATTTAGGTTGCTCTTATTTATTTCTCTATCAAGTACTGGCAGTTAGATCAAGAGTGGCCTTTATTTCCGTATTTGACTCAGTTCAACTTAGACCACGCCTCCTGCAAAACTCTTCTCTTGGCAGCGATGACAGTTTCTGATGCTACGGATATCATCCCTGTAGCTGAGATTCCTGAATCTAGGCGTGTGGCTTTGATCACGAGTGTGAACCTTGTGCGAGCCTCAGACGCCGTGCCAGCCCATCATCGAAAAACCATAGATCCAGACGTGGACGACCTCGAAGAGGTTTGGGATCACAACGTTACGAGGCCACGCAAAAGGTGCCGAAATGAAGTGACACGATCTGCTGGTCGAAATGAAATTGTGCAATCGCTTTTAATCGCTTGTGGTTTGCAAAAGCATCTTCAGGTGGTTTCACCGGAGGCAGCCACATTGAAAATGGCAGCAGCCTTTCATGATGCAGATTACCTTGAGACTTTGCGCTTATGTGATGATGCAACGCGTGAAGAGCTTCTACAATACAATTTGGTTGATGATAGCTACCCATTTCCTCACGTGGCCCATCATGCGTTGTGGATTGCAGGTGCAAGCTTGACGGCTGCTAGCTTGCTCATTCGTGGTCAGGCTGACATTGCTATCAACTTGTGTGGGGGGAGGCACCATGCTTTTAGCCGAAGGGCCTCTGGGTTTTGCTTTATTAACGATGTTGTACTGGCATCGCTAGAGCTTCAGAAAAAGCTTGGTCGTGTTATGGTGATTGATATTGATGTGCACCATGGAGACGGAACAGAGCGGGCATTCTTGCATTCTAATAAAGTTATGACAATTTCATTTCATCAACGTGAACCTGGATTCTTTCCGGGAACTGGTGATGAAGCGTGTACTGGTAAAGGAAAGGGTCTAGGTTATAATGTGAATGTGGCTTTCACACATAAATCTACTCGAGAGGAATTTATGACTCGCTTTGAAACTGTTGTCCGTGAGAAGTTTGCTAGTTTTTCGCCGGTTGCTGTTGTCTTTGTATGTGGGGTTGACGCACTAAAATGTGATCCTCGTGGCAATTTGAGTCTCACGCCAGATGATATTGTCCACTGTTCCCGGGTCATGCGTGATTTGTGCTGTCAACCATCTGAGAGTGAAAAGAAAGGCCCAGTTCCCCTGCTTGTTACCGGAGCAGGCGGTTATCATTTTGTTGAAGCAGCAAAAACGTGGACAAGAGTTGTAGCGGAGCTAGCCAATGCGCATGAAAGTTTATCCAAAGATATTCCGGAGCATGAACACTTTGAGCTCTACGGGCCATCATGGCAACTCTATGCATAACTTATACATAAAATGTTTCTCTAAATTATTCATTTACAAGATTAAGGGTGCTGACGTTTACGACTTAGAACTTCCTTGTTCCTGGGCTCATTATATTTTCAATGTTTGAGCTTGCCTAGTAGGTAGTAGTCCCACGGGTGAAACACCTTTAAAAAGTCTGCTTCTTCATTTCTAGAGATCATTCATGATTTGACTAATAAAATAACTTAAATTGGAAATATAGGAACCAAACAAGAGAAAAAGAGTGAGCTCTTATAATAATAACAACTAGGAAGGGGTCTTAGGACTCCACTCTGTTCAACAATTAATACATGATGACGTTGTTCAAATAACAAGGAAAAATCTTGTACAAAATCTCGTGTTTTTTTGTGTTTTACTTACTTTTGACGTCCCATGACTCTAGAGGATGGGCTGACGCACCACCAACTAAAACAGAAAAAGTCGTAGGCTTCCTGCAGCGTTGACCCAAATATCAAAAGATTACTATGTGTGGTTGGTGAGTAACATTGTTTAAGTAAGCTATCGTTCGCTCCAATCATCACGAAAATGTAAAATGACCTAAATTTAGATGAGACATCATGACAAGAATGTAAAGCAATGAAAATGAGAAAGAGTAGGTACTTCAAACAAAAGATTGCTTTTGGAGTGTGTACAACTATAGTTCTATTATAAAAGTGCAAACAGTTTGAGTGAATGCAGAAGAGCAACTTAGGGAGACAATGCTGGCATAGAAAATGAGAAAGAGTATAAAAAAAAAGAAAACTGCTTAACGATTGCTTTCCGAGGGTATGCAAATAGCAAACTATTGTAAAAGGGCAAAAGGTCGAGTGATTCATTCATCAATGCAGAAGAGCAATCTAGGGAGACAATGCTGGCCGAGACTATAGAGAATGCCATTCTGAGCAGAATGGTCTCTCAGAGATAACGGCTTGTGCTTAAACGATAAGAAAAGCTTGCATCGTCAAAGATGGGCGCTAAGGAGCAAACGCTGCTTAGGAGAGCTGGCCACAGTCGGCGATGACAACGCTCTTGGAGGTGGAGCCAGAGCCGGAGCCAACGGCCTCCATGGCGCGGAGGACGTCGTCACCAGCGGTGAGCTTACCGAAGACAACGTGCTTGCCGTCGAGCCAAGGGGTGTCAGCAGTGCAGATGAAGAACTGGGATCCGTTGGTGTTGGGGCCAGCGTTAGCCATGGAGAGGCATCCAAAGCCAGTGTGCTTGCCGGCCTTGCCAGCAAAGGACTCGTCCTCGAACTTGTTGCCGTAGATGGACTCGCCACCAGTGCCGTTGCCGCGGGTGAAGTCACCACCCTGGCACATGAACTGGGGGATCACACGGTGGAAGCCACAGCCCTTGTAGTGGAGGGGCTTGCCGGAGGAGCCGGTGCCCTTCTCGCCGGTGCAGAGAGCGCGGAAGTTCTCAGCGGTCTTGGGGACGGCGTCGGCGTAGAGCTCCATCTCGAGACGGCCGGCAGGGGCGCCGCCGATGGTGATGTCGAAGAAGACAACCGGGTTGGACATGGTGCTAATTTAAGAAGAAAGTCGTGAAGTTACGATCTGTGTATTATCAATTCGTGAGAAGGATTCAAGATTATTCACGTTTGGGAATTGATTTTGGTTTTGGATTGTTTGTATCCAACGTTCGTCAATTGATGTCCGCAGGGAAAACCAATACAAGAGGTAAAGAATCATTTGTTAGTCAGCGCCATCCCTCAAAATATATACAGTCATGTGACACTGGAAATGCGCAAAAGAGCGTTGATATATTTCTCCCCTCTTCCAAGCTGGCACGTTAAAAAGTCGCTAAAAAGAAGCTTCGAAGAAGTCTCGAAAGATACACAGACTTGCTGCCGTGGCTTTCTTCACACTGCACTGCACTTGATTCCGTGCTCCCTTTTCTCTGAGCCTGATAAACAGATCAACAGGATAAACCAACGCGGTGCCAGGCAGCATCGTATCTTCTTTTGCAGCTTCTTGTGGCGGCGGTGCCAAACTGGTTCATGAACGGTCCGTTCATGAGGCCGTGCGCGAACGCGTTCCGAGGCCTCCGAGTTTGGTCTTAAACCACGGAAGCCCAGGAAAGCAGTCGAGGAGAGGAGGTGTCGAAAGGTTGGCAGCGCGAAGAAGCCATGCAGCGCAGGCGCTGATCACTGCCACGTACCTGAGCGTTATCAATCTGAGACTGTTTGGATAGATCAACCGCATTGATGGTGGCCCCATTTGTCCGGAAAGATTCTTTCCCGACTCTATCCTCACTTCCTACTGAGAACAATATAACTCAGCCTCCGACACAGCACACTGAGATTAATTCTCCTCTCACACTACAACCCGGAGATTTGACACTCCCCCAGTGGCAATCAGTCGGTATTGGATCCCCCTTAGCTTCATCAACTTTATCTTTGTGGAGTCTGCATAGCTTTCAGAATACGGATAATTAACTTTTACGCACCTCACAACAAAATAGATACAAATGAAACTTATCACTAAGCTCCCTCAAAATGTAGACACATTTATTACCTAGTGGTGTTATGTCGCAGTGTCGGTATTACTCGGTGCAACTAATCTGAACAACGCATTTTAGAAAACCCCGGGGGCTCCGAGGAGGTGACGTTTCCGCCGCCCCATCAACGTTGAATTTGGAAGGAGGCACAAAATGTAGGCAACGTCGAAGCTGGAAACTTTCAGCTTCTTTTACAGACTTGAGGCCGACTGAAGAATAACCTAAGTGGCAATAAGCTCGAGTTTGCAGCGACTTTGATTTAAATGAGCCTCTTCCTTCGCCAAAACTGTCCTTCCTCAAAGACCAATAGCGAAAGCCTCACTGTGGTGGACAAACTTCAAGACCTGGCTGGAGCTGCCTACCGCTCGCTCCTGTCCTAGCAACCCCAGGGCCTCCAAGCATTCGACTTGGAGATATGGGGTTAGCTAGTCATTACTATATTACTATAGGACATATTTTTAGTTTCTTATTATTCTAAAATTGTTATAATTGTTAATTTCTACAATTGAAACTAAATCTTATAGTAGAGTCCTACTACCCCTCATGCTAGGTAAGGTAGGTCAGTGTTAGGCGTGCTACCAGCAGAACAGGGCTAGCAACTACTAGGGGGTGGCTATGCTGCTAACTAATTAGGTACGTATACCTACAGTAGTAGAGATTGTATTTCGAAGCGGTTTGGAAACTTGGATACTGAGCACAAAATAAACTCGTCTGAAGCCGATAAAGATGTCCGCAAACTAGCTGGATTTCCTCTATCCTTAATGACAAGTCTCCGGGAGGCCATTGTAATCTACCTATAAAAAAGCACAAATACTCTCCCCTCTCCTGTGTTTCTTGGCTTTCTGCAAAGTCTCCTTGTTTTACTTGAAGCCGGAGGGGACCGGTAGAGTAGGAGTCAGCTATGCCAAACAATACCATAAAAGAGGCGGGAAGCGGAGGCTCCGAAAGAGAGGACCATGTACGAATGAATGAATGCATGAGGAAATGAATGTGTAAATGCTCATGATATATCCTCGAGCAAATCCAAATGTGCCATCGGAGACGCGCAGTAATTCGCTGCTGAGAGGAGAACCTTTCCGCAGGACTTCAACTTGGTCGGTCCTTTTCTTATGGCGGCCGATCTTAACGAACACTCCTGAGCTATTCTGTCATATTCCGTGGGAGTCATGTATTATTTATTCATTTGTTAATGACTGACACGAACCCCCTTCGCACAATTGTCGTTGTGAACAATAACAATAACCCAACCGCCGCAAAGAAATGATGCCCACCTGCGAAACTGCAGGTACCTAGAAAGTCACAAAATAAACTGACAATCGGCAATGAGTTGGCAACGGCGATATTCGCGAAAACCTGGTCTGATGGCATCCATAACCGCCGCGTTTAGGACTCGCGAACTCGAGTTGAATATATAAAACTCGAAAGTCGAGGCCGCCTTTTCGGGTTCATGGGTGCAAATTAGCTGCAAATAAACGTGCCATGTGTCCCGACCACATAAGCAAAAACTCCTTTGTAGTGTTCATGTCAACTTGTGGCGAGCCTCGTTTTTTGTATAATTTAATCGTTAAGATCCATCGTTGCTCGATTGTTGATCTTTGAAGAGTGGAGGCTCTGTTATGAACTGTCATAGAAAGGTAGCAGTAGGTCGATATCTCGAACCATAGGAACCTTGGTGCCTCAGTTGCAGTTTTGGTGCTTTGGTGCTTTAAGTGACACGGTTTTTATTTTATAGTGTAACTGGGGCATATTGAAGTAGTAGGTAGATACCTAGTTACTATTTGATTGCTATGATTCTTTGAATATGACCTGCAGAACCCATGATTCTACTGATACGTACGAATTCACAAGTGCTTGTACAATTATTGTTTCGATGGATTGAATGTACACATTGCAGAAGAAGAGCTGAGTTTCCTTTTAGATTTCTGTAATGACTAGGTATAGAAGTGAAGTATAATGTCATGTTCTATAGAGTCGACTTAGCTGTTCGCAATGTCGTTTTCACAAAGTTAGAAATGTTAAGCTTTTGCTGGGTCGCGTTGAGTTTATGGCAATGAGAGAAACGATCTTGGTATTATACAAGACGATTTTAGTAGTTCTTGCTCGCTCGCTGTACCCTACGAATGTGAGGAAATGAATTTGTTGCGTTACATTTATCATTCAATGCATCGCGTTTGACTTATCCTGACCATGAACAGTTCCTCTCTTTCCCCACTATCTACAAACTTAACGCCTCTTCTACTTTTCTAGTCTAGAGATTGCTCAAGACATGGTATTGCGCTGGTGATGCCAATGCCTTCATGGTATTCCAATCTCTCCTTGCACTGCCACAACATCATCCACTACGAGTTACATATATCCTCATAGGAGTGGTAGATTTCTTCCCCTGAGGTTCTTTTCTGTGCTTTCTTGCATGCAGTAGTATCCACCTACGTCACTCACTATTTAGCACTTCTAGAAGCGGGGCTAATTTTTTCCAAGTCCCAATTAGCTGTGTTTGGGAAGTCACTTAGTCTAAACAAATCGTTCTTGGAGGTTAAAAGAACATGATAGGTGAGAGCTTTGTTTGCGTGAAAGTCTGCAGAAATAAAAGTAAACACTTTGCATGCTTACAACATATGATGTTATGTAATTAAATTAAATTGAATTAAATTAAAAATATTAAATAATTTGTTTGTAAGGAATAAAAATTAATTACAACGATTCTTAATGTGATACTTAAAAGAAAGCAGTTTAAACCCAATGTCTGTCAAGTTGCGAGAGGGAGAAGACCCACAGAGATAATTGATATGTTCATTTGCTCAAAAGAGGATTCTTGTTTTAAGTTTAAATTAAAGTTATAAAAAGAAAGAAAAAAAGAAAGAAAAAAGAAAGAAAGTAAAAGGAAGTAAAACCAATAAGCTCACTGTGATGAAGTTTGTGATGGATCTGATGCATTACTACTTTCCATCATCGCTCCTTCGTTCGACTTTCTTTGAGCTTGACGACTTCACGAAACTATCGATTGATTGGCTCTCCGGCCGATCGACCGCCACCGATCCCGCGCCTGAGTGGTGAGTCCTCGCCACCATCTCTGTCTGAGCACAGCATTGGAAGGCCCTCCTGGCGCGCGCGAGGAAAAGAAAAAGGATGACGGTGGGCCGTGCTCAGCCATTAATAACGCCAAAGACTGTGAGAACGAAGTTTCATTGAACAATCAATTCATGGCCATATCGCGCATAGAATAAGTAGATTCAAAGGCTTCTTTCCTTTTCCCTTAACTTTAAAAATAGAAAAAACAAAAAACAGAAATTCTTTGTATATCGAAATGATTTAAAGCATCAGTTCTAAACTGAGAAGGCACTCGCTCTATAATGTTACTACTTAAGAGCAGTGCCTTAATCAGTCACCTGCTGTAACTGACTGTAAGCGAGTGCTACCATGAGAAAACAAACGTGGCAGATAAGGGAATGAATGGACGATGAATGAAAGAAAGAAAGAAAGACTCGAGAATGCAGTGAAAGGTGTGGGTTTCGATGAGAGGAAGAAAGTCTCCATTCTTCGGCGGTGATGGCGATGAGTACTTAATTCCATTCCATCCGTGCACGCAATCCATGTGACGAGGAACAGCAGGTTCGAAGCAGCAGACACCGTGCAACATCCTGGAGTGGCCGAGCTAGCTCGCGCTTATTTGTAGCTTCTCAGCGACTCAGGCGCCGTCTCGAAAGAAAACTTACACGGTGCCGCCGCTGCCCTCGAGGAGCAATTCGTTCTCGTTCTCCATGGTGACCATTGTGTCTCGGATGAGGGATGACGATAGTGCAAAAAGCCTGACTGGCGTCCAAGGGCCTTCTGCGAGCACACCTCTGGCTCCGCGACATCGACGCGGGTTTTGAGCCGGAAGAACCCGGGCGAACGGCAAGGCTTGTGCCGAGGCGCTCCCAGAACCTCAGGGCGTTTTAATTAGGCCTTGTTTCACGTTGTAAGTTTTTGGAGAAGAACATATGCTATCGTAGCCGGTGTACGCCAAGGTTGTGGCCGCGTACGGTGGACATTGCAGCGGATGAGCAGAGAATTTAGTGCGACATTAAGGATGGTGAACAATGATGATCATAATCATCATCATCGATGAAGAAGTTTATGTAATACTTGCGGAGTACTTTAGGAGCGACTTGCAAAACTTGCTGAGCTATCACTGAAATATGTATTGTAATGATTTAAGCGAGCATTAGCTAGTTGCATGGCAAGCTGTAAAACACTGTTTTCATTTTTGTGCAAGTTTGACCAGAGAAACGGCAGTGCACATACCAAAACGAGGTTTCAAGGTTTTTCATTGCTTCTTTGTAAGAATAAGGAAGAAGCGATATATGGTAAAAGAAAGAGTACGGCTTCAGAGTACGGGTCCAAAGATATTGCAACCGTCGAATCAGACGCAATAGTTTGGTCTCGACTCACACGATTTGGCAGGCACAATGAACTTAAGACATGATCTCATTGCAATTTCCATTTTCGCGTGATACAAATAAGTGAACTGGTAGCCACAGCTGTGGTGCTTCATTTGCTTTTTGGCTTTATGATATAGACTACGTTCTCGTTTCAATAATTGGCGCATGCAGTTATTTCAAAAGGATGCGACTGTATGTTTTGATCGATATAGATAGTCTAGATCTGCATTAAATTGGGACTTCTGGCGTTAATACTCTCTGCTTTGACTTTAAAAGGGACAAAATTGACTCCCGCGGGACCATTCGAGTTGAACCCGAGTGAGTACTAGTTGTTGGTGGGTAAACCTGCGTCAACGGAACTTGTGAGTCAGTCTGCATTCACAGCATTGCACAAGATACAACTCTGCGCTCACGCTCTCTCACTAGACGCAAGCAGTCAAACGGGAATTCGTCTTGCAGTTGGCTTATGCGATAGGTTGTGCACATTCCTGCAGATCATCCTTGCAATTTCTTTGTTTGCTTCATTCACTCGTGAATCCATTGCGCACGGTTGGCCAAAATGCACTCTTCTGTGCTGCCAATCTACCTGTGGGACGCTTTACTTGTTTCTCCTCGACTCCAACAGTGACGTATGTTTTTAGTTGCAATTTTTAGTTGCAATGCGGTCAAACTCTTCTCCATGCCCGAGTTTTCTTCCTGCTTAGTGCCCACGGTTCATTGATGAATGCATGCATTGCATTGCATTTCTTGCGCTGCGGTCGCCGATTCCTTCGTTCCTGCGCTGCATCTCGAATGGACAATCAACTTTCTCCGGGCGACTTCACTTCACTTCACTTCACTTCGGGCGATGCGATGCTGCGCAAACGCCGAGAGCGCCATCGTGGAGACAGCGAGGACGATGCTGCTCCTCGTCTCCAGCTTTTCTCGCACCTCGAGCAGGTAACGCTCTCCCGCGCCGTTTGCTGGTCCCACTGTTTTTATTCGTTCATCACAACAACATAGAACTTACTTACTTACAAGGTTGTGACGTTTTTGAAGACGAAAGTTTTAAAGAATCAAAACTTTAATAATAATAATAATAATAATAATAACTTTAAAAACTAAAACTAAAACCGTTCCTTTAATTAATTTATTGTTTTATTGTTTATGATTTATTTTTTTTTGTAAAGAAGAGGAAAAAAGAGAAAAGAAAGACAAAACAATCTGCTTCTATTTTCTTCTGTCGAGAACTCTGAACCAACTTTTTTATTTCAATTAGAAAATGAATGCATACAACAATCACAACAACTTTTAATTTTATACTGTAGCAACAACAAAATCAGCACTTTTCCGCAATTAGAGCTCGAGCAGGCCGTTCTTTCGGCTTTCGGCTGCCTTGGCCTGTCTTCTGCTTCGCTGCAGACACAGGCCCCTCTCTGCTCTGGCGCCTCTCCTCCCTCCCTCAGCAGAAGCCCTGCCACAGCCACTCAATGCTTCACCCTCCTCAGCGTCGCCTCTCTACGCAGCGCCTCATCCACAATGTCCATCGCTAACTAAGCGTCACTAAGCTCTCCTCCTTTAGACGGTGTGCTCTTCTCCTTCTTCTCCTAATGGCCATAGGGACAGATAACATGAGTCTTACTCGTCCCTGCCGCAGGAAATGATTGATTTTCCCATCATGATGTATCTATGTATATATATCTGTGCCATTTCTGCTGCCTTGGCGCCTCTTGAGAAGCGCAAGAGCAATCAGGCTAGGCCACCTTCAGAAGTTGGGTTTCACGGCGAGGCTCGACGTTGCGAGTTCCAGCGAAGCACTTCTTTCTTCTTCTTCTTCTTTGAGGAAACGATTCTTCCCCGAACGCATCTTCTTTATTTTCTATCTTCAGAAATGATTGAGAAGATGCTCTTTGGGAGCCTTCTTAACGCGAGAGCAGCCGCGTCTGTCTATTTGTCTGTCTATTTGTCTGTCTGTTTGTCTGTTTGTCTGTCTGTATCTACTGTGTATCTGAGTGGCCGTCAACGACGCCCGTGATAACAACGGCGTCGAAGCTGTACGAGAGGCGCCGAAATGGAGATGATTTCCACCTCGTCGCGGCGTAAACAAAGGCCCCGTCCGAGATGGATGGATGCCTCGCGATGGCGAGGCGAAGGCTCCCTTCGGCTTCTTGCAGACTTATATTGCACGCAAATACAAATGCAAATGCAATGCAACGCAAGTTAAGGCAATGCAACGCAAATTAAGTCAAAGCAGAGCAAAGCAGAGCAAAGCAAAGATTACCTTGTTCATTCATGTGTTTCAGAACCAGATTGTGCGATGAGAGTTCAACACTTCGAACGACTTTCTCTGCGTCGCATCTTTGAAGTTCGTGCGCGTTGCACAAAGAAGATATCCATGTCCTTTCATCAACCGCTGCTGTACGACCCTCTTCGCGGCCTTGTCGGCCGCCGTTTGGGTGTCTTGGAGCTGCGCGTAGAGTCGATCTCAAGCTTTGCGAGCTTCACAGAACCGGCCAAGAGCTCGAGCTACGTTCTCACTGTTCTCATTGTTCTCATTGTTTTCACTGTTCTTCGCTTGGCTACCAGTGTCTGCGCTTTATTGGCTAGGTACTCCGTGGAGCTGTCATGATACGGCAAACAGTAGGGGGTCTTAGCAGCGGTGGAAATGTCCTCGAGAGGGATACCAAGATGACTTGGTAGGTAGTCGTTCCACGGGTGAAGGCCGTTCTCAATCGAAGGCAGGAAAAGGCCGCGGCTCTGGGGCCTTTCTTGAAGGTCCTTTGAGGGCGCGAGTTTAATTGAGGCCATTGGGCACCTGTTTCCGTTGCCCTTGTGGTGAGGCAGGTGCCTGGAATGGCTCACTGCAGCTCAGCTGCGAGGAGTTCAAGAATTCCCTTCTTGGTTCACCTCGATGAATTAATGATTAAGAAAGAAAAGGAAAGAAGCAAGTTCTGCTCAAGGCTTTTTTTTAATTTATTATTTCTGTGCCGTGATGAGATGACGATTTTTTAATGTTGTCATTTTAATTTTAAATGCTAATAATATACATTTATATAAAGAGAGAGAGATTTTTAAAACTATTTTTAAATTGTAAGTTTTAAGAATGCAAAAAAACAACAAACAAAAAAAACATAATTTTATAAAAGAAAAAAATATACAGAAAAATATCTCGAAAACTAAAAAAATAGAAATCATCGTTGGTACTGTGCTGTGTTTTGGTGATTTGGCTGATTTGATTTTGCATTCTCCTCGCTGGCGTTGATGATTTTGCGATAGATGGCAGCTTGCTTCAACTGCTTTGGCGGACCGCACTTGCTCTGCGGCTGGCCTGGATGCTTAGCTGTAGGGTTCCTCCCGCCTTGGGAGCAACGCCAGTCGGCGAGATTTGCAGCCTTTGCGGCAAATTCCCTTCACAGGAAGGCAGGCAGGCAGGCAGGCACCTGCGAGACCACGGGGGGGCGCCATCTTCATTGGCTCACGGGGGTTTCCAAGAACTGAGAGGACTCGCGATCGCTCAAATTGATGTGCTTGATAATTCTCGCCCCTTCGTTGAAGCGGCGCGCCGAGTTTAGAAGGAGCTTGGAGTTCAACGACAAACTTGAAGCGTTGTTTTCAAGAATTAGGAAAAACGCCGCCAGTTCGCTCGTTCATTCATTCATTCATTCATTCAAACATTTATTCATTCAAACATTTATTCAAACATTCAAATCAGCGCGTACCTCGCACGCACACCCAGTTCGCTCTTTCTTTGGTTGCGCAAACACGAGGAATCCATCGTTGGCCAAACAGCGACAGGCGCCTCCGTGTGAGAATCACATCGCAAGAAAGCGCAGCTGCGATTCCGCCTCTGAGATCCCGTCCTCCTCGTGGCGCCGCTCCCAGTTCCGCCAAGATCTCGCAGAGGTGGTGGTGTCCATCCACGCCACGCATTGCTTGAAGCGGCCTGCGGTCCGCTCTTCGTCTCAGAGCGGCAGCTTGCAATCAATCGATCGCGTTCTTTGGGGAGGAAGAAGCAGAGGCTCAAAATTGCTCGTAGCGCACCCCCCAATTGGTAGTCCGTCCATCCTCGCAGTCTCGAGCGCCGCTGCATTCGCCCTTTTCGAAGCAGCAGCAGCACCAAGATTACAGCCTTCGACCCTCCGGCGGGGTTCTTAAGCTGCTCCGCTTCGCTGATTCCTGATTCTGATTCTGACTCTGATTCTGCCCGCTCGCGTTTCGGCACGGCTTGATAACCTGCAGAGTTTGTCGATTTCCAGCGCGATCTCCGCAAACCGCCGAGAGCGAAGTTTTGTCGCGAAGCCAAGGGCCAAATTCGAACCGCCTCCGTATCCGTGGCTTCTTCCATTCTTCTTCTTCTTCTTGTTCTTGATAAAACCTCGAGATCGCGAACGACAGCGGCCGTTGGGACCTCGACTGTGGCAGGAATGATCTCAGACCCGCCTTCCCTTCGACCGTGATCGTGGTTTCGAAACTCGACGCAAGCCTTTCGACCTGTCTGAAATCCTTCGACTGATCGTAAGACCATTGTTTCCTGCCTTCAAACCTCAACCTATGTCCTTTACCTTCACTGTACTATGTTTAAATATATGATATTTTAAATTAAATTTAAATTAAACACCAAAACAGATAATAAACTTTTCTTGGTTTCTTATTTTATAGTTTTCTGCAAAACAAAACTGAAAGCAATAGTCAGTCCTTCGCTTTCTCGAAAGACTCTCTTTCTCCAAACTGAGCGGAACTTGAGCGGACAGAATACCGTGACATGGACATAACTGTACCTGCTTCTTCTTCTTCTTCTTCTTCTTCTTCTTCTTCTTCTTCTTCGCCTAACTCACGCAAAGCCGGCCTCAGGCGCTTCGAATGCGTCGGATTCAGAGCAACAGCGCCGCGGAACTAGAACACGCTGGCACTGCTTATTCTTGCTGCCATCATGGCACATCACGATGCTCAGACGGACGTGTTTTGACTTTGAAGGGGCGCTGAAGACACTCAGATTACGACCTGCAGCCTTTGCAGCTCAGGCCGACAACCTTTTCCGTCATGTGATCATCTTCGAAGAAGAGGTCCTAAAACAACTTGAACTTTCTACAGTTCTAAAATCATCAATGCCTCCGCCATCATCTATCATCATGTACAAATAATAAACAGTTATACTGCCTTTTACAACTGAAAAATGATGATAACAAAACTTTTAAATTAACAATAGTCATTTCACCTTAAACTTTTTCTTTTTCTTTTTCAAATAATAAATTAAATTAAATAGCATTTTCTAATTTAAAAAAGGTTTCCCTTTATTAAAAATAGCGACGCCGAAAAGAAAGGCAGCGAGCAGGCAAACGTCAGTGACGTCACGACCCACGATGGTCTCTCCATCAGGGACTGCACAACCCGTTCTTATGTGCTTCGCAGAGGCGCTTCCCTCCCACAGGAACCCGTGTATTCCTCTACTATCGAAATTCACGCGATGAGGACAGAGTACGCGCGGTCCTGTACGGAGCAGGTCTCGCCTCAAGATGGCGCTACTGAGCTCCGCTTGGAGGCGGCCAAGCGAGCTCAAGCAAGCGAAGCAGCCTTTCCCATGCACACGCATCGCCTCAAGTTGAAGAAACTATATCCGCCTGAGGCCTCTGCAGAGTGGTTCTCGCGTCTCGATCCCAAAGGCCTCGAAGCTGGCGAGTCGAGACGTCTTCGTGAATGAAAACCATGCTAGATTGGCCAGAACATAACCGCTTCGATCGAAGAGAGAGAGAGAAAGAGAGTCATCTCAGGGTGCGGACCGAAGAGAACAGACACTTCGAGGTCATCCTTACCTCCTACCTCCACGCTAGCCACTGCTACCAGCCTCTACCGGGCGACTTGATGAGGCGCTAGGAGCCAGCTACCTGCCGCTACCACCGCCTACCGCTCCCTAGAGCTAAGCTATCATAATCTCGCTGCGTTCCGTTCTTGCCGACCCCTCCCGGAGAGAACGCGCCGCTAGCAGTGCCGAAGCCCCAGCTAAGGGCAGATAGCAGGCGGGCTAGAGTGCGTGCGTTCCTCCTCCTCGCGTGTTCCAAGGGGTCGTTCTGTTCGTTCTGCTGGGCCGTTCTGTTCTGCCTGGCGTGCCGTTCCCATCTATATGGCGTCGAAGCGCCCGGTTCCGCTCACGTGCCGCGCCGTCTCCAGCGCAAGGAGCTCAGGCAGTAGGCACCGACCGGGGCACAGTTCCGGCAGCGGCCCGCTCCTCCTTGGCAAGACCCCGGGCCTGGCCGGGGCCCGTGCCTGGCTAGCTAGCTGGCTGGCCGCGTGCCCTCCCGTAGGCGCCTGCCTCGGTACGGATATGGCGAGGGCTCGAGGAGCCGGCGTGCAGCCTCCATAGTATCCAGGTTTTGGCATTGCATTAGGTACACAATACACACGTATCATGTGCATATATATATTACGTGTATGTATATATATACACATACATATGCAAATTTTATATACATGTACATATTATATATATATATATATATATATATATATATGTATATATGTGCATGCATTGATGTTGAGAGGAACTTGCGAAGAGATAGGATTGGCTGACGGAAACGAAGAAACTCCTGCTCGTGCAGCGCCTCGAAACCGACGGGCTGTGTCAGATGAAAAGCCGGCTGGACAGGTACCTGGAAAGCTGGGGCGGGCCTTCGGGAGGCGCTTAAGAGGCAGGCCTCGAGCGCCGTGGACCGGTACATCGGTACTACATTGAGATGCGATGTCGAGTTCCTAGTTCCTCTGCTTACGCTGAGAACGACGCCCTTCCCTCATATCGCGCCTAATGGTGAATCCCGTTCTCCCGTTCTCTTCTCTTCGTTCTCTTCGTTCTCTTCGTCGTTCGCTTGCTTGCTTGCCTGAACTAGAATCCCGTTCCATTCCCGCCGAGCAAAGTTAGAACACCTCGACGTTTCTGCAACCTCGCTCCTCCTCCACTTCTCCCCTCCGCCTCCTGCCATCTGTCCCCCTCTGCGACCTGTGACTCTTCTCCTGAGTCCTTCATCCCAGTTCCTCGCCTTTTCATTATGGGTAACACGGGGAACATGGAGGGCCGTGACGTCGAAGCGGTCGATGGGGACAGAAGGCAGCTTTCCCTGGGTTTTGTTCCTCTCGAAAATAAAAGGACTTGAGATAGACGTGTGTTTGTGTTTGAGGCGGCGTGTTTCTGGACTTGAAAGGTTTGCTTAAAAGCGGCTGTTTCTCTGTCGTGGGCTGTTCGTGAAGGGTGTACTGCCTCTGTTTCTTGGGATGGACTGTCCGAAGAGCGACTGTCGAAGGTGAGTGAGTGAGTGAGCGAGTGAGTGAGCGAACGACGGGATAAACGTCAAATGCACTTTCCTCCATCTTTGATGTCTTCTGTCTTCTTTTCGCTGTTAATTTCCTATTCTTTCCTCTGCTTTCCCTCTCAATATTTTTATAATAATGGATGTAAGTGTGCGAGTCTTTTTTTTTTTTCTTTTTTTTTAAATTATCCCTGTGTAATGTAAGTTCATTCCTTTTATTAATCTAAATAAATTCGATTTTAGAAAGAATAGAAGGATTGAGGAAAAGTGATCTCTAAGATGGCTTTATTTCTTTCTTTCTTTCTTTCTTTCTTTTATTTTGAAAATAAAACCAAAACTTTACTTTAAAAACAACTTGAATAATTTTAAACTACGAAATACTTCTGCAAAAGTTTTAAACGTTTCCCTCTATCTCGGGAACAGCTCTCTTGAAGAAGTAAAGGGCACTAAGCAGTAGGTCCTCAGCTTTTCTTTCCTGGACTTCGCGTACCTACTGAGTAGTACACAGATCAGCTACGGTTAGCTCCACGGCTGCGTCTGCTTTCCTTCTTTCTCTCTCTCGTTCCTAAGCTCTCTCTCTCTCTCTCTCTCTCGCCGTGCCGGGGAAAAGGACGCAGAAAGCCCGACGCTGCTTCTAACCAGCTAATGCATGGGCCTCGGGCTTTCTGCCTTCTCAGCGAGGTTTTCGCGAGGTCGGGACGATTACCGCGAGGCCCGTCGGATCTCCTTTCTAGCGAGGCAAGAAAGAGAAAAGTATAATCAACTAATTACAATACACTCACTCACTCACTCATTGGTAAGTGTTTTTTGTTTTGTCTTTTTTAAAGAAGAAGGAGAAGAATTATGAAGCAAGTGAGGATGAATATACATACATACATAGCTAAGTTGAGAGAGATAATGGGAAAGATGGACTTGCGTATGGATTTGTTTGTTTCTGTTGTGCGGATGGCTCTTCAAGTTCGACTACAGCGGAGGAGTGAATGCGTGCCTTCGAGAGCGGGTGTGCACAGAGGAAATAGGACTCGAGGGAGGCAGAAGGCGCTAGCGTTCTTCATTCCTGCATCATTTCCTTTCTCGCATTCGCAAGAAATCAGTGATGTCTATCCACGTTTGCTTAATGATTCATTTTAAAACGCTAGATGATGAAACCCGCTCCCTCTTCTTATTCTGAGGTGCCTCTTCGACATCAGCAAAATAAACGCGAGGACAAGGCAATAGAAACGGTTGATGAACGAACAAAGCGGCGGCGATGGTGAGTGAGTGAGTGAGTGAGTGAGTGAGTCAGTGTTCCAATCAATGTACCACGAACCCAACCAAGCTCTCTCCTTCTTCAATCATCGTGCTACGAACAAGACAAGAAAGTCGCCTCCTTCGCCTTCTATCTCCTTACCCTGTCTCCGCCTATGAAAGACTGACTTGAGCAGTGAATGGGAAAGAAAAGCAAGAAGAAAACAATGTTTTTTTGTTTTGTTTTGTTTTGTTTTGTTTTGTTTTGTTTTGTTTTGTTTTGTTTTGTTTTGTTTTGTTTTGTTTTGTTTGTTTGTTTTGTTTTGTTTTGTTTTGTTTTGTTTTGTTTTGTTTTGTTTTTCTGCTTAAAAGTTTATTAATAGCAAGAAAAAACTTGGGTGAAAAGGCAGACTTTCTGAAGAGCGGCGGCGATGGTCACCATCATCGCCATCACCATCACCATCACCATCATCATCATTGTCGGCGTCACCGTCACCGTCAATGGTTCGCCTTTTCTTTGACTTCGGCCGGCTTGGACGCGGGTTGATTGACTTTGGCTGTTCCTCGTGAGGACCATTCAACTTTTCAAGCAAGCTCTGCGCGTACCCACATTAATTGATTGCTTCATTCACTCATTCATTTATCCATTCATTCATTAACTCAATTATTCAATTATTCAATTATTCAATTTCATTTCAATTATTCATTCATTCAAACGTTCATTCGCCTAGCTATTAGTTGTATAGACGGCAGCTCGGGACTTCGGCGGCGCGTGGAGACTCGCCCGAAGGCGCGGCGGGAGTGGGTTCCGTTCAAGAAAAGAGAGCGGAAGTACTGATAAGAAGAGAAAGGAGGCAGAGAGGTTTAGAAAGGAGCAGGAAAAGTACGTGGAGAGAGAACACGCTGAGACTGATACATATACAGATAGATAAATAAACAAATAGATAAATACATAAATACATAAATATATAAATAGATAGATTGAGTGATTGGTTTCTCTTTTTTCATTCTTTTTTCTTTGGTTTCTTATACTATAAAAAGTTTTGGTTTTTGGAGCTCTTTTGTAGAAAGGGGAATAACGAATAATAGTGGAGAGAGAAAAAGAAGAAGAAGAAGAAGAAGAAAAGGAAGAGGAAGAGAAAGGGACTGACTGACTGACCGTCTGTGATTAGTTGGGAAATGAGGATTTGGCATTGGCCGTCGATGAAATGCGAATGATTGATCGACGGAAGGATCTCGAAGGGCTGCGGACGAACAGGGAAACCGGCGAAGGAAGAGGGAGGTCATCTGAAGACCTCGCTCGCTCCAGGACCACGCGGCCGAAGAGCTGCTGCAGCAGACCCGAAATCGAGCAGCCCGAAGCCAAAAGCAAAGAGCAAAGCAGAAGAGCTTTCTTAAGAAAGTGGAAGCGAGGAAGAAAGAAAAGAGAAGAGAAGAGAAGAGAAAGCCCTTTTAAAGCGATACCAAGAATAAGAATAAGTATTGATTGTTATTGACTGTTGTCGCCGGTATTTAAAAAGTTTTTAAGGGTGATCACTTCTTTGTTTCTTCTTTCATTCATTCGTTCATTCATTCATTCATTCGTTGAAGGCCGCATCAATCGAAGCACAAGGCCACTAAAGCTGGTTTTAAGTCGACCAAAGAGGGAGTGTGCGCGCTCCTCGTCTTTCGAGGCAGACTTCGCAGCAACGCACGGCTTATCAAAGGCAGGCGAAGAAGAGCACAAGAAGAAGTCAAGTCAGGGTAAGGAAAGTCATCTTTTTTCATCTCTATTCACTTTCCTTTTTTTTTCTTTTCTTTTTTTCTTTCTTTTTCTCTGTTAGTAGAAAGAAAAGACAGAAAAGAAAAGAAGACAAGACAAGACAAGACAAGACAAGAGAAAAGAAAAGAAAAGAAAAGAAAGTCTAAGCGGCGAAGTGGACGGCGTCCAGCCAGGCTCAAGCAAACAGCAAACTCGAGCGAGCCCGAGTCGTGTTCAGCAAGCTCGTCGCCGCTGCCACCTACAGCAGCAGCAGCAGTAGCAGCAACAGCAACAGCTTGACCAGATTCTCTCTCCTGTCTAAAGCTCTTGGCGTGGTTTTGCAGAGCAGCAGAACAGCAGCAAAAGACCCTCATCGACAACTTGCTTGCTTGACACATAGATCGTCTGCGTGCGAGAGCGTGGCGGTCTCCGAGGTCCTCGAAGCAGCCAAAACAACAACCCAACTCACAGTTCACAGTTCTCAGTCAGAGCAACACCAGCAGCCAGAATGTACAGGTCGCTCGGCAGAGGCGCTCTGAGCGCAGTTCGTGGCGGCGACCGTAAGCGTGCCTTGCAGCAGGTCACTGGCCGCTCGTGGCGCGGCAGCAACGCCTCCAAGGGCCTCGTTGCCGTCCGCAGCTTCTCCGCCGCCAGCGTCACACCGGGCTCCATCCGCGATGCCCAGCGCGTGCAGCAGAAGCAACAGCTTAGCACCGCCGCCATGGTGCACGAGCCGGCGCAAGTGGTGGACACCGCGTCTGAGCTCGAGCGCATGAACGGAGAACTGTTGCGCGTGGAGCGCGACCCTCTTGACGTGCTGCGCTGGGCGATGGAGGAGTTCGATGGACGTCTTGCCATGTCCACCTCCTTCGGAATCCAGTCCGCCGTGCTCTTGCACATGGCCACACAGGTGAAGCCTGACATCCCCGTTGTCTGGGTCGACACAGGTTACCTGCCGCCCGAGACATACCAATACGCAGAGACTCTTCGTGAGACCCTAGGCCTCAACCTGACTGTCTCCTCAAACACTGAGTGGTCTCCGGCACGTATGGAGGCACTTTACGGCAAGCTTTGGGAGAAGGATGACGCCGAGTCCCACAGCCTTTACGGCAGACTTCGCAAGGTAGAGCCCCTCAAGGCAGGCCTTGATTCCCTCAAGCCCAACCCGCTCGTTCTCCTCTCCGGACTCCGCGCATCCCAGACCAAGGCTCGCGCCGGCATGAAGCCCGTCAGCTACCAGCAGGGACGATTCAAGCTCTTGCCCATGCTCAGAATGACTGATGAAGACGTTGTGGAGTACATGGACAAACATGACCTTCCCGCACACCCTCTCCAGGCTAAGGGCTACCACACTGTCGGAGATTGGCACTCCTCCAGACCTGTTCAGGAAGGAGAAGACCCGCGCAACAGCCGCTTTGGAGGCAAGTTCCAGGAGTGCGGCCTGCACGTTGAGACCCACGAGCCCGTCGAGACACCCGCTGCCCCTGCAACCCCAAAGGCTGGCAAGAAGGCAGCAGCACCTAAGCAGGTTCTTAAACCCGAATCCCTCGAGAAGACCGGAGTCAAGGCTCTCGGACTCACCCGCGTGAACCCCGACACGGACATCGCCACCATCATGGTCAAGAAGCTCACCGAAGATGGTACCTACTGCCGTAAGTGCAATGATGTCGCTGAGAAGATCATCAAGGATAACGTCTCCGATTACATTGGCTACACCGCCGTAGCTAACGTTTTGGACCCCACCAGTGAGGGTGCAGTTCTTGCCAAGCACTTTGGTGTCGCCACTGCTCCCTTCTTCCTTGTCCGTGATGCCGAAGCTGAGGCCGAGGAGGGTGAGTGGAAGGTTGTTCGCTCCTACTTGCAGCTTCGCAAGCAGCTCGAGAAGGCCGTCGAACACAAACTCGCCGCCAACGAGGTCGCTTCACCTACTGCCCACGCAAAGGCCGAGCACGACCCCGAACTCATTAAGACCAAGGCTTCCCTCGACGCCATGAAGGCTGACATTACCAAGCTTCAGGTCGAGCTTCGTGAGAAGCAGAATGCCGCTCTCAAGATTGAGAAGCAGTTCCACGGTCGCGCAACCGAGCTCGGACTCGAGTAAATGCATGCTATGTTCCCTTTAGGTTATTGAGTGTGCGCGAGTTACATCACTCATATTGGCGCGTCCTGCACCGTTTTCTTCTCCTTTTGTACTTTTAAGGGCGTTTTGCAACTGAAATGAATAGCAGAGACATCTTCATGCACAAACGCACATACAATGCATCATCAAAACAAGACAAACAGACTAATACAAGAAGAGACCCATTCACCATCAAAAAGTTGATGTTATTGTTGTTGGAATCATTCTAGGTCGTTTGTTGATGCATTATTCGTGCTTCCTGCTCATCATTCATTGACTGGCATACACTTACATACAAAAAGTCCAAGAAGACGGTTCGCCGATCCCCTCGCATTCCCTTCCCTGTCTGTAGTGTACCTTCATATAATTTGACTTCTTGATCAAAATTAAATATCACACCCCACAAAAAATTATATTTTTTTTTACTTAATAAATCACAACATTCATCAAAACTTCCCTCACTCCCATCCGTTCTTGAACCATGTTACCGAGATGGTCTCTTCATTTAAATACTTTGCTAGGTTCAAATATGTTTACTTGCTTAAATTTTATCATGCATGGTGAGAATTATGTTAGAAGCTGAACAGTTAAAACAACTGCCTTCTAGGCATCCCTCCTTCTGTGCCATCCTTGTCTAAAATTATCATCTGCTGGCTTCTTGTCGCTGGTGTTGGCCACGTGCCATCGTTTCCGCACATCACGCGTTCTAATGCAGCGCGAGCACATATCTCAACCTATCGTAAAACTCAGAAATGACCAAACCATCAGCAACAAACGTCACCCACCGAAAGGTGGAATTAAAGCCCACATGTTCCCTAACTTCAAACTGTTTTTACGTATGATTACTAGATGGATCAATACTGGTAGCCTAGGTAGTAATTCGTTTATGTACAACCATGACAGAAAAGGCAGATACCTGCTAAATCACTGTAAATAAGGGAATACAAGCAGCACCTTTCACCGTCAATCATCACTGACCTTTTTTGTGTCTTATATCCCCACATACATAAATAGTTGAAGGTTCATTGTTAAAAACGGTTCCAGAGCTCACCATGGAGTGAGTACTCACGCTCAATAGCCAGGAAGCGTCCCTGTCCCATTTGACCATCTCTGTTTTTTGACAGGGACACTTTCTATGTTTCCCCGTGACGATTCTTTGTTCCGGGCGATGACGCTGGTCCTTATCCTTTGAAGAGACCTTTTTTTTTAAAGTGACGCTCGCAGAAATCGACTCCAGTGACTCTGCGGGCAAGACCTCGCTTGGATAGTGTTTTACCAAGACTACTGAGAATTTATGTTTCCGAATAAGAAGAATAAATGATTAATTCTATAATGTAGTACGAGTAGTAGTAGTTTGAGGAGGGAAAGGAGAGGGAAAGGGGAATGCATCTGCCTGTGCTGGTGATGCTTCAGACTAGTTGGACTTTTAAAAGACAAACGATTCGTCTAATGGTGTTTTGCTGTTCAGTTCGAAAAACTTAGTTTGTATTCTGCACCTTGTGGCAACTGACAGTAGGCTGATCAGTTTGACTGCTCGGTTTTATATTGAAAAAACAAAAAGAAGAATCCAAGTGAATAAGAAAGGAAACAACCGAATGGAGGCAATGGAACCAAACAGTAGACTAACTGATGCCATAAAAAAACCTGGTCTTCGTTCTAACCCTCTCTATATCTAGTGCCGATTAATAATATCACCCCTTACAGTGGTCGTGGTCAGCAATACAACAATGAAACAAGACGTATGCATGCACACGACATTGACTCTTTTGAGTGACGGAGAGAGACTCTACCAGCTCCTGTGTAAGAGCAAAAGTTGACGAGTTTGTTTAAATATACCTATTCCTTTATAAACCTGGTAGCGTACCTGCCGATTATATAGGAGCAATGATGACGTGACGAGAAGGTGAGATATGAGAGCATGTCGAGAAACAAACGAAGAAAGAGTGCATGTATGTACGTATGTAGAGATAAAAAAAGATGGCACACGTGCGCTCTTTGCGAAATAAACTAGTCATCGCCAGCCAGCTCTGTAGCAAGGGTATACCAGCCTCGAAGCTCCTGGTCTGACATATCACGATACCCACGAACCGCAGCACGTCCCTCTACTAGAAATCCTCGGCGTTTCTCGTTAACGGAATGGAGAAGATCGTCAATCATTTTCTCGCGTTCGTCCCATGACATAGTCGTACAGCGAAACAACTTTGACTTGATCAGATTAAACTCAGAACAAATCGGGCCGTTCTTGTCTAGGCCCGCGTCTCCAATCTTGTTCTCCATAAATACAGACAAAGCGCGGTAGTCAATCTTGGCTTTCACGTTGTTGACCAAGGTTTCGAATTGTGACACTAATTTCCTCAAGGCAGGTAGTTTTGTGGCATCTTCTGTGCAGAGTTTCTCTTTGGCAACCACAAGAAACTCCACAATGTCCAGGAGAGACCGCTGAATATCCTCACGGCGTCCTTCACTTGTGAGTGCTTCGGCCAAGTTCACAAGGCCTCTTAGGACCTCCGTCAGGCCATCAATATCCTGCTCTACAAGTCCGCTCAGCGATAGTACTGATGATACAGGTACGTCTAGCGCAACAGTCTTGTGAAATGCCTCGAGCTGCTCCGCAAGTTTTTGCTTTTTTTGTGCCTCCTCCATCTCAAGATTGCGTCGTTTTGCTTCATGCTCTGCGCCATTCTCAGCTCCATCGATGCCATCTTCAGGATCTTGTCTCTTACGGTCCGTCATGTCGAAACTTTCTTAGAAATGCCCAATCTAGAGATGCGACGCCAAAGATTCGAAATCTCTGGCTTATATAATATGTATGTACTGATATATTTTTTGTTCTCGAGAGCTTATCGTACGAACAGTCCGTTGAATGTGACTGACACCCAAGTTGCAAAGGCAGTCAATCGACTACGAGCGTCGAAACGAAAGGCTGTGCAGGTCCTCGCCTTAAAGCTGAGCCCTGGCACGACAGTCTCCCGCCCTCCACCGGTGCGTGAGTTCTGTGTGAATCAGTCCAGGTCTCAATCTCCGTGTTCGCCAAGTCAGTCCCGTCCCCCCAAAGGCCTGCAAAGCGAAAGAAAGAGCCCCGAGCGACCCAAGCCTGGAGACGCTCGCCCCTCCCCTCCTCGCAGCCCAACGCCCGTCGGAGCAGGAGTGATCGATCGAGCGATCGGTCGGTCGATCCCTTTCAAACCTCGATCTCCTCGTTTCTCGTTTGCTCGACTTTTGTATTCTTCTTTCAAATCGAGTGACGATCGACCATAGTAATCCATAATAAGATTCGCGCCTCTATCTCTTCCCATTACCATGTGCCTTCAGGTTCCTAGCGAGCGGTAAGTGGCTCTTAGCCTCTTTCTCTCGGTCTTATTTTCTATATATTTCATGATGAGGAAAGGAACGATCACATTATCTATCTATCTCGAGCGAGTCCTTCAGCGCCCTCCGCATCGCTTGCAGCCGGAGCGGCGCGGTGCCAGAGCACGGGGCGAGGACGGGCGGATCGAGCAAGCAGCAGGAGCAGAGGCGGTCCCCGCGCCTCTCGGGAGATCGCCAGACCACCTGGTCGATGCGATGCAATGGTGGAACAGTCGGCCAAGGTGAAATGAAATGCGGTAATGCGCGTGAAATCTGGCACTACGCGCGCCCCATGGCAAGTATAGGGGCGCTCGAACTGCCCTGTCTGCGGAGAGTTTCACTGTAGGCCCAGAATACTCCACTGTGGCTACAGTGGAGTATTCGAATGCGCAATGTACGCTATAGAGCTGCCACAGTAGAGAATGGAGGCTCCCGGCCAGGAGGAAATTCCCTGCGGCGGCCCACGAGGGGTTCCAGATATGCCCCTGCTTTAAACCAGGGACTCCATATAAGTGTGTGGTCAGAGGGAGCGAACTATCTGCTACAGGGCCCTACGTTCTGTTCTTCCGTGGGGTGGACTAAAGGAACGGCGCATCCCGCTTCGTTAAGATCCGCGAAGATAGAGGGCATTTATTTACCTGTGCAGTTTGGTGTGGACGATGGGGATAAGCGCATCGTTTGGGAAAAGATTATTCGGGAAAATGAGAAATGGCCATCGCAAATGCTGTAACTATCTAACTGCTGCCAATGGGCATTGAAGTACACGAGTCTAATAGTGTTCTTGTGACGGGTGTTGGTTCTGTTACGGTTAGATACCAACAATTAACTAGCAGAGCGAAGAGATAATTCGCAGGTATTAATTAATGCACTCTCACTAAATCCAAGTTGAAGCAAAGATGGCTGTTAGCTCTTTAGAAGCCAAGGAAATAAGAAGGTACCTGGACTAGTGATACGCAACCAGAAGCCTCGCTAAGGCTTGACTGGTGCGGTGCAATTTGTGAATCATAAATCAAAAGATGTTTTTATATGGGGAGAACTTGAGGTATGTGATTTCAAGATTGGATTTGAGGTCACTCCGACTGCAAAGACGTGATTGGGCTTGTAGGAATCAATTTATACAAACGTAAGTTTCTTTCTTTGTAAAAAGACTTCGATCAACATAAAGAACCCTATAGCTTTGAGGTGGCCAGACTATACAAACAGGTAAACGAAAGACATCCAGTTGTCGGGGAATCATGAGACCTCTTTCTTTGAATGGTTCTCCGTCTGGTCTTTGGGATGCAGTCAATAGGTCAGCAATAAAAGTGCATCATGAAGGCAACATGCGATATTGTCTTCCTCGCATCTACAGATTTCAACGTTGGCATTGAGGCAAACATTTTCTCACAAACTGCCTTTATCAAAGCTGGCTTCGTCAATCGAACGATACGTATATTAGCTTCTTTTGCTCTGACCAAATATATAGAACAAGTACATAGAAGATAGAAGATGAAGGCAGTCTTTTGTATCAAATTATGTATGATAGCATTTTAAAGGAAAACCTGACAGAGATGCAAGGTTAATTAATTGCCTTATATGATTTTTGATTATATTCTGAAACGACCAGGGGCCAGAAATCAAGTATACATGCGTGTCCTATAAAATGCACACCTAGAACTCGTTTTGCTGCTTTCCCTAACATTCTCACGACGAGCGCATTTTCACTGCTTGTTTTGAGGATATTTATCCTCGCCTTGACACACGCGCTTACTCTGGCGACCAACGTTTTTTTAGAATACTTTATAAAGTGCAGCTGTATTCCACTCACTGAGTATTGTAGATTGGGCAGGTAAATGTTTACCCGCTACAGTTTGTAAAGTAGCTCCTTATTGATACATCGAAACCACCATTGAACATATGAACGAGCTCTTTTTTCTTAGCTTAATCATTTGTATTCAACAGAAATATTCTTCTAGTCAAAGTAAGGTTCGGGTTTTGAACAGAGTCAAATAAAGCATCTATATTTGCTAATTTAGGACTATCTATATGCTGGACGGGCTTCGCTCCAAGCTTTGAGTTACTCACGAGATAAGACCAGTGAATGATAGTGATGAGCGAAGGAGTTTAATGGAAATATCCTTTTAAAATGGGCTATAGCGCTAACAACTGAAAATGAATCGATTTCAGTGAAAACTCAAAGGTCTACGGAACAGTCCGCTTGCTCACACAATCCACTGAAAGGAGCAGCAAGGCAAATTTTCTATATGCTGGGATCCTTTTAATTTGCAGTGCAATGGAAAACCAGAGATTGAGGCCTCTTCCTATGAAAGAATCTGTAGTGCAATCGCACAACCAGCATAGTCATTCCGTCAATCACTTTCCCTTTTCTTAAAATTTACCAATGATTCGTCACAGGCGCATGATAGTAAACAGCCGAGCGACAACTCAAAGACCTGCTAAGTGTTTTTGGCATAATCCGAAAATTGAGAGTTCTGAATATACATGTAGAAGTATTCTAAATTATGGAAAATAGTAAGAGGCATTAAGGTAGCGTGGGTCTCGATATCTATTCTTCTCGCGCTGCTGACTCCCCTCTTTCCATCTGATTCGGCTTATATAGCACCCTTAGATACTTAGTATCGTCCGCATCTTAGGATATCAGGCGTTTCCTGGACTATTGATTTTAGGCAAGTATGAAGTTACTCCCGAAGTCTTTTGTTGGAACCATGCCCTTACAAAGTTACAAAGGCGTGGTGCCTCGGACGGGACATTTTTTAGTAAACAACACGAGCCAGCGCAATCCGCAATTAAGTAACCAAAGTCTAATCTTCGTGCAAAAATTTCGCGTTAGCATATGTGCTCGCCTGGCATGAATATAACTTAGCCTGCTGTCAGCATAGCATGTTACTCTCATAAAGTGAAAAGCTGCGTGCAGACTTTTCTTAGTATATTTGGTCTTGCTTTGCTTATTTATTAGAATATTATTAATTTATTAATTTACGTATATTATCAATTGATTATATTAGGGTGGTTCTATTGATCCAAGGGCAAATGCACTCGGGAGCAAGGCCGGACACGTTTCGCAACGGCCATCTTAATAAGCCAGCTCGAAGCTCCTAGAGGCACCCAGAGCCGGAAGGCTACACATCTCCCTGTGAAGAGGTCCGACTCCCAGAGATACCTTTCATGGGTGATGAAAATGCGCCCCACAGTCCCGGATCACCGCCAATATGGGACATGGGAACTTGCTGGTGGTCAATCGGAACTCCCGGAAGCGATGCGACCTTTAGATGCAATACCGAAGCAGATATAGATAACGTAGAGAAGTTTGATATCTCGAACATTGATTCGAGGTAAAGGAAGGCCTTGCTTATTGTCAGTTACAGAGAATCCATTTCCAGTTCGAAGGTGCTGTGAGGCAGCTCCGTCTGCTGTATCCTGGGGCTTGGCGTGACCCATTCGTTGAATTGGTTTCCCCAGGTTACGAACGGGTGAGCAGGGGATCGTTGATTCCCCCAAAGGATTGCGGCAACACGCCGTGAAGCTAGCTTCACAAGCAATAAGGTTCGCATAGCGAGCTCTCCATGTCAGACCCGCTTGACATTGTCAGCAGTAGCGTCCTGCATGATGACGGCCACGGCAACATTCATCACAACAGCAAGGCTATCCCAAAGCGCAAAGCATCTGCTATTTTCACCAGCCGCCTCCCATTTTGGGGCAACGGACATCAAGGTACTAAAAGAGCTTCAACAACAGGAGAGACGCATGAAAGTTCTGATGAGGAAATGATCCAGGACGAAGACTTGGCTGACGATAATAAATCTGTCGTCTCAAGTAATCGCCGCTCGCTACGCCTCTTCCAACGAGTGAGCAGGCGATTTGATAGCGCTGCTTCGCAAAATGAAAGCAATGACAATCGCACTGGGCATGCTGCTCAGCTGCACCTTGTTCATCAGCAAATCCAGCAACACCAAAATCATCAAGATCACTTCTTTCTACCACCCGTACTTTGTGAATGCATTCTTTACATTAAAGCAAACGGTCTTCAAATGCCTGGTATTTTTCGCATTCCTGGTGAGAACAATCGTGTCAAAGCTCTAATAGCAGCCTATGAAAAAGGGCAAGAAGGAATTCTCGAAAATTGCCCAGATCTCACTGTACATGATGTTGCCACATTACTCAAATCAAGCATTCGCAACATGCCCGAACCACTAGTGCCGTTTCCTGTCTACAAAAAATTCCTTCGAGCTATCAGACGTTTCGAGGAAGGCGCGAACAACAAGAGCATGATACCTTCGTTTTTCACGCGCCACCGTCGTTCAGATACAGGTAATTCCAGTGTGGCATCCATTGAAAGCACTGATGATTCTACTTCACCTTCCCAGCAGGCTCTTGCAGATGAAATTCTAGCTGCACGACGAGCACGAGTGGTATGCGATGTTGCACTTACATTGCCTCCGCGCCAATGCCAGTGCTTGTCCATGGTGCTTAACCTTCTTTACATCATTAGTGAGCTCTCCAATGTAAACAAAATGACTACGCAAGCGCTAGCTGTGGTCTTTGCCCCAACGCTTATGCATACGCCGGACAATGTACCTCCTGAAACTGTACTACGTGACATGCCAATCGCCATCGCAGCTACCAAGATCCTTATTGAAAATGCTGAAGCCCTACCGCACCCAGATCCAATTTTGATGCAGAGGATATCATCTGCTTGTGTTGCCTGACCTTAAAGATAAAGTAGGGTCTTCTTATGGACAAACACTGAGTCGATTACTCTATAATAGTCCAAAAGAGTTTTTTTTTTTTTTTTTTTTTTAAACCTAAATATTGATACCCCTTTGGCACCCTTGACAGTTTCCTAGCATCGCAATATCCTTTTGCAATAAATTTCTAAATCATTTACCAAATTTCTACTCAAGTTCTCTTACCGTTTTAAAATCTTCTTTAAGGATTTCCATTTTAAACGTGCAGGGCATTTTCATGTCGATCTTTTGGCTGATTATCTGATAAAAATGACACTCAAAACTTAGACTTTCGACTAATCAATTATGGAAATTGAAACGCTCATTTTGATTTTGGAACTATAATTTCAGTATATCATGATAAAAAGTTGTGCCATGCCACATTGTCTTTGTGTATTGCGGACAACAACAAGAACTTTACTGAGTATTACTCTATTGTCTCTGCAAGATGCTTTTTGCAACAAAAATTGTCATTTCCAGCATACTGCTGTGATAAGTATCCTTCCAGAAAGTTGAACCCGGGTTAAACCTTTAAATGTTGTGTACGTCTTCAAAATGTTGCTTTTTTCTACTCTATGAAAAGTCGATCGTCCAATCTAACTCTTTGAAATTAAGACTTGATACTACCTAGACTTTCCCTCATTTTAAATATTTTCTTGCTAAGGTGCATGATACTTAAACAAGCACATAGAGCATGATCTTTGAGCGGAGGATTTTAGGTTATCCAACGAATGTTTGAAAACTATATATATACTATATATATATAGATAGATAGATATATAGATAGATAGATAGATAGAAAGAACCGCATGGGATGATTAATTTACTTTCTGAAGCTCTAAGATATCAATAGTACTATATAATAACTCCTTTTAAGGTTGAGAAGAGGTCGATTAGAATAACTCAAACTCACTACCTGTTGCCTGCCAACACATTCGCTGGCGCATAGAGGCCTTTCCTGCCTTTGCTTGGCTGTGTTGAGCAGAGTTTGCTCGCTCGCTCGCTCGCTCTGTCTACTGGGGTTCTAAGTTAAGGATCCTGGGGAACTTCGAGCGAGGGCATCTCTGTTCTCTAAACTAGGCACGAGGATGTGGCTCACGGCCAGCTCAAGCAGTGCTCTGTTGGGCTGCGCAGGGTTGGCTTCGCTTTTTGTGGGGAGGTAGGTTTTAACGGGAAATAGGTTAAGCAAATACGAATTATAGACCTTACATAGACCCTACAAATTTTTATCATAATTGTTGGGCAATTCATACCAACAAAATAACAACATCAAAATTAACAATGAGAACGACACTAACTCACTTGACAAAACATGTTGTATTGCGGTCCCTATTCTATTAAACAGTCTATATTTAGCCCCTGCGTCTGTGCGGAGGCGTGCTCATGATGACGACGTACAGATCAGCTGGCGGTTTCGATCTACAGCTGTAACATGCATCGTGTCGCCGCTTTTGCTGTTGTTGTGGAAGACTTCTTCAGATCTCCAACTTGGCAATGGCCCAAGCTTGCTAGAGTGGATTGGAGTGCGCAGTGACGGCTTCCTGCGTGCAGTGAGTCTACCACTTTGCTTAATTATTATTCTCTTCACAGGACCGCTTCTTGACATGCATCTGAGCTACCAACGCGAGAAAGCTGCTGGCCAAGTGGATGGCTTCAGTTTAAGCAATTTCTTTCCTAATTGTCCGAGTTCACCGCTACAACAGATACGCAATCTAATCGCTGCGCCATTTGCTGAAGAGCTTGTTTTTCGGGGTTGTATGGCGGCACTGCTTCACGCTGCAAAATGGAGTCACTCTTCGATAATCAGGGTCTCTCCATTGTTTTTTGGCCTAGCGCATCTGCATCATTGTATCGGAATGATCATGCGAGGAACGCCTGCCAAGCAGGCAATGCTAGTCTCTCTTGTTCAGATGACTTATACAAGTCTTTTCGGTGCCCTTGAGATGATGTTTTTCCTTCGTACTGGACATCTTGTTTCTGTCTTCCTTATTCACAGCTGGTGTAATCTTATGGGCTTACCACCATTTGGCTTTTTGGATAAATCACACCCGAACCACATTCATCGCAACTCAATCATATCAGCTTATGTCTTTGGTATCCTTGTGTTTATCCTTGGATTTGGTCCATTGACAAACCCCGAGCTTTACGCAAACAAAATTTATGGCAAGTAAAGTACAAACAAAATTCTTACTGTGTGTCTCACGTTATACTAGCGATACTTCCTTTAGTTCTGACTGATAGTTTTCTTCTTTTTCTCCTCCTCCTTCAGCATTCTTATCAAGGAATACCAAGTCATGCTGTAACGGTGCGGAGTTAGGCAGTCTTGAAAAAGATGTTGAGGAAAGCATAGTTGCATTGTGGAAGTCGTAAATGCATGGACTTCATAAGGAGAACATCTAACAAGAAATTTTTCAGACGCGCTTATGCGTTTGTTAACAAACCTTCATCTGTGTCTATAACTGGCTTTTCCAACAAGGTGGGTTTTGCAAGAGACCAACATGAATTCGAAGTTAGCAATTAAAACAAGTATCATTTGCTTTTGAAACGGCTAATCTAGTCTATAGCTCAAAGTATAACGTCGGGAATGATATTGGGCACTATCTAGGTTGTTCATAAGCATGGAAATAGGTAGGCAATCGTAAGTTTCCAAATATATTCAAAAAAAGAAAAATCAATTTCTCTAGGCCGCTAAGGTTAGGCTTGGCTCAGGATCTGAGCAGAGAGGTTTGACATAATTTCCGGGAAAAAGTCCACGAGCACCAGTATCTAGCTTTTCACCAGTCCACCAACCGCAGGGATCTTTGTGAATTACACGAACAATGTCACCAATGTCTAGAGAAATCATATCGTCTTGAATTGGCTCGAAAACAAACGCAGCCTTAACGAGATCAGATTCGTCAACATTTGCCACCTCAATTGTCATCAACTTCGTTTGCTCACTGAGCAGTTTCAGATCTTGTTGAGGAATCAAGCTGACTGCGCGAACCCCAAGGGAGTCTGGATCGAGGATAGGTTCTTCAGGTATCACGACTGGCTCTGTGGGCTGATTTGCAGGATTTTGTGACGTAGAAGCAGGCTCGTGGGTTACATTTGCACATGGTGAGGCCAAGGGTTCTTGCGCAAGGTTTTCATCCATCACACTTGCAGGAGGTGGCAACGTGCTTCGCATGGACTCCCGATGAGGAAAGAGGCCACCAGAAGCACTCCGCTCACGGACGTTTCGATCAAGTGCATCACTTTGATAACGGATGAACTGCTCATAATTGATCTCGGGTGCAACGCCTTTGGTAAGGACCTGTACGAACTCAGCAGAGTCTTGATCCGGATCTATATTTTTAGCAGTATCTTCAAGGTCTTCAAGTAAACTTCTCAAGTACTCCGCTTGCTCCAGGTGAACTTGTGCAACCCGTGCTAGTACGGTTCGTATACGGAATGCACGTGCTCGCTCAAGGTGTTGAAACTCCTTAGCAAGTTTTTCTTTTGCTGTTCGATTTCTGTCTTGGACCCTATGAGTCTCTTCAACAACTTGCTTATGAATTCTCTCTGCCTCGATGCTGGCATCGATTTGATCTCCAGTTTTGGTTTGCAGCTTGAGAATTTCATTGGGATTTCTTTGTAAATCAGTGCGATCTCGCTGCTCGATCAATTTCTCTGCTTCTCGGCAAGACTTGTGGTACTTTTGCTGAGAGCGTTGGTATATGCTAAGTTGAGTTTGAAGTTGCTTGTCAAGGCGCGAGTTCTCGTTAATCAGTTGTTTCTGTGCCTTTTTTTGCTCGTCACGAAAACTAGACAATTTCTTCCCAAGAGTCGCATACTCATGAGCTACAACAACTCGACTCTTGATCAAGTTATCAACGAAGACACAACCAAATGAAATGAGACCGTTTTCTAGAGTTGAAGTTTGGCTGATATTTCGAACAGGCGAGTTTGGTTTATGCTGCGTGAGTGCATTTTTCTTTCGGAATACTCCTAAACTTTGAGCATGGTGCTCTTCGAGCTGCGCAGCCTGCGCAAGGGTTCCAGCCAAGGCCTTAAGAGAAGAAGAGCGAGCGTTTGCTTGGTCGACGCATGTATTTACAGTTGCCCATAGCAATGTGTAGTCTCCAGCTTCAGAGGGCGTTGAAGGAATCACATTGGCCGTGTAGGGTTTAGAATTTGGCCCTGAAGTGGCACTCGGCTTTGGTGGTCCACTTGGTTCAATGTCCTGGTCTGAGTCAGTTTTGGTGGCGGTTTGCAAGCTATTGGACATTTTTGCTTGCCGCCACCAAGCTCCGATACGAGGGATCTTGAAAAGGGTTTCCAAACTATCACGCCGCAACACTGCGGCGTGTTGCTCTTCGTGATTCTTGCTTTGCCCTCACTTAGCAATCAAGATTTTGACAGATAGTATTAATATTCGATTTGAATACCCATAGCGTTAAGTGTATACAAGACTTGCAGGTGAGTAGAGTTTTCTCGCGAAATGGGAGATCTCGGCTCACTAGCCAGTACGATTTACTTCTCATGCAGGGGTATAAGGAAACATTGTGTTAGCTTTTCTAGGGATGATCTCTTTAGTTTTAGACTAGAGACGTAGAGCTAGCCCGACTTTTCCTGCTTGGCTTGTTTTATTGTCTCCCATCGAAAATAGTCGCGCGTTGGCGGACAAAAGGCAGAGCCTTACTATAAACGCATTAGCCATTCTGTCTATGATTGTATATTTACACTACAACAATTCCCAATCTGAAGGAACATTTACTTAGTCATGTTTTCGCAAAGTTCGTTACGTAGCGCACGTTCGGGCGTAGAAGGATGCCCCAAAGGATGGCAAGCTTCAAAAGGAAGGAACCTTCCAGCACTCTTTTTCTCGCTATAGTACGTCTGAACATTAGAAACACAACCGACTTGTCAAGGATGAAAATAATGATTGTGTCTTGCACACAGCTTCTTTTCGCTCCATAGAACAAGTAGCTCCAAATGATGCTTAAAGAACTATTGTTCTAGTTAGGTTTCTAAACCTACTCTATTCTTGCTGTTGCTGAAAAAATAGGTTCCTCATAGATACGTATATTAATCATGTCTAAATTGTTTGTTATAAGTCAAATTCTATCGATAATGTTTCAATGTCCCAAAGTTCCACAGTACTGAATGCCATAGTTGATATTGCCATTGCCTAACTGGGGTTGGATAAACTGGGGCATCAGTACCGTACACAAAAAGGACGTTGTATTCTCACAGAGATTCGTGACAGGTTTGCAAATTGGAAAAGCGTTTACAGGTATCAAATTATGCAATCAAATTAACTTTCATAAATCCTCAATACATAACACCCCTGCGCCCTTGTTGCAGAAGGTGATTGAATCACTCGTAGTTATTTTCTGTTTCTAGCGCACACCCAAATGTGAAGAAGGTTAATGACGACCTTAATTATATTGTAGGGTGTGTAATCATTCTAATTGCTATTAGGGCTGATTACCTATGGGTTATATGTAATAATAAAACTTGGCGACAGCGGCAGAGAAGATGAAATTTGCACGGAAATCTACTGAGACTAGAAGTTGAGGATAGGGATATAAGCTTAGCATAATCGAAAATTGGTTTTTGCTTTACCTACATAAGATCCTAGAATTGAACGCTGCAGATCTTAGGCATAGGAGGAAGGATAAATAAAGGGGCTAGGCCCTTGCGGTTTTGACGAAGAGTTCTATACAAATGCCCCGGTTTGAGGCTGTGAGGAGGCTTTCTCGATGTGAGATACTATTGGCTTGACAATCGAAGCTTTTCGCATGGTGTAAGTTTACGATATGGTAAATTTACGCCATTGCAATAAGCCTATCTTTGAAGTCTTAATTTATAATGAAAATTGCGCAGGGTTTTGAGACGGATGCCATGCGCTCTTTTAGCGGACTGGGCATTTCGCACATTTAAATGGATTGGCATTCCTGCGCAATGGTACCTCTGTGAGGTCGGATTGGTGTTTGTTGCTGAAGTTTGTGAAGGCATGTTTGGGTGTTGAACAAATCAATTGTGTAAGAGCACCCATGCTTCCAAGGCCAAAATGTCAAAGAACTTATCCTTGCATAAAGGAGAGCCAAGGCCAAAGCGACGGCTCGTAGCGGAGCCTCCCTGGGCAAGGTCAGCCTCTAGCCAGAGTCCATCTTTTGCAAAGCTTATTTGTGAAGAGTTTGAGACAACGAATTTCGAGTCAATATCGAGTGGGCGGTAAATATGTGCTTCGGGGATAATGTGCCGATGCGAACATGATCCGTTTGTCCAAGTTGAGGAGTTGGAGTGATGGTGGTTATGGCGCCCACGTACAGAAGTCCGGTGGCCGAGCAGTTTGGGCTTTACCAGCGAGCTGCATGCGCTCGCGGGGAGAGAAAAGAGGAATGAGTCACTGTTTCCAAAGGCGATTGACTCGCCAGTCTTAGCGGGCGGGCACATCCAGCCCTTTCCTGGGCAAACCACAACTGCGCCTACGAGGGTTCCATCATTAATACGCACCACAATGACAACAGCTTGCTCCTCGCATACCTTGAGGTTCATTCTAGATAGAGAAGCACCGGAGTGACTCAAGCAAAATGACTTTTGCCATGCGCATTCCCGCAAAGACCGCGGGAGGGCCCTGCGCAGCTCTGCCAGGTGCAATGGTTGAAGGAGCGAGGAATGTCTACTTGCTACAATCATGGGTGGGGTGTGAGGAAGTGGAGACTCTGCGAGAGAGAGAGCATCATGGTCCAGGAGATTCATCATTGAGGCCGGTTGAAGCGAGAGTCGGCGTTTTGGCTCATAATCCACAGCTCTGATTGCGGAGGTGATCGATGAGGAATCTGTCGATGCAAAGCTGCTTTCGGAGCGCTTGTACAGTATTTCAGGCAATGGCTCGACTGTAGATCCATGGTTTGTGTCAGTGCGATGCTCGTCTTGAAAAGCAGTATGCCATTGCCAATTCGAGCCTTCTTCATCCTGGCAGCATTTGCAGAAAATGCCGCCCATACTAGTGATTCACTTAAATGAACCAAGCAAACGTCCAGCTATTCCAAGCAAAGATCGTGCACAGTGCTTATCCTCCACGTCGTTAATATCGTCAATCTCAGTCGCTGCGTTGTAAAGTCAACGGCAAGTTCGCTCCACAAGACCCTCAAAACTAAGAAAGTCTCCTTGAAAAAATAATATCGCTAGCCTATCTTTTGCAGCGTCCGTCCCTAGCCTTTCTCAATCCGGTTTTCCGCTCGGCTGGCGAACCCAGATATACGCTGCTGCTGCTGCTGCTGCTTCCGCTGCCTCGGTCGTTATCGTCTATGCCGCGATGTTTTTCGTTGGCCTCAGAGTCTGCGACGCCCGCAGGCTCGCTGCAGGCAGAGACCGCGTGCTCCTCAGGCGAGTTCGAGTTCTGCTTCGCTAGGCCTCTCTGCTCTTCTTCTTGTTCTGCCTTTTCTATTTTATTTTATAATTTTCATTAATTTCAGTTTTTAACTTGATTTGTTTCTACAATTAAGAAGGAACTGCTCTCGAAGTCACTGTTTCCAGTCAGTCAATCAGTCAGTGAGTCTCTGTAACTTTACAATCTGACTAAGAATAAACAAACAAACCATCAAAGCAAAGATAATTTATGAGCCGCTATTATAGACACACGCTCTTCAAGTAAGAGTGCAGAGGCAAGGTCAAAAGACCGGGGAAATAAATAAACCAATCGAGACGCATGAGCAATCATCAGCCAAGTCCAAATGCCGACCCCCGTTCGCCGTCCATTCGCCAAGCTTGGAGAGTCTCTTCAAAAGGTTCACCCGATCTCGCGAAGCAGCGTCGATTCTAACTAAGCTTGCTTGTTTCGAAGGGTAAGTTCGCCAACGCAAAGCAAAGCAAGCAAAGAGCTGTTTCCACCCTCAAAACCAAAACAAAACAAAATGCATTTCATTTCGCCAGGCAGTGGGGGGGCTGTAGGGTCTATCTATCGCAAACTATAGGGGCGGTGTTTTCCTGCGCCCTTGCTTTCTTTTGTTACTTGTTTCCACATACCTACAATGCTATTTTACTTTAAAATTAAGTTTTGCTTTACATTAAATATTAATTAAAAAAAAAAAAAAAAGGAAGTCATTAAAAGTTGCTCTCTTTCTATCATAAACTTATTTATTCCCACTATTAAAGTGGAACTACAAAGAATGGGAAAAAGCTCACTTTCGGGTGAGGAGAGAGACGAAGTGACGAAGCGACTTTTCAAGAATAGCGATATGATATGCGGGAACAGACGAAGAAAGGCCTCTTCAGAACTCCGCGAGCTCGAGGGTTTTCGCGCCGAAGACTCCTCCTCCAACCGATCTCCTCCTCTTCGTTGATGCCTTCGGGTTTCCCTCTCCTTTCGCCTGCTACAGTAACCTTCCTCGTGCTGGTCACCCTCTTTTCATCTCTTGCAAACTTATACAAATAAATTCATTTCAATTCATTTCAATTCAATTCAATTGAATTCAATTTATATATTTTTTAATGTTTGCTTTTACTTGGTTCAACTGAAGTTCTTTCTCCGCGCTTCTGCTCTTTCGCTTTCTTCTCCTCCACCAGTATTGCGGGAAAGCGAGAGCTGCGATGAATGCATGAATGCATGCATGCACCCATGCATCCATGCATGCATGTACGCTCGCATGCACGGATGCCTCGTCCATAAGCGCAGGCGAGGAGGCGCTCAAGCTTTGCTCTTCGCTCGGCCCCGAGACCAGCGCTTCGACTCTCGAGCTGGGCAGCGGCTTTTTTCATTTCATTTGTTTGGTTCTCTTTTTACGAATGAACTACAAAAATGCGACTCTTTTTCTTTTCTTTTCTCTTTAAAAGTTAGTTGAAAGTTAAAGAGTACATAATATACTGAGGTCAAAAGGTCAAAAGGTCAAAAGGTCAAAAGGTTGAAGCGCTTACTTTACAGGATGAAAGGGAGAAGCTTGAGACCAATGAATCGGCACCTTACTAGTTCGCTCTCGCGAAGGCATCCGTCCTGCGCCCTTAAAGCCGCACAAAAGCCACGCTCGATTGAAGGGAGCGCCCCCTCAAATCTCAAATTAAGCTTGGCTTCAAGATGAGGCATGCACTTGATCGAGGCTTTAGGCGGCATTGGAGTTACTATTATTTGTTACTTTTAGTTTATGTTTAACTGTAAAAATATAATAACAATAACAATAACAATAATAATAAATGAATAGTAGGGCCTTGTTCTGCTACTGCTTTGAGGGATCCGCCATCTTCGTTGAAGCGGAATAATGTGTTTGTTCCCTGTCCAAGAGACCTGCGCAATGACGTGCACCGATCCAATGCGACGGCGACTCTCGCGGGGACCCGGAGCCTCGGGATCTCAGAAGAAGGAATAGGCGACTTCGAACACGTTTATGAAATGAACGCAACGCAACAGATTGAATTGAAATGAGAGACATTGACGACTCTGATGAATAATTATAATTATGATTTTATAGAAATGGAAATAAATAAATATATCAAATTCATAAACAATCAAAAATAGGTCAACGTCGCCTCCAGGAGAGATTCCCGTGCGAATCGATTGAGGGGCCGCCTCCGCGAAGCAAATGCCGACCTTTTGACGCTTGTCTGGCTCAGCATTGCAGCTCTCTTGGAACGAGTTAATGGGTTAAAGAATGGATGGTCGCAGGAGGAGAGATTGGGAATAGGTGACTTTGCCTTTCAGGTTTTCTCTGTCCGTCCGCGTTTGTGGCAAATGAAATGAGGAAAACACAAGCAAGACACGATCGAGGAGAACCGAAGACGGGTTTTCTGGAGAACTCATGCTTGACGCCTCGCGGGAGTCCACGCGGGTCACCAGGTGGTGAGATAGAGCCCGGATTCTTCTGAATGTGCGAGGCTGATCTGTGCATGAACTTCTGTCCCGAGCGGCAGGCTTCACTAATTGAAGATCAGTTGATGAAGGTTTTGGTTTTCGATAAATTCTTTGAACCCTTTTTTTTTCTTTTTCTTTTTTCTTTTCTTTTTCTTTTTCTTTTTCTTTTTCTTTTTCTTTGCTCCGGTGGTCGTTGGTGACGACGATTTGGGCTAAAATTCAACCTCTCAAAAAAAACTCGAGTTCACGCTCAGTTCTTCTGATGCAGACCGGAGCCCTCGAGATCGAAATCGCAGGTGACAGACAGCGAAGCGTCAGCAAATCCGACGATCGTAATGGCTCCCAGGATATCAAAACCAGCCAGATCTCGAGCAGAGGGCTGGAAGGGAAGAGCCGCGCCACGGACTCAAGAGATCCGGAAACTCCGCTGGCCTGTCGGGAGCCCGAAGAGCAGGCCATATGAAAGCTTCTGGGCCACCCAAACGTAGAGCGAGGACAGGAGCGCGCACTTGAGATCGTCACGAACTTGTTTGGAGCTAGTGGAAACCAACGGAAAGTTCGCTTTTCTCGAGTCCTGGAAGAAGAAGAAGAAGAAGAAGAAGAAGAAGAAGAAGAAGAAGAAGAAGAAGAAGAAGAAGAAGAAGAACGAGACGTCTCCGCTAGAGCTGTACATGAACATAGTTCCAACGTGAAGCGAACCAAAGGCAAATGGCACAAGTCAACTCTCCGGCATCTCATTCCTGCATTCTTGCCTGCGTCGCGTGCCGCGGCGAGAGAAGTTCTTCGACAGTCTTTCGAGGAGAGCGACGTTTCCCCCACTCCGTTGGCCGTGGCCGTTCGCCAGTTGATTAAATGGAATCAATTCTAAACTATGTATTCATTAAAGTGAATGATTGCCGTGTGATCCGTAAGCCAAGGGCATTTCATTTCGCCAGACGCCACGAGCCTCGCTCTTCCAGGACGAACTCTGCAGGACTAATTATGCTCGTGGTTTCTGCTGCTGAGCCGCTCGTTTCCGGTGAACGAGTGCGTGGAAGAGGAACCGACGGCGAGAGCTTGGCTCGCCTGAGCTTGAGCCATCTCATGACTTGCTTGCAGGTCAGAATCACCGATTTCTACACAGAACCGCAAATCTGTGCCTGCGATGCGTGCTTGCTTGCTTGCTTGCCTGCCTGCCTCGTGAAGGGGGAGGACAAGGCGTCGGAGAGGAGCTCATTATGCCATGAGAGACGTCTTCTTTGAAGAAGCAATGTCTCATTATGCAGGGAGTTAGGCAGACTTGCTCAAAGTGCTTGAACAGTCAGCCAAGCAGCCAGCGAAGCAGTCAATCGTCCGGAGAATCAGTCAGTCAGTCAGTCAGTCAGTCAGTCAGTCAGCTAGCAGGAGCCCAGCTCGCTCCAGAGCGCCGTGACGACATGCCAACAGTTAACAGTCTCAACAGTCAACAGTCAGCAGCTGTTTTGTTTTGCTTGTCTTCACAAGTGGTGGTTGCCATCGCCACAGCTTGTTCACTCGAGGTTAATGACGATTCTCATGGCTCGTTTCCCTCCACGGACGTTAATAAGAGATAAGTAAAGGCTTTCGTGAGTAGGTACCTACTACCTACTGAGGTACGAACGAGGTCACTTTGTTTCAAGAAGACGAAAGAAAGCGAGCTGAGCCGTCATGTTCGCTCGTCGCTGACAACTTCGAGTTTCATCAATTTCATCAATTTCGTCGTCGTCATCATCATATTCTTCTTCTTCTTCTTCTTCTTGCCCGTGTTTCGCTTTTCGTCTCCCGAGTCCAATGGTCGCCCAAACAGAGCTCTGAGTCCTTCCATGATGAGACGTGCAGGCACTTCCTTTTCTCTCTGAGCTCGCGCCTCCACGTTCCTAGAGCCTAGCGCATGACCAATCGTATTTCACTTCGCCTGCCGAAGGTTTTTGCGGCTCCGCCAGAAGAAGGTTCCGCTGTTTGGCTCGCTCTTGAAGAACGTCACCTGCTTCTCCGTCGAGGTGCTCATAGACTTGGTGGCGAACTCGGATGGACGGGGAAAGGCCGTAGGCATCATTTTTAATTTTTACCACACGCCCCGTGAACAGGGGAATTGAAGATATAATGAATGCACCATCGCGCGCTATTTGTGCGTGGAGACTTGCATGAGAAACCTTTGACCCCTATCTCTCTCTGTAGATAACTCCATCAAACGCTGCAGCAAACATGAGCCATCTGGTGGTCTTGCTTCAATAGGACTGAGCGGTTGGCGAGAAGGGAGGAAAGCGCCACGTCGGTTGTCCATTCAATCGTTCAACGCATGCCAATTGCCCATGCACTACCCGTCCTCTTGGCCATTCGCCATTCGCCGTGTCTCTTCGTTCGTTCTCATCGAGAAAAAATCCGCCGCATCGACATCCTTCGCTGCTCGCTTTTGACCCTTTTGAACGTCCTTTGGAGTCAACGGGGAATCCAAAGAACCAAATGTTCTTTCCGTCTGTTCCAAAGAAAGAAGAGGGAAGGAGAGGAAGGAAGAGAGGAACACAGCTAAACTGATGTCTTTCTTTGTTTGGTATTCATTTACCAGATACCTTGTTTTCCTACCAGAAAAAAAAAAAAAAAAAAAAAAGAAGCTAATTGAAAAGAAAAAGGGAAAAAAAGCTTCAAACCAGCAAAGTGCGCGATCTTGAGCTGGCTAGCGAGCTGGATGTGGGCGCGTGGAGAGGGTTAATTAGAACCACGAAATGGAATCAGATGAAATCAGATGAATTCTGATGAAATCCGATGAATCCACTGGAGTCCAATGAAATGAAACAAATGAACGAACACAGAGGTGGCTAAAATGAACTCGAAGCATATGAAGTGCTTGTAACTTGTCAATAAGAGGTTACCAGGTAGGTATTTTGATTCGTTGCTGGTTATTTATTTTGTAGTTTGCTTAGTTGTTGTTGTTGTTGCGATTGGAGCTACAATTTATGAATACATGCATAGCTTGATACACAAAGGGATGGTCGTGCTCACGATGCACTCACGAATGGGCTTGATTGGCAAAATAAACCGATTACAAACCGTCACGGTAAAGTGCAGCTGATAGGTGAGAAACATTGACTGGTGGCCAGCAAAGTAAGAGTGGTTTTCGTTTGTTTGGCCTTATCAACATTGTTTTCGAGGTTTGGGGTGTCAAAATATTAAGCTTGGGCCTTTTTTTAACTTTTCATCTTTCGGATTCGTAGAGCTTGCTCTTGTGTTTGGTCAATAGTTCGAGATCAACTTGCTTTGATAGTTGTGCACACGCTTCAGAGATCGCTGGGCGAGGGTTCAACTACGAACCAAGCGTAAAGTTGCAAATCCGGGCTCCAAATCCAAAGATTTGCTTGTTTCGAAAGGAAACACTAGGCTTATCTTCGCGCCTCCACTCGTAGCCCATCAAAGCCGCAGTAACTACCTACCTGGCTATTCGTAGAAGACGAATCTAGGCGAAGAGAGATAACGTTGGCAACAGTTGTGGTGACGGAGATGGTTCTCATTTCTCTCCATCATTCGTTCGTCCATATGAGTCCTTTTCTTCTCTAAAACTTCCCAATTAAAACAATTCATTAAAATATAAATTAGTAATGTCAATTTATTTTAATATTAAAGGTTTTCTTCTTTGTTTTTTTTTTGTTAAAAACAAAGCGGTTATTCTATCGAGAGGCAGAATAGAACAGAAGCAATTTCTCGTGGCTCGGTTTTCGAGTTAGATGAACAAGGAAAACCGAGACAGTGCCAGCCAGAGTCGTGACTTCCAAGCCCACACAGGCCGCTGACTGCATGTCCGCTCACTCATCAGCGCTATTCAGGTTGTGCACCTTCTTGCCCCTGTCTGTCAATCACGCTTCGGAAAGCTAGCCACGGGAAATGACTCTCCTTCCTTTAGCAAGTTCATGCAATCAATCAATGCCTTAAAAGAGTACTTACCACAAATGGTTTGGTTCACTCTCAAGAAACGATAGATTTGTTGCTTCCTTCGGCTGTTGGTTCTGACTTCCCAGGGAAGCGAAAGCTCACGATGTAAGCAAGAAACTGCTACCCAGACACCTAGCTAGCTAGCTGGGCTTGACCATGACAGGTTCTTGGCATTTCTCGCTCGTCTCAGCATAGGTAGTTCCAAAGCTGCTTTTGCTGCGAATGAGTTGGCATTATCATAAACGAGGACGATTGGGACGCCATGGCCACCGATGTGTCGAGGCTGAAATGGCCACTTTGAAGGCTTGAAACGGTTCACGAAAACATTTGGGCAAGATAACCGAGGCGGAAGCATGGGCAACGGAGAAGCGACAAGCTGAAGGAGGTTGATAATAGAAGATAGCAAAGCGAAGGACTCAGAGGAGCCAACGAGCGGGCAAGACTAATTACGAAGCGCTGTAGGATTGAAGAGTGATCCGAAACCCTATAGAAATAAGCTTTCTTGCTAGTCTGTTAACCCTTTGACTTGAGTTGAATTCCGAGCCAAGTTAATCGATCTTCGGTGGAGAAGAGGAACTCAGCAAACGCTCAGACCCGAAGAATCTGCATGTTTATGATGAGTATGAACATAGCTTTCTGTACAAAATACAGGCTGTGATATATGAGCTTAACACAAAACAGGACATCTCTACATCATCGGAGATGTAAAATGTGGCGTTCAGGTGATTGTAGAACTCACAGAAGTAGGAGTTCTCTATGTTGTATTCGAGAGATACGAACTCAGCTCCTTCTTTCCAATTGTATATTTACTCATAAAATTGCGCAGATGGCTTTCACTCAGGTTCCTGTTACTCAGCTTTTGCAAAGAGAGCTTGATATAAGGAAAAGTGAGGGATAGTAGGAGATATTGTGCACATTTGGGCCACTCACTCGAAGCAACACGGACCAACATGGATGTTCTATGCATATGAAATGTGCGTGGAGTAGTGCCCTTTTCTGCATAACAGAACAAATCAAAGGATATATTGTCTCAAGAATTCTTAAGACGCAATTGTGCTTGCAATTAAGTAGAAAGTCAAATGCGGGTACCTTGGTTATTTATTCTCAATAGCAGAAGAGCAGTTTAGAATGCAGTAGGCCACAATATGTTAAAGATCATAGAAAATACGCTTCTATTGTGCAAATAGTCTTTTTATAGAACCTCATCAACAGAAAATGTCAAGAATCGGCTGTACAAGTTGATATGATGTGCGAGTTGATAACCTCCTATGTTTGTTGGACCTCCTTTGGTTAAGTAACTATTAACTTGTATCTAGAGGAACGGTAGTGCATTTGAGTAAATCCCGTTGCACACCTACATATTAGGTTCTTCAAAAGCCCCTGCATTTGGAAAGGGGGGGACTTGAATTTTGGTATGGTACTATTAGTCAGAGTACATCTCAAAATATCGGCGATTTAGTATGTAAATGAGTAAAGGGGTGCTACGGTCCTCTATCACAGAGCACCTACTTTTAGCCTTGGTCTTCGTTCGTTGCTGTATAACCCATGTACCCATCGGAGCACAAGTCAGAGGCATTTCCTGATTACTATACTATATTTCCCATATCTGAGTCTATCTGAGAGAATTTATCTTTTTTTAATTAGGTGTGAATATACGTTCTATTTTGAAGAGGCACTCAGGTGATCAAAGTCAACCCTTCAAGCTCTGGTCCCTCCCCCACCGCCCATGCCCGTCTTCGTCGTGTTCTCTACTTCCCGATTTACAATGATCACTCGCTTAAACACGTAAAGCTACGATTCAGTTTTACAAGCCTAGCTGGATTCGAGATTACCTACAACTAGACGTCATGCCAGGAAAGCTCTTGAGCCTGGAGCTACTTTCACAAATCCCCAAAACTTTTCTACTTTCCAACAAGTTTCCCAAATAGCTCCAACATTGCTTTGCTTTGAGTGTTTCTCAATCGACCTAAAAGATTACCTACCTACTTGTTGTGATCTCGGGGTGCTAGTAAGGTTAGGCAGCTCGCTATCTATCGATCTAACTAGAAGTGAAGGTACTATGGTAGCTAGCTAAGTGATTGATTAGCTAACAAGAACAAAGAAGATCATTTCTCCGGCGCTTAAGAGGAGCCATGACTCCGAGATTGATTTAGATGTCACCATCGTCGCTCAAGATCATCTTTGAGCAAGAATCACCTAAACATGATGCCAAACCCAATGCCTTTTGCGTGTTCGCAAAGTCTTGGCTATAAAGGGCGCGCTGATCTTGATTATTTATTTCGTCACGAGAATGATGAATTAACTCTAAAAGAAGTTCAACCACTTCTGCAGCTTCTTCTCCCGCATTTTGAGGAATCGAGGCCGCCTTCTTCATTATGGACGTATCTTGATTAGAATCGAACGTGGCTTTTGGAGAAGAAGTAGGAGCTGCATCAGAACTACAATAAACTTGAAGGAGCGAACTAGGCCAAGCAGCAACAAGAAGAGGCGGACTGGGAATCTTTAAGGCGATAGCACTTTCTGAGAAGCTCTTTACAACAAGAAGGAGTGCGCACTCACTTTGGGAATCGTAAGCAGATCTGCAATGTTTAAGGCCATCAAGAGCTTTGTGACGACTCAGCCTGCGAAGATGAACAGCGTGTACGAGGCTTCTCTTAAGACCCTTGAGGGTGAGCCGCTTGACTTCTCCACGCTCAAGGGCAAGGTTCTCGTGCTTGTGAACGTGGCCGGCAAGTGTGGACTCACCAAGGGTGAGTACACTGGCCTCCAGAAGCTTCACGACTCCTACGCCAAGGACGGCCTTGTCATTGTGGGCTTCCCATGCAATCAGTAAGTGTGCAGAAACCTTGCGAAGTGATGTGTTCTGTTGAGGCTTGAAATATTGCAGTCCAGTGCTCTACGCTGTGCTCGTGAAACGCTTTGATCAAAAGATACAGATGATTGGCTATAGTAGTGATTTTCAAAGATAATTTCTGTGTTGGGATGAAGCAAATACACTTTAGTTTGGCCGACATTTCCGTGGATGCATGTATGGACAGATGAGGTCGAAGATGGTGAAATTATAGTACTGCTCACGAGAGGCTGAATTTGACTGTTTTGAAAAAGAAGAAGATTACTGACACCACGTGGTTTTCGTTAAATACTGCGTATTTGCATTATAAATTGTGACCAACAGATTTGCTGGCCAGGAGCCCGGTGATGCTGCTGAGATCCGCGAGTTTGTCTCGACCCAGGTATGTAGATCACTTTGTGTTGATTTATAAACACAACGAAAACTGAGCAATACTCCCAAGGCAAAACAATGTATGACTGACGTGTTTCTCTTCAAGTGAATTGTTCTATTATTATAGTTTGACCCGCCTATCGCATTCACTCTTACCGAGAAGATCGAAGTGAACGGTGACGATGCGCATCCTCTGTGGACCTACCTGAAAAGTAAGTATCTCGAGCAAAATAAGTATGCATTCTTGTTGTTGGGATGAAGCTAACATGAGTGTACAATTCAACAACTACTCTACAGACGTCGGCAAGAGTGACTCCATGGTCCCTCTCGCAATGATCAAGTGGAACTTTACCAAGTTTCTTGTCAACCGCGATGGCTCTGTAATTGAGCGCTTCGAGCCTAAGACTCCGGCACTCACCATGGAGAACCGCATCAAGGAGATGCTTGCTGAGCCCGCACCGACCGGCACCGAGTCTAGTTTGTGAATAAGATCACCAGATGGACGATTTCGTTTCTTACGCCGTCTCGAGACGCGAAATATTAAGAAATTAAAAAATGCTCCTATTCTCCACAATTTTGACATAAGTCAATCGAGTAAATCGTAAGCTTAAATCAATACTTTTTTACGTTCGTTTTTGCCTATAGATTCAATTATGCAGAATCATGCTCAATGCCGGAAGATTTCATGGCATGGCACTGCACAGCAGTAACCGCGCTCTCAAGATGAAGGAACTCAGTCAACAACTTCTCTCAAGGTAGCAAAAATAAAGGTTGAATCACACGTACAGGTTGAACATCATCTATATAATCTTGTATTTCCATTAAATGTGGGTCTTTGGGTATTTGTGGTCGGTACATAGTCAATGATCGTCTTGCGAGACTGACTTTTCAATAAGACGAGACTTGCTGTTGAAAGAGGCAAGAACGATAAAGAACTATAACATATTAGCAACAGGTCAACAGAGATTCTGACCATACGAGGCCACAAAGACAAATCTAGGCGACGAAATACGGGGGGTGTCCTTTTTCAGAACAACAAAAATATATGTAGAACCAGGGCCGAAAAATGCGCCTGGTCACGGAATGTAATTAAGCAGGGGGGCAGAGTCGGGTTAGGTATTCTCAAGAACTTTCAGCAATGGAGGCGATGGCCTCAGATACAGCCTTGCTATTCTTCTTCGAAGAAACCATTTGACTGAGGATTTGCAGACTGGTCAGAGACGGTGCAGTGGCCTCCTTCTCGGGGGGTTTATTGGGCGAGATGGAGCTAGGTGCTTCCATTCGCGGAGACTTCCAGAGCGGGGTTTCAACAACACTCTTGGATGATGTCTGGAGACTGGTAAGTGTAGGGTTGCGGCCATTTGTGTCAATTGATGCCGGTGTTGTGAGGTGCGGCCGGGAAGCGCTAAAGCTCGCTCCCCTCTTTCCACGAGTCTTGTTACCCTTCTTCGCATCCTCTCCGTCATTCTGCGAGGCCTTATCATCAAGAGCTGCATTGCAAAGTGAAATAAGAGAATTCATCACAGGTTGGTCCAGCTTGGCTTTCTTCGGTCCCGAGCGCCTACGAGCTGTTGTCGTTGTAGCTTGAGTTTCCTTTCGGGGTCTCTTCGGAGTAGCGGTTTTGCCTTCGCCAGCAGTCTTCCGCGTACGCTTCGTAGCACTCGCTTTCATCGTCGAAGCTGCCAGTGTCAGAGCATCGATTGCGCTTCCTCCACTCGAGTTCACCTGTGCCATTACAGCTGCAGCAGCAGCTTCTGCAGCACGTGCCGCCACTTCTGCGGCACGAACCTTCGCGGAGGACTCTTTAGCATTTACTGTGCGGTGCCTGCGAGTAGCTGCATTCCATCGGTTTTTCACTGCGTTTTCAGGCCTTCCTGGAAGGTAGTGCTTTGCAATCTGACTCCATTTGTTACCGAGAGCCCTCTGGCCCTCGATGAGGAGGCGGTCCTCTTCTTCGGTCCACTCACCGTGCTTGATTGACGGGTCGAGGTGGTTAAACCAGCGCTCGCGGCATTGCTTTCCGATACGCCCTGGAACCCGCATGGCGATTTCACTCCAACGAGTAATGCCGTTGGCAATGCAGCGACGGATCTCATCATCTTCTTCAGGTTGCCACGGACCCTTGACGAGGCCCGGTCTCAAAACCTTTTGCCATCTGTGCAGACACTGTACATCGGTACGAGTGTCTGCGAGGTACTCGGACGCGATCCGTTTCCAGTTGCGAGCACCGACCTGTTTCACAGCGAGCTTGAGCGACTCGTCTTCAGCTTTAGTCCAACGCCCGGAGCCCTTAGTCTGAGCGCCGCTATCAATGGCGGCCTGGCGAGCCTCTGCAGCTGCCACGGCGGCACGGAGGGCGTTTTTCTTGGCCAGCTCAGCATCCTCATCAAGCTTTACAGGTACGTCATCCTCGTCGTCGTCCTCGTTGCCGAGGTCGTCCTCGTCGTCGATATCGACGTTGTTTCCACCTTTGTGCTCTGCCTTGTCAATCTTGATAGCAGCCGCTGTCGGAGTCGACGCGGAGGACGAGGACGAGGACGTTGAGACGCCGAGCAAAGTCTGAGCGATGGAAGTCTCCACAGGCATAGCCTCGCTGACCATGGGCGGTTTGGGGGCGTCTTCTGTGGGATCCTCATCTTCACGATCATTTTCCACAGCTTTGGCGTTTGCTGAAGATGTTTGAATCTTGATGAGCTTGCTGATATCCTGGCTCATAGGCGTGATAAGAGATGGTGCCAGGTTCTCTTCAGCAGAGGTGGTGATATCAGTAGCCGGCTCGGCGGTGTGCTCCTCCACCTCGATGGTGGGTTTTTCTGCATCCACAGCCTTGTTGTCAGAACTCTTCTGCACAACGTTAGGCACTGCCTTGTTGGCAATGTTCTCGGAATCCATGGTCATTTTTACGCCAGGCAAAGAATTATTGGATTATCTTGCAGATTACAGCAGCAGCGTGAGGTATGTAACTAAATTGGTACCTGCTCCTTGAGCGGCACTTCAGTTCACCCCTCACAGGCTACAAGCGTCCTTGCCAGGTCTCGCCGCAAGGATCTCGCTCAGCGAGTTGCAAGAATGCAAGCTTGAAGCACCAAGATCAATCTGCTGTTATGCACTAGGATCCCCAGGGAGCAAGGAGACAGTGCGTGTAACCAACTTCGTTTCACGCCCTCCTTCACAGGTCAATCAATAGCACCTGCAAACCCACTTCGAAAATCCACAACTTGCTTGCTTGGAATCCTTGTCCGCGGCAATCAATCGGTACGCACTCCCGAGGCCCTTGTCGGTGTGTGTGTGTGAGTGCCAACGATGCTGCGGAATCGACCAATCCTTTGATTGACTTTGATTGCTTGGCGATTCTTGGTTTCGTAAAGAAAGAAAGAATGAAAGAGAAAGAGAGAAAAACAAAAACAAAAGAAAACGAAACTAAATGCCGCGAGAATGAGGAGCGTGCGTGCGATGCCGATGCTCGATCCCGAGTCGATGAGTGCGGCCTGAGCAGTTCCTGCAGAGCAGCGCAAGGCTGTACTCCAAGAAGGGCTTTGTGTGGCCTCCCCGCCCGCTTTCCGCGGGACCTGGCGCCCTGTTGTGGCGTGCACAGACTCTCGCACTGATCGCGCGAGGGCGACGCCGCTTGGTCTTTGTAGTTTGTTTCTTTCTTTCTTTATCTCGATCGATGTTTCTCTCAAACAAAACTTGTTCTTTCTTTCATTCCCTTATTTTTTCATTCCCCCATAAATTCCATTGATTCATCAGTTTTATCCTTCTTCTCTTCTCTTAAAAAACAAACAAAACAAAACAAAAAACATTCTAATTATAATTAATTGACTCTTCTTTCACTTCAACCAATGTAATGTCTTTCTTTTTGCCACACCACTGCTATAGTTAAAGCTAACACGGACCCTACCTCGATACGTCGCGATGCATCCTCGTGCGTAAGGATAGGACGCACCTACCGTTAACTATAGTGTACCGTCCTACTGCGTGCGTGAACGAATGAATGAATCACAGTTTTGATCGCAAAAAACAAAACAAAACCATTCGTGCTTCTTCACTCGATGCCCGGAAGACTTGAAGCGAAGCTGCGAAGGCAGCCTCGAAGGTATCTTCAGGCCAGTCGGCGACTGACTGCCAAGCGTAGAAATCGAGGCCCTCAGGACCACCATCATCCTCGAAGAAGCGATCGCTGTGATCTCATGAACTAAAAGCGCCTCTAATGCTCGGTAGCACCTACCTAGCGCAGCCTAGCCAGCTCGCTAGCTGAAGATAAAGGTCGCGCATTGAAAAAGTTTCTGTGGATCTGTAGTCCTCAGCGCTAGCGTTTACTTTACCAGTGGCTAGACTTCAATCAGTTTCAATTTAATTAAAAAACTAGTTTAGAAAGAATTATTTATAATAATATTAAAATACTTATCATAAACTAAATATTTTTTATTTTTTTTCATTTATTCCCCTGCTTATTGCCATAGTCAATGAGCTTTTGCATGGGACTTGATCCTTTTTCGCCGCCCCCTATTACGCCTTATCTTTCGCCGCGCCGCCTCAACGCCACTCAACGCAAAGGCGTAGGAAGAAAGCCGCGTCCGCTACTGCCCGCACCACCGCATCCTCCATCTCAAACCTCCTTAACGACTCCTTTTTTTCCATACTATGGTTCATCTTAGTTAAGGTGGAATAGAATATAGCATATATTATAGGATTGCACTATAGCCGAGGGGTCTGGCGGAAGGAGAGATTCACACAGTACACCGTGTGCAGAGGCAGACGGTGAACCGTAGAAGCATAATATAATGGAAAGTGAAGGGCGCGGAGGGGCAGGGAGGAAAGAAGTCAGGCAGGAGTCGGCGGAAGAATTGGGCCGCTGAGAGTGAAAATATAAGGGACAGGGAGCGCGCGTGACGGACAGCGGGAAAAACTAGAGAACAGTCATGGAACAGAACGGGGCGAAGGGAACGGAGCGTAACGGAACGGAACGGAAAGCTTGTAAAATTTGTATGAAAGAGTGCGGAGCAATAAGTCCGGCGAGTGCTCGGTGGACATTGCAAACTTTGACGAAAAAGAGGCGGAGAATCGCGATTGAGATTGCAACCATTTTGGAGAGCATTGAAGAGCGACGCGAGATATATGGTGTGAAAATAGACAGCTCTTGACGCGAAATAGGGCTCGCATAATATACCTCTGCGTGGTGTCATGATGATAATGGTGTGAGAATTGAATAAACCAATCGGTCGGTGGCGAAAACCAAAAAACTGCAAAATGGATGAAAAGAAATGGAAACCAGAGCGCCCTGTTTTTAATTGGCTTTCTATGGGTGTTTAATTAGATGGTGAGGCATCGGATGGTGTCCGACTGACTTCATACTGAGCGCTGCAAGCTTAACTTGTGCGGCCGATGCTCCCAGCTTGGGTGAGATCAACGCAAAGCTTTTCGACGAGAAGGTTCTTTCAAGAGATCATTCCTTTTCTGTGGCACATAGTAGTAGCTGGTGCGAAGGTTTCGAAGGGCGCGAGTAGTTTAATTTTGTGCTGATGTTTACTCGGAGCCTGAGGTTCGGGATTGGATTATGGGAGTCGTCCACTCTCGATTAGTTTGCTTCGCTGTTGCTTTGGCATTTGGCTGCTCTTCAGGTTAGAAGTTTGGAGTCTTCAGCACCAACGGTGCTGGAGGGAATCCCTGCCGCAACGTACTTTACCTCGGCCATTGCATGTGAACCAAGTCACCGGATTTCAGGATTGCGATACAAGTTGTCAAAGCCAAGAGCTAAGTTGACCGTGCACAAGAAACAGAAGGTATCCTACCTTAGCTCTCGCTACTTATTGCTAGTACTGCGGCTGCTTATTGCTATGGTGCACAATATTGCGACGAATGCGATGATCTCTAGTACCCAATGGAACTGTGAGCACCTTTGCTTGTGACGCAACTTCTATCTCCGTTCCCATTCCTGTCAGCACTCCTCGAATGTCATGAGTTGTTTATGAGGTATGGCATGTATGACATGTATGCTTTTAGTTTTCCCTGCGCGTGTTCACATTTCCTGCTGTCCGTTTGCTTCGAAAGTCATTGTCAAGACGACAATTTCAACAACTTCATCAGCGTCGATAACAGCAGCAAAGATCAGCGCCACGTGCATGTTGACCTTTTGTGTGATCTTATGTAGATAGCTCTGGAATTGCCAATTGGCAGCGTTGACAAACTAAGGCGTCAACTAATGAAGTGCAAACAAGCACTGCAGCAAATGTAAGCATATACTGACTGCAGTGGACTTCTCGTGGTGGGCTTTCCACGAGCATATGCAAGTGCCGGGGCGGCGCTTTCAAGAGTTTATCTTGATCTTACTCCTGATGCTTGAGAAGAGGATTTAACTATAAGTGTGTACGGGCCTACCTTAAATAAAATTTGGTGAACGAGCCATCCTTCTCGGGTACATCTGAAAGTTCCTTCCCGGAGCTTGTGGTCGGGCAGTGAAAGTGATTATTGCGGAAGCGTAAGTAAATTGTATTCAGAAATCGAAGGGTGGGTCTCCTGGCGGTTTCTTTTGTTTGGTATTTCATTACCCAAATCGATTTTTTTTTTAATAAATCAAAATATTATTTTTTAAATAACATTTAAAATAACATATTATATATTTTATGTACCTGAATTACTAGAAAGAGCTTCATTTTAAATATTGTTTATAGTTTAGTCTCATTTTCATTTTTAAAGCATAAGCGTAAGCATAAGCATAAGCATAAATAAGCAAGAGCATAAGATTAAAAGGGTAACATTTATTTATTGCGATAACATTATTTGATTTTTTTTTTTAATAAGCAGGTGAGCTAAAGTAAAATGTATAGCACCCCACCAGATGGCTATGATATGACATTCCATGGTCCGAAGACCCCATCTAGGAAAGCCAGAAATCGAGGTTTTCTTCAGTAGGATTTCGCATTCAATGAGCCTACAAAATCCATATGATAGACTCTTCAATTCAATATAATTTTCACAATTAAAATAGGTGAAATCGTTCGTGGAAAGTTTAGAAGAGTCTCATTTATAAGGATTAACTCAATATTTCCTACGCACGACTAGAAACATATCTCTTTAGTTTCAACCATCCTTAAATGCCCGACATAGTGTAAGAACTCATAGCAATCCTTTCATCACAAACAAACAATATCCTTCAAGTAAAACTCTTCACTTGAGCAACATATGAGTGAAGGAATTTTACAGTCATCAGTTTGCATGACAATTCAATTTAAAACTGGTGCACGATGATTCTCTAGAGTTCTCTTTGAAATTATTTTCAACTTGATGTAGGATAAAGGCCACTTTTCGGCGAGGATCCTTACGAAGGTGTTATTAGAAGAATGGAGATGGCTATGCTGTATAAAAGACCTATCTCAGTGTGCATATTGTCGAACTCCTTAGGGGCGAGGAAAGCGTTAGAGCCTGCTGAGAGTTCAATGTGGTCAGCTAGAAGCGGAACATGAAAATGAAAGTTAGAGGCTTGGTGATTGCTTTAAGAAGGCTAAGCAAACTTTAATTTTACGAGTCAGCGATCTGTAAACCTAGAAATTTAATTGCAAGGTGGTCTTTCCTTTGTTATTGATAGGAGTATGACATGCTTGATTTGTGCTGCATATAATTGACGAGGTTAAGCTAATTCACCTCCTCAGCCATCTATTCAGATCCCACCATACTTGACTCTAGAGAATGTGTTGATTCATGCTCTTCAATCACGAAAGTCCGGTTGTCTAGTTCGATTCTATGTGAGTCCTAAATCCTTGAGCTCTTACGATGGGAGGCCCTAATTTCGAGCAATGCCTTTTTCCACTAGTTCTTTCGACTGGGTTTCTCAGTAACATCACAAACCATTTTCTTAAGCTAAATTATTCGTATTAGGGCGTGTTTGCAGTCGACTAGGATAATATTTATCGAGAAACCAAGTCCTACATCGGCTGCGAAGAAAGGGCTGACCAACAAAGTCATCTACTTTACTACAAGACTAGTTCAATGTAAATAACCTTACTGAAGTCTCGAAATATTTCTATCGCGGATTTTAATTTTTATGTTTATTAGAATATAAGCAATACTATTGTTTAATCTAAGATGCCCACTTGATTCCACTCTATTTTTTGCGAGAGTTGTCTGCATGTTCGTTTGTCTTGAGCTCTCCTGTTCCTACTCTTAACTCCTGATGAACTCTCAATTAGAAGTATTGCTCTAGGGATGATAGCCCCGGCAAAGAAGAATATATCTATAGAAATGTAACTTCTACACAATGGTTGTGCTTAGCCTTGAACTATTCTTGAAGAACCTCAAGTTTATAAAATCTGCCAGTATCAAAATCTTCAATTGTACAACACGCCTTCTGTAGTGCCGTTTTATACCGCCGTTTCTGTAGCGCAGTGCTGTGCTAACTGTTCATTGATTCTGAAAGGCCTCAACAAACGATGAACCATCCTTTGATGGCTTGACAAAATACTTCATTGATTACCAATTTCAGTGAAAGTATAGCTTAAGAGCGCATTACACGCCTTCTTTTGTACGCTTGACCTGTCCTATAATTGCGTATGGCGTCAAGGATGTCCGCGCCAGCATTGAGTTCTTGACATAAAAGCTCGCATTCTTTAATACTATGCATGGCGAGGCTCAGAAGCGCACCGCATGCCTTCTGTTGTACAACAGCATCTTCATGGTGCCTACAATGGCATTAATAATATCTGCACCAGCATTCAGATCATTACGAAGAATGATACAGGGAAGACCATTATTGCAAGTTAAGCCCATAAGTGCACCGCATGCATTTTGTTGAATAATTTCATCTTCAGGGTGATTGCGCATGGTCTGAACAATGGCCGCACCAGCCCTGTCAATTTCACAAAGAATCTTACTTATATTGTGTCTGGTTACAACGGTGTTTACTTTGCCTTCGAAGACTTTATTAATTTGGTTAGAAGATACTTGAGAGCGCTTTTGTCGTCTTCATCTCTTAGTTACAAACTTGCAAAGTGCGACACTTCCCTTTCAAACTCCGCGCTATTTATTCCCACATATCGTTTTACAGATACGTAGGTAGGGAAATTATGAGCAACCTACCTATCAGAGTCATAGCAAACCCTCTAGGTAAGGTTACCAAATAAGGAGGTAGGTACCTACCAAGTTCTCTCAAAATACATAGACCTTTTAGGATTCCATTCGAGACCTTTCACAATGATTCAGTCACTTCCGGCAAGCACTCTAGGCCGTATGAGCAGGTATTCTGCACGGTTTGTCAATTTCACTATATATGTGTAAGCCAAAAATTCACGATTTTGAAGAGAACTTAAAGAAAAAAGAAGTTGATAATTACTCCGCGTTACTTTTGGTTCAGAGAATATCTTTTAGGAGGTTAGGTAATACTATCTTGTCACTCTCAATTGAAAGTACTAAAAAAGAAAAGAAAAAAAAAAGAATGATTGATTGAAAAATGTACTTACTAGGCCTACACAAAGGCCTAGTGGCCCTTCCTTCCTCTCTTTCTTACTAGTAAAGGTAGGCAATACGTAACTAATAACTACTATGAATAACGTGATGATGATGATGAATAGAACGAAATTGTAGGTTTAATTAAAATAAGAGTGACAAAGACATAGACTTATCTCATTCTAACAATCCAGGATTTCAAGGATCGTAACAAAAGATCTAGACTTGTCTCATTCTGACAATTCAAGATTTCAAGGAAAGCAGGGTAATTCGTCTCTACTCAGACTGCAGGAAACGGAGAATCAATATAAGATATGTAAAAGAAGAATCAAATCTGATGATTTAAAACGTAGTTTTTCGACGAGGTTTTCGGGCCGGCATGGCTAACTTGCTTTACATGTACTGTCCTCCAGTGGCCTCAATGGCAGCGCCGGTGACAAAGGTAGACAGATCAGAGCAGAGAAAAAGGCAAACGTTGGTGATCTCCTTAGTTGTTCCCAGACGACCAAGGGGGATTTGCTCAATCATCTTGTTCAATACCTTGGGTGGGACAGCCTGAGCCATCGGAGTATCAATAAACCCTGGAAGCACAGCGTTGACGCGAATGTTGTATCGTGCAAGTTCCTTGGCCGAAGTCTTACTGAACGCAATCACACCAGCTTTTGAAGCAGAGTAGTTTGCCTGGCCAAGGTTACCAACCTTACCAATAATGCTCGAGAGGTTGACAATAGAACCGCCAACTTCAGGCTCCTCATTAGCCTTGATGGCTGCTGCAACAGCTTTGGTCACAATAAATGTACCCTTAAGGTTAACATCTAATACACGGTCCCACTGATCCACAGACATTTTGTGCATGAATGCGTCAGCAGTAATACCTGCGCAGTTCACGGCATATGTGCTGTAAATTATTAATTAAGCAGAAGGTTATTCAACGAATAGGATCATGCATGCTCTCAATAAGTTAGTTTCCCTATTCAAAATTGACTGACACACCTTTGTATTCCTTGCCATTCTGTTCCTCAGGATTAAGTAACAGCCCGCTAAGTTTCATTTATGTACATGCGTTATACAATCATTCCTTGCCCAAGGCTAGCTCGTTCAACAGCATCTTCCTAGAGGTTTGTACGCAGGTGGTTGAGCAGAAAAGTGCGAAGATACGCAAGCAAATCCGGCTTGCTACGCTTTTCCCTCAGGAACCATCCGCTCTTCAAAGAACTTCATCAAGATTAATTTGCAAATCGGAGACTCTTGTGACCTTGCCCGGTTCTGCACTCTTATAAATAACGCGAGCTGCAAACATATAGCGCACCTCATACTTGAGAAGGAAGTTCCTTTTAGCATCTGTTTAATTCTCGCAGCATTCCAAGCTCTAGAGCACATAAACCTGAACTTGCGATGTTGGTGGTGGTTAAGACTTACATGTTGCCCTCGAGGCGCTCCTGGGCCTGCTTAATAGCATCCTGAACTTGGGCCTCGTCAGAAACGTCCACTGGGAGTGAAATGGCAGTTCCTCCAAGACCTGCCGCATTGATCCGCGTGTTGATTTCCACAGAGGTGCTTCGCGCCGCTTCAGGGTTCATATCAATGACCGCCACATTAGCACCAGCCCTGGCCATAGACAAAGCCACCTCGCGGCCAATGCCGGAGCCGGCGCCGGTAACAACGCCCACGCGACCTGCGAGACTGGAAAACATCGTCTTAGGTAGCAAGTGAAGAAGCAGTCACAGACTCGGTCCGCAGAGTGCTCTTAATTTGGGTTTGCTGTCTCGCTCGCTCACTTGGGTTTAGTTGTTTGTCTTTTCGTGTTGTTTTTACCTTTTTGGAACACAATCTTTCAACAACAACAAAAAAATCCAATGAAACAATAAAATGATGAATCAAGCTAAAGATCGATGGAGTCAGATCCTAATGTCTTCAGCATTGCAGCTCAGAGAACATCGCAGCCCCGTTCAGCATATGCTCATTTCTTGAAAGCAGCTTGAACGAAATCTGCATTATTCGCCGAGAGTAACACGTTTGCCAACGCTTCTTGTATGTTCAGTTTCCCACCCTGTGATACATGAAACAAACTCACGGCACAGAGATAGGAATCACTCCAAGATCGCGAACCGAATCTGAAGAATTCTTGAAGCGGTTCGTAGTTCGATCAAGACTTGCTGCGAATTACCCCCCTCCAGTCCAGAGAAAAGCTTCTCGTGGTTCGGACAGCCTCCACCCAGGTCGGGAAGGTCCTAGCGGTTTCATTCATTATCTGGGGAGGACTGAGCTCGCGTATAAGTGAGGCGAGAGAGTCGCTTCGAAACTAGATCTGTGGAAATCCAACTTGGTGGCCTTCATATCTTTAGACACGTGCAGTCGAACTTGATCGTAGAGAGGGTGTGCACAGGGTATCTTTTGGATCTTACATAGACCTGGAGGTCACATCTGTGAATTTGACGATGAGGATCATGGAAACGCTGGCACTGACGAAGTTTAAGAGACATAAGAGGGCTCTGCCGGACTCGGTTTGCCTGGTGTTATGGGAGGTGGGTTTGGGTATGGAAAAGTACTCAGGGCATGCAGCGTTTGTACTGTGAAGCTCTTGGCCATGCAGGTAGGTGATAGATTCCTCCCTACCTTCGGTGCTAACGTTAGTTTGCAAAAGTTGCCGGTGGCTGGGTTTCAGATTGCCAGATGCGGCTCGCAGGGCTGGGAGTCGTTCTAGCAGCGTTTCTGCTTATCGCTTATGATGTAGAAATGGTAAATGTGCAAGGAGTTATTGGTACGATGACGAAGGACAAACAGAAGTTCGTGTCGTCTTTGGTGTTACAAATAGTACGGTCTCTCACCATTCTACCGAGCTCTGTGCGATCATTTGCATGTGCTTTGGCGACCCTCTTCTTCTGGTGCCAAAGAGGGATAACTAGGCACGGCTCACTGACGACTCAAAGCTCAGCTTTGTTCATCACCTTCTGCAAACTTGAAGGGCCCAGAAACGATAAAACGGGCTTGAGGACTTGCAATTTGTAGCCCAAGTACAAGACTTGTGTGTAAGATACCAGGATTTTACAATCTCTGAGCACAATAGAGCAGTAGGCTTCTCTCTATATACATACATATGCATATATAGATATTGCAGACACGCAGGACCAAAGCGAATAGCTCCTTCCTGAACTTGGACAGCAGTTTCAATTGTGAGATGACAAGTTGATTCACGTGTAAAACTTCGTTCTCAGCGGGGATGCACTCTTATGTACTCGGCCTCATTTTCGACCGAGCAGGACTCCATACTCCCATCCACGGACGGAGAACTGGGTCTTCACGAGCCTCGGAGAATGGTTCCTGGAATTTAAGAAAACAAAGAAAACTTTACTTTTCTTGTACCTAGAGAATCATCATAGCACCAGCACCACGGGCGTCCCTTTGCAATAAATCGAAGATCGAATAGCGTTATTTGGCACCCTCGTCATCAACGCCGAGGCTTAGTTTATCCTCAGATGCCATGATAACTTACCTTGTCTCCGCTATTTTGCCACGCGTCTCTGGAAGAGCCAAAGTTCCTCCTCGCCATTCTGGAATTCTTAGGCGCACTAAGAATTACTATCTAAAGGATTCCTTTTTGATTAAACTACACTTGCGGGTCTATACCTTATAGTGTAGGGCAAAGAATAGTCTATTGAACCTCTGCTGTTACACTGCAGTCGATAAATAATACTGAAGTAGTAAAGGAGATGATGTAATGTAAACTAAAGTGGTTAGTATGGCAATCTGCAACGAAAGGGCAATCTCGAAACGGAGGACCTTGGCGACCACGTCTTCCTCGCTCTACGCAAGGGATCATGAAGAGCGTGGCACGAAGCCTCCTGCGGTACTGCATCCGTCCCCGCAGCCATGGAGCGCAATTTGCTGTTGACTCTCTAGTATCGCCTTCGGTGTATATGTTCATCGACAAGGCCGTACTTGGTCGTGGTGCAGGCCTCCATGCGCTTGAAGAGATTGTCGTTCCTGTTCTCAAACCTGGCGAACCTGGAGCTGTAGACTTGCACGAAGTCGAAGATAACATTCGTTTCAGGTCTTGGGTTCGTAATGCATTTTTAGAACAAAGATTTGGACAGAGCCCAAAGCTGAGAATGGCCTCGCAAAGATTTTATGAGGCATGGCCGCGTGTGCCGACAATGCGTGAAATGAATGAAGTTTTTGGCACGACACACTGGAATAGACACCCTGAAGAAAGCGAAAATGCTCTGCAGAAGAGGCTCGTTGAGGTTTACGAGAAGGACCCCAAGGCATGCGCAGACTGGAACTTGGAGACCATTCTGGAGACCATTGGGTGCTGCGTGGCCGGCATGAATGAGTTCAACCTGTACTGCGAACGCCATTTCGTGTACGAGTTTCTCACAAAAGATTATATCAATGCACTCTCGAAACATATCCGAAACCGTTGCGAGGAGATATATAACACCACTGGGCAGACAGAGATCAACATTCTCGAAGTCGGTGCCGGCACAGGCCAGCTCACATGGCTCCTCGACCGTGCTCATAGCAAAACTCTCCACAGCAAATCATCACAGCGGCCATGGACTTGCAAATACATTGCCACGGATACAGGCACCTGGAGCACTCGTCACCAAAAGGGTTCTGTGCAGGAGCTGCAGACTGTCGAGCGCATGGAGTACAAGTCTGCCCTCGCAAAATTTAACCCGTCTGTTGTGCTCTGTTCGTGGATGCCTCTGGGTGAGGACTGGACCGATGCAATCAGACAGACATCTTCAGTGCAAGAGTATATTCTCATTGGCGAAACCGACGATGGCTGTTGTGGACACCCGTGGAAGACTTGGGGTGTACATGTACACAAGTCCAACGACCCGATGTTCGCCAAAAACCGTGAAAAGGCAAAATTTGTTGACCCTGAACGGAGCGTAGATCTCTTTCACTGGCTTGGCCGTGGGTCCCAAAAGGGCTCGGAGCCGAATGCTGCTGCCCCTGAAGAAGCCGAAAACCTTGATCCTGAACCTGAAGTCCTCGTTCCACCTTATGCTGCTGATGGATTTACGCGTCAGAACTTGCCATTAAGTGACCTGCAGCTATCCCGTTACGATCGCGCACACTACGCAGCTAATTCACACACCGTGTCTTTCTCGCGACAGTAGTTGGACGTTCGCCTTTGCTACGCTGCTGAATCTTCCCTTAATCGCTTTTGTATGTCATCATTCTGGTGCACGAGGTTGTTATTCTTCTCCATTTGAAAGGAAGAAACAGGCAATCTTCACATAACTTAATAATCATGAGAGCGTCATTTGCCCTTTTCTTCTCGTTTATCAGGAAGATTTTAAACTGCGAATAAGTCGCCGTACAGATTTAGGAGCCTATAAACCACCACACACTCTATTTTAATTGGAATGAAAAAAATTAAAAACAAAAGAGCATTACTTTAATTTTAAAGCAAGATTCAGTGCACTTGCAGAAAGCAATGGCAGGGATTGGAGAACAGCTCGCTATCTTTGCGACATTTTGGCACATAATGTCTATCTCCCGAGTAAATCCGTCTCTTATAATGCAAAGACTCGCCTGATCATTCTAATGTTGTATGCGTGGGAAACATGAATAAGTCTAGACCATTCTCTGGCCGGATTTCTCGCAAAAGAAATTTGAGTGTTTCCCATCCACCTTGGGCATGTACAAGTGTATACTCTGCATTCTCAGGGTTTTTAACACTATCTGTAGCACTAATACATACACTAGTGCTAAGACGCGCAACGATGAGGCCATACAAAGCTTTACGTTCACTATCTTGGAGAGGTAACGATTTCTCATATCCATTTAAGACATGACGAGCCTGTTCTATTTTTTTTTCCGCAGATTTCTCAGCTACCATGACATATGCAATCGCAATAGCGACTTCTGCAACCAGCCACGACTCAACAAGATCTCCAAAGTCAATAAAACCAATTGCTTGGGACTTGTTGTTGGCATCGACAATTACATTATGATCATTTGCATCGCCATGAATGACTGAGAGACGAAACTCGGAACTAGATGGGATAACTTGACTCTCTACAACATTGATAGCTTCGTCGATTAAAGAAACCTGAACTTTATCGGACACCGCCTCTCTAAACTGCCTAATCGTCGGGAGAGCATTGCGCAGATCCCAAATGAGGTACCTCCGCGTCCCGTCATGAGAAAAGGTTTGGAGGTCTGCATCCATGCCTCCAAGACAGCGACCGAATTCCTCTAGGAGACTTGATGACCTTGGTGAGGGCTCCTCACAAAGAAGGCGTCCAGGTATAAAGGATAGGACCCTGATGTAACATGTCTGTCCACTTAGGAGAGTAACATGCTTGCCTTGGCAATACTGTTTCGGAACAATCGCGCTTGTAACAGCCTCTAGCACCTTTTCCTGGGCTTGAAGAGTCTGAAAGCCGCCTTCAGGAGCAGAGTCGGCGCTATTGTGAATCTTCAATATGAAGTCGCGCGCGCACTCTTCGCTACCCTGAACTCCTGTGACCCAAAAGTTAACATCTTCGTACGAGTCGACGGGGCGCAGGTCCTCGGCACTTGTAATCTTTAATCCAAACTCTTTTAGAGCGATTTCGCGAGCCTCGTCCTTCGATAAAACTGGCCTGTGTCAAATAAACCGCGCTCCCATTGGTCAAGTTAATACGCACTGATCGTTTTGGTTTTGCCACGCGAACAACATTGATCATCAGATCAGTCTTCGCTCTAGAGTTGGAGAAGCTATAACAACGTACTTGCTCTTTAGCGCTGCACTCTCCGGCGATGTCTGCACATTCATCTGAGACGCATTCAACTCTTCAGCCATGTTCAGGTTTAGCCGCGACGGTCTCGTTCCTTGAACAAGAAAAGATACTGCTTAGTATTAATACTTAGGCCTATTAATTTAATTAAATGAAGGTGAGTAAAGGTTTGTGCCTGAGCCAAAGTGATATAGAAAAGCTGTACTACCAGACTTCTAACTTGTGTTTTGAATCTAAGAGCAGAAACGGGAATAAGATCATAATAGGTTTTCGAAAGTGATTTGAGTGTTTTTTTTAATTTTGCTTTCCAAAACTCATTTAGTTCTGATGTAGATGTACACATCATAAACAGTGTAGTGTAAATGCAGAGTCTTTTAAGCCCAAAAAATCGCGATAACGGCATGCACCAGTGGAATATAATTGCGTAATATATTTTCTTGTTTTGTTTTGTTTTGTTACTTAAAGTTGGTGTACATCTACACAAAGGCCTCCTCGTCATCTTCATCGGGGGTAACATCGCCACCATCGTGGTCGTGAACTGAAGATATCGGAGTTGGGGTAGTATCCATGGCCGGGGGTGCCGATGGTGTGATATTTGCATCAAGGTCATCTGTTCGCTGCTGAGCCAGCCCCATTGCAGAACCTCCAGAAGACGTGCCTGTAGGTAATGGCTTCGGAGAGTCTTCATTAGGGTAGGAGGAAGCCCCACCAAAATCGCTCTCTACAGGGGGGACCGGCGCTGCAGAGTGCGAGGACATAGGTGATGCTACTCCTGCCGCGCCGGTACCATTAAGCTGTTGAGATGATGAATTAGATTGCGAGGTAGAGAAAGCGGAAGGAGCCGCTGGCCCGGAGCCACTCAAAGACTGCAGGGCGGGAAGAACATCACGCCAAGATTGTTCTACCTTTTGATTATACTCGATTTGAAGTTGAACATAGTCCAGCACAATAGACTTAAAGTCAACAAGTTTCTCACGCTTGAAGCGCTCCATTTCCTTGAATAAGCGCTGAGTGACACTTTCATGCTCTTCCTTTGCCCTCCGGCATTCTTCTTGAGCGTTGCGGAGATCATCTTCTGCGTTCGACAATTTTGTGGCTTGTTGTTGGTCAGCACCCTGCTGCGCGCTTGAAAGACGATCTCTAGCTTGTGTTTTTGCCTCAACCTCCCCCAAGAGGGCTTCATAAGCCTGTGCTTTAGCAGTACGAGAATCAAGAGCGCACTTCACCTGTTTCACCAAACGAACATAGTCCTTGATTGGCTCATCAAAAAATTGAGTTTCCTTGTCAGCTTCCACAGCAGTTACACGGCTCAGTTTGTCAGCACATTGACCGAGCTGCTGCATTGCGTCGCCCAAGGCATCGCCTTCTGCCTGTCCCAGAAGAGTAAAGGCTAATCCAAAGTCAAAGAGAGCTTGTGCCATTTCCTTGTTCTTTTCCACAAGACCATGCGTATGTTTGTGAACTGCGTTCATCTGTGGCTCCAAAGCATTGACATACTCCTTAAGTTCGTCAAACTTAGCATCATCATCGGTCCTTGGGCGCTGTACACTCGGGCCAGTCATTTTCGTGGAGAGAGACGATGTTGCCGCAGAAGCCCACTGCCAGAACGAGCCCTTTTCACTCTTGCTTGAGTGCCTGGCCACTGAAGTCTTTGTACCCTCGAGACTCTCAAGCTCAAGAAAGGCTTTCACATAACGGTCATCACGAAGAACTTCGTGGTTCGCAATACGGTTAAGAAACTTCTCAAGGGACCGCTGGCGTTGAGAAAGAAATGCTTCATTAAAACGACGCATTACATGCTTCTCTGGGAGGGGAGGGATAATAAGCCCAGGGTACGCCTCTGTGAGGCGTTCCTGAAGCCAGACAAAATCACTATAACGGCGGTGCACCCGCGAATGGTTCGTGTCCCGGCGATCAGGATCTATCTTTGTCGTCACTTTGTAGGTTACGTAGGCATTCATACCCTCCTTATGCTTCATCGGGTCACTCACCGTGATCTGAAAATTTAGATTAAGAAATTCGTCAAATTTCAATAAAGGATGATGCATCAATTCAAGTTAGTAAATCAAAATTCCTCAAAACCCTCTACAAATCGCAATACCATCTTCCTTTTCATAGATAAAATATGCCATTCTTGTGAATCGTCAAGTACGTACCTGCATGATACTGCGCGTAGAATCCGAAGGTTCAACCATGGTTTATCCACCCTGCGTCAAACTTCCCCAATTAAAACAGTCCAAGTACACTCTACTCTCTTGATGTCAGCTAAAGCGTGTGCTTTACTGGGGTCGAGCACCTCAAGGTAATTTGGCAGAGTCGCAGAATTGAGTCGAACGTTTGCTTCTTTGCAGGATCCCCCGGATTTCACCACAAGACAACGGCTCGCCCTATCCACAATCGTTGAGAATGCCTCTAAAGAATACCAGCACGGTTTCTGGCGGAATGTAAAATTTCACAAGCACAAGATGTGTGAGGCTTTCGCTCCTGAAGCGCAAACAAAAGCTGACGAAGAAGACGGCCAACGTAAGAAGATATAGACTGGCTAATGGAAACAGGTCGGCTGATGAAGCCGTGGAGCTCTCGCAATCCCAGGAACGAAGCGTAGCCCAGAGACGTGTGATGAACCGTCCACAAATATAGCGCTGTGGCTATGGCTCTCCAACGCGGTGCTGCTCTACTGCAAGATGAGCCCCCGGAAAGTGCTTTGGAGTCTTGTCTTTTGGGTCTCTCTATCTCCTCTTATTTACTACTACTACATATGGCTTCTTCTTTCTTCTTCTCCTCTTTCCCTTCTTGGCTTTTTGGAACCACGTTGGAACTGAAGCAGAACTGTGTAGATAAAACAGAATATATGCTGTGGACAAATAGGCAAAATAAATTCATTTATCCGTTCCAGCTGCACTGTTTCGAGTTTACTCTGACCGACGACGCCTGCTCACGTGGAAGAGTTTGCAACATTGGACAAAGAAGCTAGTGAATTTGAGAAAAGGGAAGAAGATCAATAAGAAATTGAGTAAAGAGTGTCCTTGGCCAGGATATGGTAGACGTGACATGCGAACAGGCATCGACGCAAAGTAGTGCATTTTGACTTCCTAGAAGCATTTAGATGAATTTTAATTTGTATAAAGGTGGTGCATATGTTTTCCTAGGAGCAGATGATGCAGGAAAGTGTAGTATTACAACATGTTATTATAACAATAGTAAAGGTTGTCTAATTAATAGTACACATCCACTGGGGAGTGTTTTCCTCATATACAGGGTGCTATATTCTACATTGTGTGAGACTCGAAGAATGGTGTGTGCCCGCATAGATTTATGTGTTAACTGAGTGTGCTCTTAGTTCTATGTCTTGTCGGACTTGAGTGGAAAGTCAGCCACGCGAGGTTTCTTTGGACTGGAGCCGTGAGGGCTTAGACACAAGTTCACAAGGCAGGGCCAGGTGCTCAAGCAAGTCAGCACTTACAGGGCTCTGGTATGGGAGCAAGTGAATTCCTGAACGCCCCAACCTGGTGTAGCGATAGGCATAGGAATTGTGGTCGATTGTAAACTAGCACTGCCCTGGCTTCAAAACCTTCGTAGAGGCAAGCAACGAAAAGCTCTAGAAGGAAAAGCAAGATCAAAAAGAATTCACTTTCGGCGGTGGAGAACCTAGGATATCAGGCAAGTATCTGTAGTAGACAAAAAAAATTACAAACAGTATTGAAAAGGACGAGCTAGATTTTCCCGGAAGGACGAGTCCGGGAGGTGGTAGGGTGAAGAACGTCAAAGCACTCCAAGAGGGTATCTACTTGTTTTATTCACTGGGCAATGGAACCACGCCCACCTCCGCCACGGGAGGAAAACTTACACGTAAATGATAGCTGTGATTCGTTTGTGCAAAGACGTAAGAGAAGGTTTGCAGATCCTGCTCGACTCAATGACCTATCCAGTGCTCAGCGTCGTGCAGCGCCATTACCCTTCCTACGCATGGGATCAACAAACCAGGTGCAAGTCCGGAGGATGCGCGAGGAATCATTAGCCCATATTATCGAGGATCTGCTCGAACTATTGACAGCTGACCTACCAGAGCCTGCTTCAACAAATCTGGTTGGTGATGAACTGTATTCATTGCAATCTTTCTACATTCTGCGAGCTCTTATGCCAATTCTCGCGTCAGGTCTTGAAGAACTTTCAGTCAGCTTCGCCAAACCTTCTCTCGGTGAGGAATCCCGATGTTCACCCGTACAGTTTTTGGCGTCATATCTAATGCGTCATAATCCACGATATTCTTTAGAGAAGAGGGCATCAAAAAGCTCAGCTCCAATGGAGGAAGTAATCCTTCAGGTTGTACACAGCTACTGTGCAAGACAAGCTGAAAAGGCACGTCTTACATCGCGAGAAGCGGTTTGGGAATCCGAGCAGGGCGAGCGTCTCTTACAAGTATGGAGAGCATGTTGCTCCCGTGAAGGTGACTGTCTTAGTTTAGAAATGGTTCGAGAAAACATTCATGTATTTCGTTCATCAACAATGCGTTTAGATCTTACACCTGAGGATATTTTTCAGAAGCTCGATAAAGCCAAATCAGGTCGCGTTCCATTCGAGCAATTTGAAGAGGTGCTCGGGAACATTTTAGTAGAAAATCAAGCCGCATTAAGTGCAGCGCGTAAGCTTGCACAGCCTCGCATGTTTGCTGAGAGTATGGTAGGTAACTGGGCACGAGAAAAAGCGTTGGGAAAGCTTGAGGCGCGCTTGGCAGAGAATAATGTGAACGCCCGCGAATTATTTGACAGTTTTACTGGAGATATGCGAACTAGTATATCCATGGAAGATATGAAATTGTGTGTGAGCAAGATTGTAAATCAAAATAATCTCAGCATCTCAAGGGAAGACGAGAGGGATGCACTTGCATTTATCAAAGGACAAGATATTATTGAGTACAATGACTTTATCCGAGTTACTGCAGAAATTGTGAGAGTATCTACCAAGCATGTACAAGAAGCGCTGCGACAAAAGTCCCATCGTGTCATGCAAGCAAGATTCAGCTCAAACGTTAACAGAGTCCAGACATACCTACGAGATCTTGAAAAGGTTGAGATTAACCTTCGTCGATTGGAACGTGCTACAAGAGACTTTCAAGAGACCTTTTCTGAATTACTTAAAATCCGTAAACCCCCAGGAAAAGAGGAAACCTTCTCACAAAGCATTGCAGGACTTGGAAATTTATTAGGAAATATGTCAACACAGCATGCCACTGTGAGAAAGGATCTAAATCGTGCGCGTCGGCTCAGTCTTGACCCCACAAAGTGCTCGCCAGAAACTCATGAGGAGATTGAAGGTATAATCCAGACATCCAGACAAAGGGTGGAGCAATCAATGGAAGATAAAACCAAAGTTGAGTCTATATTAGGCCAAATCAGTGCAATGTTCGGGGGGGTTTTGCCGCAAAAGCCCCCGAGCAAACCTCATGAAACACCTTTACCATCCATGAAGTCTTCTGCAGACTCCATGTCAGGCAAATCTTTGGCTTTGTCGGCCTCTTCGAAAAGAAGGATCGTAGTATCACAAATATTAAGCCATTGGCGATACCTTCTTCGCTGGATCTAAACGCAAACAGCTCGAGCATTAGCCCTCGAGAAATGGATCTTCCAGAGAACGCGACGAACGAGAAAACAACGAGAGTTTCTGAGAATAAAACTTCTGATGAAGGAAGCGCTTTCCCGCCTACTCTTGATCTAAGCAGTACCAGAGCGAAGAATGCTTCAATGAAACGCACCAAGATGCCACCTGTGACAATTGAGAGAGGAGACAGCAGTACTTACTCAAAGCGACCAAGTCGCTCAGGAACTGTACAGAGTGAGGTAAACGAGTCTGTAATACGCAAAGCTAGCCTAGAAACCGGTAATTCAAGTAACTCAAAAGTGGCAGTACAACATGTGGACAACGCACCTAATGCAAACACAAGAACTCGTCCATCGCCTAATGATACTTCTGTCTTATCCCCCCCGACTGATAAGGAGCCTATCTCATCTGTCTCATTGAATCGATCAGATAGTGCAGCTAAAACATCTCGCTCCAGGGCTAGTTCACGTACAACTCGTTCAAGGCGTAGCTCAGCACGGGGATCACGGCGTATGTCAGCCAGAGAGGTTTATACGAAAGGACAACTTTCCAACGCTACAAAGTCTGGTAATCTGGAAGAAATGGGGGAGCTTCTTGCATCGATACGGGATGAGATGGACCGAGCTACATTTATCAAGACAGTTGTGGATGAGAAAGATCGCAATGGTTCAACACCCCTTATGCACGCTGCGTGGCCAGGTTCTGTTGACATGGCACGAATACTCCTGGAGAATGGTGCTGATCCAATGATGACAAATCTAAGGTTAAACACACCTCTCCACTTTGCTTTTGAACGTGGGCATCGCGAGTTTGCAGAACTATTAATCTCCCATGGGGCTACATCTGCTCTTAAAATGAAAAACGCTCTTGGCAAGACCCCTGCTGATCTCAATCCAGATATGTTCCGTCAAATGAATCTCAAATAGTGAAATTAATCAAATAAAATACATCATTACGCCTCCCATCCTTTGGAAAGCTCCGTTTAAGAACCTTCTGCAAGGGCCTGCTAACTATGAGGTCTTTTTCTCGTGAAAATGTCCATCAGATTATTGAAGCTTATTCGCTATTGAAATGCAGAGCACACTGCACATACACTAAGAATGTTATGGGTGGCGTAGTCCATGAATTTATTTTTCTGTTCTATCAATGTCCATCCATTTAAAAGTGTAAGTTACTTTATGTAGTATAGTGCTGCAGACGCTTTCCCAACTCTTACAAACCTATGTAACTCAATAACCAGAAGACCTTGCGTGTTCTTCTTGTTCCTGACAATACTCGTAAAGTCGCAAATATTGCTCTTTAACCCTAGCGATTTCAGCCTCAAGTCGATGCACCTTATCCTCGTCAACAAACGTCAATGTTGGTCGCTCTGCACGAGGTGACCTAGCTGCACGTGCTGCGGAAGCAGCTTCTCGTGCGCTATGGACTTGTGCTTCTAGCTCACTTACTCGTTTAGCATGTTCTTGCTTAGCATGTTGTAAAGTATCCTCAAGCTCGGATTGTGTCTCAACGCTTCCAGAAAGCAGAACCTTGAGGTTTGCCACCTGCGAGCGAGCTTCACGGGCATTCTCCACAAGGACTTGAACCTTTTCACGATTGACTAGGACCTTTTCTGTAGCCGGGGACTGTAGCTGGCGATGGGGAGGCGTTACTGTTCGGGGGGTTGAACTACGGCGAGGTGGCTTGGCTTTCGGCAAACGAGAAACTTTAAGATCCACCTCCTTATCCAAAGCTGCAAGAGCCTTTTCAAGGGATATCTGACCTTGCGTTGGTGGAGGCTGAGGAGGCATAAAGCGGTTTAATGCTTTCAGTAGATCCTCAAGGTGCGCTTTGTCGTCCTCAAGCGCCCTGCATTGTGCTTGGACTGTCAGCAGCTGGCCTGTAATTGCTGAGACCGCGTCATCTCGAAACTCAAGTCGTCGAGGTGCAGTCTGTGGCCTCCTTGCCAAAAGATGATCTTCTGTTGTTGACACATTCTTGTTGCTTTTTTTCACACTGAATGTACCTCCAGAGCTCGACGAGGTTGCAGGCCTCTGTCCCCGATCCCTTACATGCATGAGTTCCTCCTCTGTGTCATTCCTTCTGTCACGTGTTGGCGTTGTCACAAAAGTTTTCCCTTCAGTAACTTCTCTATCTTCTGGCCCAAGGGATGCGCTACGAATACCAAGATTTCCAGATTCGTTGCTGCGAAACTTGGATTTACGGGGTTCTTCTTGCTGTGTTTGTTGGTGCTGATAGTAGAGTTGCCGTTGTTCCTCTCTGTCTCTTCTCTCTTGTTTATCATTATCTTCCTCCTCTCTGTTGTCAGCGTCTTCTTCTTCTTCATCACCCTCGTCATCGTCAAGGTTGGGTGAACTCTCCACATCGGAGTCTTCGCCATTTCCTTCTTCTTCTCCGTCTTCTTCTTCTTCTTCTTCTTCTTCCTCCTCTTCCTCCGGGACAAGCACGTGCGGTCGAGACAGCAGCGCCAAGCTCTGGTCAATAATCCGGACTGCCTCGTCCATGGTTCCTCCGAGCTAGACACCCACACCCCCAAACGAAATTCTTGGTGGCCCTCAGACCTCTCGAACGAATTTTACAAAGCGCAGGCGTGCACAAGCTGTCGAGGGGTTTCTTCAGTTTGTTTGTTCAAGAACTATTAAGTAGGTATGCTTTCCTCCTTTTCCTTTTTCTTTTCTTTTAATTCCTGATTTTTGATTTTTAGACATCGTATATGTAAGTAATAAGTAATAGCAAGTACTATGTACTTAAAGTCTGAAAGACTTCTGTTTCTTTTTTTTTTTTTTTTAAGTAGATGGCAATTAGTGCAGAGACCCGTTACGAGCATCTCAAGGATAGTAAGTTCTAGGTACTACGCTAAAGATGAGGCTTCGATATATTAAAAGGATTGAGAAGGAGCACGTAAAGATCGCATGAGGGATTTGAAAAAAGAGGAGAATTTAATAGGTTTGCACTCTCTGCTCAGAAATATTGGTTGCCGCCGCAAAAATATCGAAAGCGAAAGCAGGTTGAACGATTATGACATGTGGTAGTTTTGTAAAGCATTTCTATGACTTTAAATGTAATTAAATGGAATAGATGAAACTAATGAAATAGCATATAATAGTTCCAAACGTATGATTTTATTATACAATCATAAGAGATAGAAAAATATGATTCTGATGCTGGTTAGGAGGAGAAACATAATATAGAGAAGTTGAGGTTATATCTTCAAATCACAATGTCAAATAAAGGAATGGTCACATGAGTTGAGAAAAAGTGAACAACACAAATTCCTAATGTGCTATCAAACAATTCAATTTGCGGGAGTTGTCGGATGAACCGTACCTGGTTTTCCATGCCGACAAAGGTTATGTTCTCGTTGTCTAGTAAGGTCAGCCTCTGTCGGATTGAAGATTTCTCGGTATGATAGTAGAACAAATGAAGGCAATATTGCAGCAACTGAAGTCACAATGAAAGTGGCCCACATACCACTGTCTTGAAGCATTTTAACAATGCCAAACGCGTTTGAAGAAGATGAGAGCAGTTCAGGAAATGTTTTGGTCTCGGACCAAATGTAGAGAGTGGCGATCCAAAGAAGAAATGAGACGAAATAAGTCGCTAGCATGATTTTAGAAATCGTTTTGTTGATGATAAGCAAACGCAATGTGACCACAGTGCAAACACAGAGATGGATGGTTGCCCCATAGTACCAAATTCCATGGGTTTTACCATCCTGAGAAGTTACATTTCCTGGAGACTTATCGAGAAGCATGGAGCAAACAGCAACGATGAGAGTCGCATGAATAAAACCTTCTCCAATCCACTGCCAGAATATTCTCTTAGAAAGAAATTCAGCCTTCCCATTTCTCAAAGACCCAGCACCGTATAAACTTGGAGTGGCAATACTCCATTCTTGAGACACGTCTTTATCAAACATGCCAAAGGCGATAATTGGCAAGGCTGTGTAAATAAGGTTGTAGCCTTGATAGAGAGGGTAATCAAGATAAATAGGCTCACCACTAGCAAGACAAATAAAAGCAAAGAAGAATTGAGGCAAAACAAGGACTGCGTTCTTGTAAAACATATAGCACACAAGAACACCGACGCGCCGTGCAGACCAGCGTCCATGCACAAAAAGCAAGCGATGCAAAAACTTAAATCGTGCAATGGCAAAGTCTGCTGCGTTTGCTGCTTGTAAGCCTTCCTGTCCGTAGATACCAATGCCAACATGCGCTGACTGAATCATTGGCACATCGTTTGCTCCATCGCCAATACAAAGTGTCTTGATCTGTCGATCTGAGTCTCTGATTCCCTGAACAATAGTAGCTTTTTGATCCGGACTTACCCTGGCGCAAATTACAGATTCGCACATATTTGCAACTTTGAGAAAAGCTGGCATCATTTTGAAGTGATCCAAAGCATAGACAGCTTTTGTGTCCACGACAAAGCAATACAACTGCTTGGGTGGGGGATTTGTTTCAAGCTGTTTTGTAAGCTGGTGAAGGCGCTCTCGAACTAGTTCTTCAGTAAGCTCTTGATAAGGGGTATCTTCGAATAAAAGAAACAAGAGTTCCATCTTATGAGTCCAAAGTGAGCACGAAAACCCAATATTGATTGCGGTGTCAACCTTATCTCCAGTAAGCATCCACACTTTAATTCCTGCTTTACGCAAAGCTGAAATGGTTTCTGGCACTTCTTCCTGAAGTTTGTCTTCGATCCCAGTACAACCAATTAGTTCAAGCTCAACTTCAATTTCTCCGTAGAGATCCTCAATACGCTTTGTGCGATCGTGCAAACTAACGGACGCTTCAGTAAAACGTTCAAACCAACGTTCAAATTCACTCCGTGGAATCGACCTCTTCGCGAGACAAAGTGTTCTCAGGCCCGAAGTTGCAAAGCTGTTTAGATGCTCAAAAACATGCCGTGTTGTATCAGAGCTGCGACTGCTTCGCTGCAAACGATCCAGGATCACGTTATCAGCACCTTTGCAGTAGAGCACAATTTCACTGGTGCCGGGAAGCTCCACAACTACAGACGAGCGTTTGCGATTGCTTGTGAAGTCTAAAACACAAAGAACTTTGAATTCTACATTGTGGGACTGAGCAGGATTAATGAAGGAACGATTAGATCCCATATCAGACGCAGGGTCAATCGTGAGAGTGATTGATTTCGGGCCTCGAGAGTGAAGATGGACACCATTAGCCTTGCATGCGTGTACCAATGCACCTTCGTCAGGAGAGGATGCCGAAAAGATGATCTCCCCATTTTCGAGCTTCTCTGGAATGACAGAATGATTTAGAGCAAGAGACAACCAGAATTGTCGTAGCGCTGCAGCATCGAGGGGGTCTTTTGCTTGAAGTTTAAGATTGGCTTCGTCCTCCACAGCAAAATGGCTAAGTAAGGTGGCGCAGGCTTTGAACTTCATGATGTTTGCGGTCAATGTACCGGTTTTATCGGTAAAAACATGTTCAATGCACCCGAGTTCTTCGTTCAACTCTGAGCAGTTGACCTTGGCAAACTGCTCCGTTGGTTCATGGAACATTCCTAAGTCCCATGAAATAAAGAAGCTTTGACCAAATTTCACCATATCGATGGTTACGAGTAGTGAAATAGGAATGAAATTGGTGAAGATGATCACATAGTTGAAGAAGCGGAGGGACATTTCAGCTGCAAATTCTTTTGAGTCCGCGCTCCACAAATAAAAGTATTCTTCGATGCTGGAAATGTGTATTCCTGATGCAATTGCTGCACACAGACATAAGATGATTTGTACACCAAAAATATAGATCATGAGCTGCTGCGCTAAGCCCATTGCTGAACTTGTCTTGAAAGAGGCTGACGAGGAGTTTAATTGAATTTTAGTATCCTCGCCGGAGTAAACAACGACTCCAATAGCCCAGGCTGAATTTCGAATTTGTGAGCCTCTGAGAAGGATATTGTTCGCAGTAAGAGGGATTTGCACACCCACCTGATTGAGCTCGTGTGAAAGCGCACCATCAAAGCTATCGAGGATTTTGTTAGGTTGATTACATTTGATTGTACATGAATCATCAAACCTTCGGAGGTCTTTTGGCATTTCTGCAGCTACTTGGCGCTGTTTAAGGTTCGTTTCGCCATCGAGCCCTGCAGTCATGACATAAACAACCTGGCTTTCTTCATCTTCACACTTGAGAAGCACAATGTCAGCTGGCACCATCTCACGGTTTTTCAAGCGTACCACAGATCCGGGTTTTAAAGAACTCCATGTTCTGGTAGCAAAATGCATCTCCCCAGATGCAGGATCAATGCTCTCCAGTACTTTGACAGGTCGACTGTTTTCTATTCTGTCATACTTGTGCCTTGTATAGTCTTCCAATGCATCTTTGATAGCGGTCACAAGAAGCACAAACGCTAAAGGTGAAGCCATAGATGGTTCTCCCCGAGTGATGCTTACTTCTTCCCACATTTGCAAAAACATGATGAGGAGAAAATAAACATTTGCAGCACGATGAAACTGCTTGTATAAATTGAGGAATGGGAAATTCCAAATTGTATATTGTGAGGTACGAATGGAGTTGTCTTTGTTATGTAATTCTGGCGCTTGAACAACCTCATGAGCAGGCTTCAGGACATTTAAATTGATCACCCTGGCTTCGGGCTTATGATGAGACGCCATAGTTTTGAAGAGCTAATTTTCCTGAAATCGCCGACCACGGTTTATTAATAGTCGCTTCCAAGCACACAGAAAGAGACAGAATGAGAATAGCCGCCCGAAAATATGGTAGTGCTTTATGCCTGCTGCTGCCGAAGCAGCAGCAGCAGCAATGTGTAGAACTGGTGTTGACCGCCACAGAAACTCTTGCAAGATAAGGGCACTAAAGATTGTATTCTCAAAGCTGCCTCTGGTCCGCTGAAACTACAAAAAGAATGTATTCGTCCTTGAAGAGAAGGCTAGGTGATACGCAAAGGAATCTCCGTATATTTACTGTAAATCGCAATGTATTCTCACCAACCCAAACAACACCTCAGCACGATGACAAATCGGCTGCTGGTCAGAGTCGTTCGTTTTATACTTCTTAATCTGATTGGATGTAAATATTAAAGCTTGGTGAAGTAGAAGGCTTGATCAGCTCACAGCTTAACACATGCAAAGTTTGCTGATCTTTTTTTAACAGTCCAACTATTGATGGTGCTGTATGATGTGAATCCGAGGTTGTCTCGCCTTGGCAGGGTTCAAACTGTGATTGCCCATACACTGCGAAGAAACCAAACAAAGCAAAGGCGTGCTAGCTTTGCCGCTTGCGCTATTCTACTCGAGGCGAGCTGGTGCAAGTAAAACCTCTGAGCAGCAGACTTTATAGTATCAAGGAAGTCGGGGACTTAACTCGTGAGAGCAGCGCCACCAAAGCACGCCGTTCGTATCGGCGTGCGGGCTGCCTCGCGCGCTTTGCCTCCGCCACCAAAGCAGGAGGTGGTTTTGACCAATGTTACCAAGGTTGAAGAGTACTTAGCGGGGAATATAACCAGGCAAGCGGTCCAGGCAGCACGCAATTAGGAATGTACTATATTATCACTTAGCAAGCAAGCAGCTACACTCATGAAAGGAAGTAGGTGACCAAATAGTTTGCCATACGAGAAGTTGTAAGCTGACTATGTAATGATGAGCTGAGCGAATAGGAAGGAGTGGAGCAGGAATCAACGTTACAAGCTCGCGAAAGGCACTATTTTTAGCTCAGCGCGGGTGCACACGAAGGAGATTTTGGCATTGAGTATTTTGGCGCAAGAGGAAGCAATATAAGTGGTTCAACGGATCTTTATAATAGAAAATTAACAATTGAGCACTGCCGTGACGCCACGCGCAAAATTTAGGCCTCTAAAGAGGTTGCTCACGCTCGGGTAGAGAGAGGGCGTCGATTTGATTGGCCATAGGCAGGAACATAGCTGGGATAAGCTGAACGCACGGACAAAATGACATGCCACTGGAGGGTTGTTCTTATGATAGTCCTCACCAGATAGTAATCGAGGCATGCAAGCTTTCTGAACGGTGTGGAAAAAATCCGTTGCGAGCAAATAACATAAAAGTAGAGCAGTCTAATTAAAATAGGAACTTCGAGTTGCTCCGCTTCAGTTAGCTCTAATTATGTTGATGTTGTATGAGGAAAGGGCTACTGTTAGTGTTGGTAGGGCGTCTGCAAAGAGGGTTTTGGGCACTTTCCCTGACTGCTTCTGACTTCATCTACCGCTTTGTCCACGAGAGTATGCCTAGATTTTAGATACTATAGCATAAGTTCTCTCTCTTGGCACTCTTCCAAATTGACTGAGCTATTATCTACAGGGATAAAAGAATATAAGCTGTGGACTTCCAGCAAAAGAGGCGAAACTGCATTCCCAGATGTCACCTGTTGCTTCAATCTGATGGTGTGTTCATTTCAACAAAGGGCGATGAGCAAAATCATCTCACACCTTCTGCATCTGAAGACAATAATAATTGCTTACTTAGCACGGTTAGTGTCTGTTTAGCGTAGATGCCTATTTGTTCATTTCGTTTAGACAGTCATCATTTCTGCGAACAAGACAACAAAGTTAGCTCGCAAGGTCTCATGTACAACTCTCAGATGTAGAAATCCGCCTACTGTCTCAATGTAAGCCAACAGGGCATTGGCTAGCGCACTCAAGATGAGGATTTTTACTATCCTTGAGTCAAGTTCTCTGTAGGAAGCAGCTTTACTAATCTTACTTATTTCAGAGCTGCAAACAAAGCGTGCTAATCGAGCCACTGAGTTTACACAGCTGTTGTTTCGTGCCAGTGCTGGTTGATGAAAGGACGCTGCTTGAATTGAAATCAAAAGAACACGGTTTCCCGCATTCTGTTATAAAAACGATCCTGCAGCCAGTACCTATATACTTATATTTATCCTTCTTTCCCGAGTTTAAAAAAAAGTAACGGATTTTATTATAGCAAATTACTAGACGTGAAGTCCTAGTCTAAATCCCCCCGGTGAAGTAACGGGCACATTCAGTTTAGATTTACTTTTATGTTTGTATTTAAAGAAGGCCGAAATTACTTTCTGGTTGATACCCGCGTTGATAGACACTCGCGAATGGGGAAAATGCTATTAAAAAAGAGAAAAACACAAAGAAATAAATACAACTACATTCGAAATGTAAAAATACAAGGATGGGATAGTAGTTAAGTCTTCCATGAAATGTCCTTCCATTTGAGGGAGGTCTACGGTCAAGTAGTGATATATACGGTTTTACAAAGGCAAAATATAAGAATAAAGTTTTCCTGCACTTTATGAGTTCATTCTTCGCGAGGAACTTTCGTACAATAATATCCTTTTTTAAAGTTTTAAGTTGTTCAAGTTGCACTTGAGTTTCCTCTCTACTTTCGGACACATGACGCTTGAATGATTGAAACCTAATGCTATTAAAATTTCCCCTCAAATCTCTAAATTGAGCTCAAATGGCAACTGAAAGCCATTGCTCAAAACCCAACACTACGTCCGACGTATTCACACCAGACCATTATGATGGACGTGGGGTATACTTGTCCTCTATTATCACAGCTTGCCAGGTATGCATATGGGCTAAACGTATTATAGTATGATTCTGAAAAAAGGGAACTTTCACGACAGTAAAATCCCGCGATTTTCCTGTACTTGTACCAATATTTTCTGTGAAGGTGAAGTTGATCGCAAATTGACAAGGCAAGCAGTGATCAGGTACTTAGTCATAGCCACCCGATGGACTACAAGTTGATTTTAACGTTAAAATACGAATTTATATTACATTTCAATCCTGTTCAATATGATCAGTCTCACGGCCTTGGCGAAGGTCGACACCTAACCAAGGCTCTTTGTATGCAATCCATTTGGACTAGTTGTAAGATGCGGACAGCAGCTACCTTGATAGCAAGAAAGGGGCGCACGCCAGACGAGGCGAATGCCAGGGTTTTCTGAGCAATAATCGGCTCTTTCTGCCCTGGAGCAAGCTTGTTCTATTAACATCACGTAAGATAGCCGGGCGCATTGCAATTTTCGACAACAGGATCGCAAGCTCCCATTCATTTTTAGCACCGTGCTCACTTCCTGTACATCATATTTGCGTGTGACCTGGATAGTCAACCCAACAGTCGCAACCGCTATCTTTGCATTTTTATTTTCCCTGTGGCATCGCAGCAGCAGCGCAGTGCTCTCATCTCATTCTCAAAAGGGCTGTCCGAGTCGCAGGCCGTAGTTCGGGTGCTTCCAGCAAAGGATGCCTGGCCTAAATAAGAGGAGCACTCTGAGGGCGCTTCTTTCTCCTGTTCGTATCACCTGCTCTTATCAAATAACAATGCACTAATGGGTCGTAAGGCCGTTATGCATCTCAGCTCTACGCTGCTGCATGCTCCAGAATACCGCCTCAGAGCAATCAACCGGAACCCGCAAATGACTCTTCCATCGCTCGATCGCTCCCATGGCGTCGACTTTACTTGTTTCCCAGGCCTGCAGGCCGTGATGCCGTTCGCACTCATTGTCTGTCAAGTCAGGCAAAGGCAGATCTGTGCAGATGCTGCAGAGCACGTGATTGCCTGCCTCTAATTCCTCACGCAAGATCATCCGTTTGAGAGTGAGTGAGTGAGTGAGTGCCTATCATCTCTTGGGTTCTCTCGATGCTTTGGGTCAATCACCGTGATCCTCCAAAAGAGTCTCCGTAAACGCGCGAACCAACCAAAGCCCTCACTTTGCTGACCTGATCGAAATCGGCAACGAATCAGAACGAAGGAAGGCTTCGATCCTGCTTCTTCTTCTGTCTGTGGCTTGACGTTAGGCCTGGAAACTGAACTCGCAGGCGGGCTCCGTCTTATGATGGCCAGCGATTTGTCCGAACGAAGTCTGCAATTGGAGGCACAAAAGGGCTCCATAACGACGTGCATGCCGAACAAAGTTCCACAATACGAATACTTACCTACGTGCTACTGCTTCAAGATATAAATCCACCGCCTGCTATCCTTATTCTGAAACCCTTCTTCTTCTTTGAGTACCATCGTAGACACAAATACGCACAGAAGATCAGAATAAGCATAAGAATCAGAATTATTAAGAATAGTAATGAGAATCAAAATAAGAATAAGAATAAGAATAAGAATAAGAATAAGAATTAGAGTGATAATGAGAATACGAATGCGAACGAGAATAAAAAGCCTTCCATAATTTGCTCGTCTGCAGCTCTGCGCTGCCAGCGCCTACAGCTATTCAAGACCAATCCAAGCCTGCCCAATCGATCGTTCGATGTTAGACTCAAGTTCACGAACCCAATGGGCTGTTCGGAACTCCGGCGTTCACGGATAAAGACAGGGTTTCTCGATCGATGCCCAGATCGCCAGTTGGGCAGCTTTGTTTGTCCGCCTCGCACATCGGGGTGGCTTGAACTTTGAAACTACAGACGCAAGCTTCGTCTCCAATCATCATCTTTGCTTGCTCCAAGAAACCGGCATTCCGAGCACGTCTGCTCTGAGCCATTCCGCAACTTGAGATGAATCCAATCAACTCAACTTCGTCTTCATCAAACGTCAAACGATATCCAAACGATTTCTCATTCAAGGTGCCTAAAACTAACTGCAATGCAATACTAGGCACTTGCCTGCTTGCTTGCCAGTCGTCGAACTGATGTGGAGTGCGTCGTCGGTCTGTGGGAAGCTGAAGTGTGGGGACAAGTGGGGCCAACACTCCGCACAGAGACACTCCATATCTGTCTCTCAGAGGCACGTGATGGTTGCTGGCATCTTGCGGTTTGGTTGCTTTTAATTAAGTTGGACTGACGTGAAGATAATTCGTCTCGATGTAGAGCAGGTGACTCTGATGGTGGAGAGGGGGTTTCCGCTCCCGTTTTCTTGGAAGAGCTTGCAAGTGCGTTTTGGGAGCTTGGCCCTCGAGACTACGGTTGGGTTTCGAAAAACCCTCAGATGCTGCCACGTCCTTCAAGGGAAATTCAACATTGACATTGGATAGTTTTTGTTCAAGTGTGCTTGCTTCAAGGCGCAAGGGGGGGAGGGGGGGGGAAGGGGGGCACGAGGCGAGCATGTGACGTAAAAGAGAGGCTTTATTTGCTGTTCGAAGTTATGGTGGTGGATTTACAGCAATTCCAACCTGCAAAATCAATATTGGATTCAAAATGGAAGCTAACATATAATGGAAGCGCTAGAACCTTTTGCTGACTGCTTAGAGGGGGTGCTCTACACCTGAGTATTGTCTACTCACGGGTTCGATATGCTTTAACATGAGTTTCAACCAAGTAAAAGGATTGGTTGGATGATTTATTTAGTCTGCAGTATCTCGTCCTTTGAAGTCCTTATCCAATCTAAATTTGTCCTCAAACCTTTTGTATTTGCAACTATATTGCTGAGAGAAAATTACAAACTTATGAATATGATTTCGCGGAGCAGGAAAGCGAAATACATATTTCTAGCAAATAAGTTTAGGCTGAATTTTGAAACGCGCAAGTTAATTAGATTAGTTCATCGGCCGGCGGTAGGATTCAAAGTTTGAGCACCATCGCTCTTCTTTTATTTTGTCTGAACGGAATAAGCAAAATAATTTGCAAGGTCTTATTTTAAAGTACGGTATTTTTAGGTCTACGTACTGTTGCTAGAACAGCCAGATCTCAGTTGCAATTGCAAATTTGATAGCAAAATCATCATAGCACCTGATACTCAGTTTGCCAAGAGCCTCGATTTCTCAAATCTTCGAGTATCACTCCAAATTGCTTACAATTCTCCACCCATACATTTCTAATGGTCGTTTTCGCTTCTTCGCCGTCCCATCGTGTGAATAGTTGCAAGGGTAGAATAGTCCCTCCCTATTGGCGAGTCTCATGCAGGTTCCTATCTCTTCCGCGGACGCTCAAATAGCTCTTGCAGGTTACTACTCCTTGTCGAGATTTCCCCAACCACCTATCGTGTCAGCACGTGCAGATGACAGCACGTGAGCATCCATCCGGCATTATTTTGGTTACTTGAAGTAGTATTACTACTATCTACTATTATATCGTATGCCGCTTTCTAGCGAAAACAGTACATGACTTCTCACTTTGAAAAAAAGAAAAAAGAAAAGAAAAAACCATTGAAAGAAAAGAAAAAAAGAAGAAGAAGCACAAATGTCAAAATCGGTCTTCATGACGTTTTAGCAGTCTTGACATCCATCTCATGCGCAGGTGGCCTGCACAGCAACAGTAGCAGCAGCAGTAGCAGCAGCAGTACAGGAAGTATATTCCACGTCGTTGGTCTCTTGCTCCCAGGGTTGCTGACCTGTCCTTAGTTTTGGAGGCACCTAGTTGCCTCTGGAAGCTTTTCCTGTCGGAATTTCCCGTGGGTTTGTCGTTGTTGAATGCTCAAAGGTAGCATTCCATGGTGTCTGACTCTCGGTTCTCCAACCCAGCAAGATCATTGGCAGTGAAGAGCTCTGCATCCTCTGAGCCCTTGGCGATTTATGTCTGCTTGAGGCGGTCGCTTACCGTCCTGCATTTGCGACGACTGGTCTGAATGGAGTTTCTACGAATTTTTTCATTCAAGCCTGAGTGCTGCTATGACTAGATAGATATATAGAAGGACTTACAAAAAGCCCAGGCCCGTCTCGTACATTGCGATTCCGTGTGCGATATCAGTCATGGTGGGAACAACGCCAGGAAAACCAATCGTCGCATCGGCATCCCAAGAAAGATATAGGTGATTAGTCGCAGGCGATCGGGATCATTGCGCAAGGTATTTCTTATGCTTTTGTTTTGCCTTTACAATTCTTTGGGCAACGAAGGCCCCTTCTCGGCAGCAACTTGAAAGCCTGTTGTTTGCGATCCTTTGTTTGCAAAGGGAGAGCGAGGCCCATGACATTCCCACCATCCTGGGTGCTGGGTAGATTTGGGAGTTCAACTTGAAGGATTGAGAAACTTCGAAGGCAGCCAGCTAGCTAGCTAGCTAACTCAGCGAATTAAAGAAGGTGAACACCCAAACAAGCAGAGGCTCCACTGAGTGTGTGATTTCATCCTTGTGTTGAGGAGCTGCTCGATTACCCACTCATTCAACACTCAATCAATCACTCAATTAATCACTCAGTCGCTCACTTTTGACTGGCAGAAAGAACTACGCGTCAATCCCTGGTTTCTGGCATTTATCCTCCTCGACTTGAATTTATAATCAATGCTAACTAATGAGTTGTCTTCGTGTCGCTGGGATGATGCAGAATGCGGAGTCCTGGAAATAATTAAGTAAGTTAGCGCTCAATTTCCAGTTCCAAGTTTTATTAGCATAGGAATGAAAGATGAAAGTTGCAGGGACTGCAAGGAAGAAGAAGAAGATGTACCTTCAAGTAACAAAGCGTACGAATACATTAGAGAAAATTGGCATTCCTGCTTTATTTTTTATTTTTTGAAGTAACAGAATGAAAATGTTGAAAAAAGAATAAAAACTATACATATGTTTTTACTCCTACTACTAGATAATATTTAATTAGTGCCTAAAAAATAAATTAAATTGAATAAAGTTCTTTCGATTTGGCCAACACTATTAGTGCTTAGAGGTAACTTTAGAAGCCCCTAGAAGTTCCGCAAAGTCCGTGCCCACCTGAATCGTTTTTTGCTGTTGTTATTGATCATGTCTTTGGAATCGAGCGCATTTGAAAGCGAGTCTAGTTGGGTGGCACACCAGGCTTGCCTAAGGTGATCCATATCATAAACATAAGTTCCGCAACTGCTGCACGTTTGCGGCTGGTTCGAAAGCGGATTCCGATCAAACCTCTAACTGGGCCGCGATCTGTCTGCTCGCTACGGTACATGTCAACACCAAGAGCGATAGGGAAGCAGGGCAAAGAATACAAAAAGTGCAGGGGTCGAGCTTGTAAGCATTGATGAGCTTGTAGTTCTGCAGAATTGAGGAAGCTCTGTTGAAGAATTCTGTATATCTAAAGCAGCCTCATAGTCAAGATCTGTAGAACAGCAAAGATGGATCGTAGATTAGGTTTGGATGCAAATGAGGCCAGATCGCTGGAGGCTCTCGAAAGCACTGGGGTTTCATCAACGTTGCGCAGGCGAATGGAGCAGGAAGCCGAAGATAAGAAGATCAAGAAGACGAACCAGGGCTCTCTGTCACGACGTGTAGCCAAAAGCGTGCGATTGCGGAAAAGCACACGCATCGCTGCCAATAGTCTCATGAACTCTCTTCAAAGGGGTTCTCAACGGCTGACTCGTCTTTCTAGAGCCGCACATGAACTTCAAAAGGCAACAACAGATCCTTCAAACCCAGCGGCTTCCCCTCTCGTCAGTCGCTACGGTTATGTTGATCTTCCTGACGAAAGCTTAATCAAGGATGACGGGACCTACGACATTACTATCATTGAGGATGTCTTACGATTTGGTGACGAACGCGAAGAGGCGCACGAGCTGCTCAAAGGACCAAAAGAGTACTACAGAGTATACCCAGGCAAGGTTGCCTTTCTTGTAAGAATGCTATCTTTGACCAGTACAGATGACATCACTTTTGTTTCTGGGTCACTCTTTGTTCACTGCGCTCAGAAAAAGTCTCCATGGTCGGGAAAAACTCAAGTCGAGGCTGATCCAGAAACAAGAAGTTTCCGGAAGCTTCGCATTTATGATAATAAGACTTTTCCTGCCCTTGTGCAAGACTTTAAAAGCCCCGCGTGCTACCTGGCAGAACAGGACTCACGCGGGTCAGTACGATTCGACTCCTTCCTTGAGGAAATCCCTTACGAAAACACTATTGTCGTGAACCGTGTAAGCTTGGGGATTGCACGTGTTGCAGATAAGCTTTGGTCTCTGTACGAGGCCGACGGTATGTTCCCTCTGGATGACTTTTGGAAGACTCCCAAGGAAAGCAAAACCATGCAATTCGCACATCGCATCGCACAATTCTTAACTCAGCTTCTCATGCTGCCGCGGGCTTTCCCAATTGCACATTTGGGTGGCCTACCTGATTTGAAGCTCGATCGCTACTCTCCAATTATCCCTACGGCAATTAAAATGGATCCTACTGAAAAGCTTCGTCTAGATGCTTATGAAATTTGTGAGCTGATCCCACGTCCCGAGCTCGAAGAATTGTTACTTGTGGAGTGCAGTTTCGATGGCGTAGAGGTACGCCGTCAAACATCCGGCTCAACCTTGCTGCTGTGCTCGCCGCTCTTTGCCTATTATGTGCGTGGAGGTGGTCCCGTTTTTCCAAACCCCAATGGAAATTTTGCTCTTGCCACTTCTGTGATTTTTAATACCCCTTGCGTTGACCGCACAGGTACAATCGTCGATCCTGAAGTTCGTATGGCACCGACAGATCGAATTCCAAATGTTTTTATTGGACGCCGTACTCGAAGAGTAGCTGGTGGCATCTCAGCCAGCGAGCGCAGCGCCCTCTATGACCAGCTCCTAGGCTCGTCCGAAGATGTCCAGACTGAGATTCTTGACCAATCTGGTATTCCCGATCTCATGCAGCGAACGGCTGATGCTGCAGTTAACCGTGCAATTCAGCTTGGCGTGCGTACTATTCAGGTTCTTTTGACAGCTGACATTTCGTCCCTTGGAATGCTCATGGCGCTCATTGATCTTGGGCCTGAACGATTTTACTCGAACCATTTACTTATTCGTGTAGTTTCTATAGAAACGGTGCTACCTGCAGAATATGCAGACCTTGAATCCTTGTGGAGCACGAGCCATGAATGGATTCCTATCATTGAAATGCAGATTTCTGAAGATGGTGAGATAGGAGAGATCCTTGACATGCGGGATAGTCTTGTTTTATCGAGTACACATGCAGATCTCATTTTTGGTTCACCACTTTACACATCCTTTTACCGTAAACACGACACGCGTGCTGTATGCGGTGCTGACCTTGGACCTACTCAGCTGGACGAGGGCTGGCAAGCTGCAATGCGCAACCATATTCGAGAGCGCCAGGTCATGTCACCATCGAACATCGAGCCCTTAATGAGTTTGTTCAGACATCAAGCAGATCTCGCACCATTTGAGATTCGCTCAATGCGCGACTTTCTTTGGTGGGTTAGTTTTACCATGCTTTGGAACGGCGCTTCAGTCAACCTAGTTTCTCGTATTGATTCGATGAATGAAGACCGCAGTCGGCATATCTTTGATTTCTATCGTAGTTCAGAATGGCAAAAGTGGTCATTGGACGAAGCAAATCACAAATATCTCAAGTTTCCACGTGGAAGAATGGGATACAAGCTTAAAAATTACATGAAGATCCTCAATGTCTATGTGCGAGGGATCGCTCGTCTCGTCGCGCAAGATGAGGCATGGCTCGACAAGTTTGACTCAATTAACAATGGTCTTAGGGGGGGCTTGATTCCTGTCTTATCTAGCAGCAGTAGTAGCAGCAGCATTCATTTAGCTAATGAAGGCGGTGTTGGTGATGTTGCGGCAACATTGGACGATGCTTTTAGTAGCAGTCTTGCTTTTGGCCCTTCATCTGCATTTGCAGTAACTAGCGCTCTTGAGGTTATTCGATTTGGTCCACGCTCGCTTATGCTCGATGATCTCGAGCTTGCTTACGGTGGCTCACTTACTTGCTACCTCCGTGATGATAATTAATCACCGAGTCTACGTTGCAACGCTCATAACTTCTTTTTCTTTGAAGAATTACGTTACGATCTTCAAACTTCTCCAAATTTCGATCAGACAAGTACGGCTTGTATTCTGGGTGCATTTCAGTTTTTGAATTTTATCTTTAGTTTCACCATTCCATTTCAACAAAATAAATGCGAATAGAATGAAATGAAGGTGTACGCATTCAAAAGACTTGATCAGACTTATTCGTTGGCATATATCCCTGCATAGCGTCCTCTCTCTCTTTGTTCTATAGTTTATATGTTTGTTTGTTAAAGTAAATTTCAGGATTTCAGTTCGGACCCAGCCAACAAGCTTTGCCATTCGCCCTGCAAGTTCTAATCAAACGCTCGGTATATTAATTTTTAATGATGCTGTCAAAAGGAACCACATCTAAATAAGATACAGCCATCCTCACCAATGTCCCCCGATCGTATTCTGTGATAGTCAGTCAGGAAGACGACCATAACTTAGCTGATTCCAGCTGAGGTAATGATCGTAGTTGCACTCTTCGCTCCCTTTCGCAAGCGGACAGTTTCGTAATCTAGCAACTCTTGTATGGTGTGGTGGCCATGTAATTTGATCCAAAGATCTTGTCCCAGGCCGTCAATGAAGTATAGGTACCGCTGATTGTGCCAAATTTTAACCAAACATCCTGCTAAATAATCGGTGCAAGTCCAAGTTTGGGTGGGCACTACGGTGTTGCAATATCCAGGGACGTCCCTCAGCCCTTGGGGGCGGTTTGGCGTCCACCAAGTGATTCTTCTTCGGATTCTCTCACGGAAGGACTTTATTTGCAGATGCTCCGTATCTAGGAATAATAACCAATCTCACCGTAGTACCCAGATATCAGTTTACGAGGTGTATGAGGATATTCCAAAATCTATGGTTACACTCGATTGTCCGCGACTTTCGAAGAGGAAAGCATGCATGATCCGCTTGACCTTCCCTAAGACAAGTCCCAACCAGTGTTGGAGGACTCGACTTCGAAATACTTCCGACTAAGCTTTCCTTCGTAAAGACGCATTTCCTCCGTCCATCAAGGATGATCTATAACGCGGCGCAAGCCCATTTTTGGCTGCTACTTCATGCGAGTCGCCCCGAAGTCGTTTTGCACTTTAATCACACTCTGACTTTTGTCGTGTCAAACAAAACAGCCTCATTCTAAAATCAAATGCTACTTTAGAACTACTAAGTGTTTTTTCTGCCTTTCTTTCTTTCCTCAAGCTGAAAAAATGATTGGAAAGATCATTATGATCGCAAAGTTTCCGCGTCATGCTATATATCATACGCCTATCATCAGCGGCACTTATTGAGCTTGAGACCTGATCATTTTTCGTTTGTCATCAAATGAATATTTCAAATTGATAGATAATCTACATACACGTCCTCTCTGTGCTAAACAGGTCGTCAACCTCTAGGTGGGCAGATTATTCTGTTATACTAACTTAAAAAAACAAAAAAAAAACTATTATTTAATTAGAAGAAAAGAAAGGAGTTAGAGTTTATGTTTCTGTTTATATTCATTTCTCAAATAAACGTCCTGATATTATATCACGCACAACACATACTGAGTATTTAACATACTCGAGTAAAATAAAAAATAAATCACCTTTTAAAATTAAAATAACAATAATGATAATAATAATTAATTTAATTTAATTTAATTACTTAAAAAAAAAAAAAAAAAAGAGAAACAGGATAAAATTAGTGAAGAACAAAAGAATTAAACAAGAGATTCCACAGGATTGAGTTCAATTATGTAACATGGTCAAGCATTCAAAGCCAAGAAATAAGCATACGAACTTACGCGGCCGGGCACATCATTGTTCCCTCTGTGTTGCTTCCCCTCTTGCCAGAAGTTGCGTGCAGGTACCTGGTTCAAGAGATGGCCAAGTCTGGCTCAGCTGCACGGGCCTCGAGCGTACTGGAAGTTGCATTTTGTTACGGAAAAATAAGCAAAAAAAGGAGGAAAACGATATTTTTTTTTGGTTCAATTAAATAAATATACAATGACCACTTCAGTAATACTAGAGAGACCATGTTGGAGAAAAGATGATTTCTTGCTTGAAAAATCGAAGAGAAAAGAAAACGAAAATAGGAACGAAACAAAGTTAAAGATCCCGCATATTCTCAGTATATACCGCCGCTGCAAGAATGAATGTGCGAGATAAAGTTCCACCCAGTTGAGCTACATACCGCACAGAGAAAGAACGCCACCTCGCTCTCAAACACATGGGAGCCACGGAGGCTGCAGCGCCTAACGTAAGTTCAGTAGCCATCCATTTGACCTAGCATCCTTCTAAACCCTCACGCACGCTATATTTTGATCATAAAATCATCGCCTGGAAGCAAGATGTATTGTATTACATGAAAGCAGCGCACAAGTAGCTAGAGCTGCTTCAGCAGGATGAAAAACATCCGTGCTTACAGGATTTCGAGGCCTCTGTGACGCGGCTAATTAAGCTACCTCGCTCGACTTGCACTTGGCAGATACAGCCATGGAAGGATGAAAGATAGGATTACTTTATCTAGCTAGTGTCCTCAGAAGATTTTCACTTACTAAGTGCTGACACCCAAAGGGTTCTTGCGGACGCCGGCGGAAGGAATATCATACGGTCGCCGGAATTCAAGCGTTTAGGGTCACAATGGGCTGCAAATGTCTCACCGTGGCGAACACCGAACAACTTTATCTATTATACCATGTTTTCTTAATCTAAGTTTTGCTTCAGTTGTATCATGCGCAAAGTACAGCTTGCAGATACAAGCTGCAAAAGAGCCTTCAGAGGGTACAAATACCCTTTTTCTATCTATCTTGAGGCTTCTTCGACAAAATGACTCTGCTTATTTAGGCATTCCTTCATCTCTTTTATTTTGATTTTTTTGTCAAGCTCTGGAAACTGAGAACTACTTCGCTCAGTGACAATTTCCGCGCTCTTCAGATGACTTCTATTCGTATGCTGTTCTATGCATTTCTGCAAAATTGTAAATTCTGCGGCTGAGCTTTTCTATAGAATAGAATTTGTGGAATGCCAAAGTCCTCCAAGTGCATGACCGGAACTTTTCAGAGCTGGCTTGAGAAAGTGTTTCGCACTGATGAAAATCTCTTGAATTTGACACTTCTTCTCGACAAATTATTTATTAACAGCAAGGCTAAAGGTTTTCAAGGGCGAAATACTTTCAGTGAAGTTTTATCAAGAAACAAAGTTTAGCCACTCCGAAAGTAAAGGTTGGCCTCGTGCTTGTACCCTTAGTTTGGGGGGTTTTCTGGCTTCAACTACGAAGGTCTTACTTTGAAGCACGCAAATGACCACAGTGCCACAAACAAAAATATAAAATAAAAATACATGATGCTTAAAGTAGTACTTTAAAAAAAAAAAAAATATATATATATATATATATATATAGAGAGAGTATTGGGTGAGGTGATTGGCTTTTCTTTAAACTTTTACCTGCCGTTGTCTTATTCGATAATAAATATTAATTGCAGCAACCTGCGTTGCGTTGGACACATTATCTTAAAATTAGCGTTCAAATATCTTTGCTTTGTCAAAAGAGATTAAGTCTCAGTGTGTGCACGAAGGTAATTGAACAGAAAAGCTAATAAAAACATTCTATTAAGTTCAAGTTTGTGGAACATCTATTTAAAAAAAAGAAAAGAAAAAAAAAGCAAAGCCACGGTGCGAGAATTTAGAACAAGTTTCAATATGAAGAGTGTTCTAGACTTGAAAAACCAGGCAGTTCAAAGTTCATTACCAAAAAAAACAAAAGCAACCAGGAACAAGAAAGAATTAATTAGAAATGGTAAACGCTAGGATACTTATCTGCTCTTTTATTTTAAATACTTGATCTACTTGTGGTGTCGACGGGTCGCTGAGCATATGTGGAACAAATTCACTCGAAGGTCATTGCTGTTATTATTTGCTCTCAGTCTCTCTAGGTTTACCCCACAGCGCCTCCGTCGCCTAAACCAGCCGGACTCGCACTTACACATATACATGATAAGAGTTTTTCTTTTAAAATTAAAAGCAATTTTTAATTTTATTTTCAATTTAGGGTAAGACAATGGATAAGACAATGGATTACACTGATTGAATTCCGCTGTATAGTTCTCCTCTAGAAGTGTGAGCCAATAGAGCACTGGCAGCATCATTATTGACCTGCATCATAAGGACGTGGCAATCGCTCAATTTAGAGAGCAGGTGCCATCTTCAACGAAAGCCGCTGGCACTTATGACAAAGCTCACACTTGTACTAGTTATGAAGGAAGGGTTAGCACTTGGTCGGCTCGAGCTAGCTCTGTAATATAATAAATATTAATTCTAGCAGATATGTATGAAATAGAATAGCAAGCAGTCCAGAGTTGAGTCGAATTGGAATTTCCGAGAACTAAGAAACAAGTGGGTATTTGATTGCCAAAATGGCCGACAAAGACTGTTTAACTGGAGCGCGAACAATGCAGGGTAAGAATCAAGCCTTTTCCCCAAATCTCACGAAAGCTTTTTCGATGAGTTAGCCTCCACGACACGACGCTTATGACGAGAAAACGTCTTGGCTATGTCTGGCGCGATAGAACTTTTGTGACAAGCCAAGCCACTGAGCAGCATTCAGTGATATAGCGATCCAGATAAGACCCAGCTATAAACTGTTCAAAGAAAGAGCATTAATCTCACGACGACTATTCATTCGTCTAATTAGGGATCATTTGACAAACCAGGTGCAACCAGGAGCGCTTGGATAAATAGTTTTATTATTATTATTTTAAGCTTATGAAGAGCAAGGCAATGCCAAGCATTTGCCTTGAGGTAGACACGTGGAGATCATGGCCACAATTTGTTGTTTCGATTAAAAAATAGAAAAGACATATTTATTTTGCATCATTCTTCAAGATCTGGCTTACAGGTGACAGGCGCAAACCCAAGAAACAGACCTGCCGTTTGGCGACCTTTTTCATGTTCAAATGAATAGAATAATTTGAATATTCAGTCTCGCCATTCTTAGATTCCTACATGAAAAGAAATCATGGGGGCTGCCTGAAGTCCAAGAAGAAATTGGTAGACTGGCAGCAATATATTTTATGTCTGATGTATTCGAAGCTGAAAACATGTGGCTACAGGCAGGCATTGCTCCGTACTTAGCTTTTTAGATCTATTCTTAAGAATCAAATCGTTAGGGGTCTTTTTAGTAGCCATCAAATCTTCAAGATGGAACGCCCCTTCTCAAGTCTCTTCTTTATTCTACCGTTCGCACGGACTTTCTCACGGAAGTTTGACCACTCTGAGTCAGCGGTGAGTTCTTTTTCAGTTGATCAAATGTCATAAAGTATTTGTTCAATCGAACATGATTCTGCCGGATCAAACAAGAAAGAATTTGGGCTTTCCTGGCTCTCAAGATGAGCACCGAGACTCCAACCATTGATAATCAGAATGTTGTAATTTGAATTAAAATTAAATATTTGTGGGAGTTTTGTTTTTCTCAGATGGAAAAGAATGAAAAAAAAGAAAGAAAGAAAGAAAGAAAGAAAGAAAGAGAAAAAAAAATGAAGCGCGCAGCTCAAAAGAAGAAAATAAAAGTACGAACAAAAACAGCGATAAGGAAGGCATTGAAAAAAAAAAAAAAAAAAAAAAAAAAAAACAGAGAAAAAAGGGCGAAAACACAACGCAAGAACGAGCCAAGAGCAAAAGAATCTAGCTCACGACTACTTTCACCATTTTGCTCAGCTGTGCAATGAAGCACTCTTATGACACACTCATTTTCAATTGCAGTGGGTATATCCGATGGACACTCGATTCGTCTGTCCCAAAGTAGTAACATCCTTCTCTTTCACCAGGCTTGCATCGACGCTTGCGTCATTTCAAGTTGGGCCCAATTTATTCATACTTAGCACCAATTAAAAAAAAGCTGCCCTAGATAGACCACAGCGCAAATAAAACACGCGCGGAATGAATTCCAAAAGGTCTTACACAATCGCGAGCTCATGGCCGATTCCGCGCCTCGCCTTCAACGAATTACTGCACTGCGTCCTTGGATGATGCCTGGCATGCTAACGCATCGCCGGACTCGCGTTTCCCGCGAGGCTGGAGCGGTCAACACCTGCAACTTAAAGCATTAAAGTTCGCATCGCTTGTGCTTTTCACAGCCCCTTCACAGCCCAAAGGCGAGTGAGTCCAGCTCCGCCTCTCGCCGCTGAGCTCAGCTCCAAGTTTGAGCTTGGAGTTCACAAACAAACAAACTCGAACTCCTTCGGGCGAGGACTCCTCTGGCTCCGTGAGAGCTACTCGATTGTCTCGCGGCCATGCGCGGCGCTCCTTCGAGTCAGTGGGGCGAGAAGGCAATCCAGTCTCGTGGCCCACCTCGTTTCGGTTTAACTGCGAGAGCTTCCTGAGGCGCGGAAAAGAGCGACCACCTATACGTCTTATCTATCCTATTACCTATCCTTTTATCTATCCTTTTATCTTCGACTGAGAAATCTGCGATGAGCGCCACCGTTGCGAAATTGGCTTTCGCAATAGATAGATAGATGGACGAGGCGAGGACCAAGGGCCCATCGCGGCTGCCGAGCGCTGGCGCATGATCGTCGGCCAGGAATCGAGAGAGGACCGCAAGGGCCGCTGACTCGCTTGCAGAACGAAGCCCCGGTTTCGCAAGATACGACAGCCAGGCTAAAGAAAAAGAAGAAATGTTTGGTTGAAAAAAAGGGAAAAATGTAAAAAAGTAGAGAAAAAGTAAGAATGTACGAGAGAACGAGAGTCACGTGCAATTGCAAAATGGTACGGAATAAGACCATCAGCACTCTTGTCTTTTTCGCCTCTGCGCTCGACCTTTTGATACCTGGCGTGGCTTGAGCCGCTCCCTCCCTTTCGAACGCAGTAGTAATGCTGGCGTTGGCATCCTCCCGCAAGGGTCTGCAAGCGCAACAGTATCCATCACAAATCATTTACTAGACCTTTCGCTCACAAGACCAAGCCGGTAGTGACCTGGATGTTCTCTTCAGTCTCTCGAGGTTGGTCAAATTCCTGGCGAATAAAAATGCAGGCTCGGCGTCGCCAGCGCCAACAGCAGAACTATCTAACTACACACAATCTCATCGTGATGATCCCAGCCAGGCTCAAGCTTGCTTGCTTGCTTGCTTGCTTGCTTGCTTGCTTGCTTGCATGTTTTGTACTTGAGAAATTCTGGCGCCGGACTTCTGCGCGATAGCACTCACTCTCAGAGAAGAGCACTGAGAACTAACTAACTGTTCATCTATCGAGTCAATGCGGATAGTCAGCTCCTGTTGCTCGCATGACCTCGTCGCTGCCACCGCGCGAGGGGATTAAGTCAAGCTTAAGCCTGAGCCTGCAAGCGAGTGAGCGAGAACGGAAAAGCGCGAGCGGGCCAATTTCAAGGTCATGAAACCAGGCACGCCTCCTCGGCATCCTGGCAGAAGGGTTGTCTCCACTCATTCATTTTGTATGTATGTATGTATGTATGTATGTATGTATGTATGTATGTATGTATGTATGTATGTATGTATGTATGTATGTATGTATGTATGTATGTATGTATGTATGTATGTATGTATGTATGTATGTATGTATGTATGTATGTATGTATGTATGTATGTATGTATGTATGTATGTATGTATGTATGTATGTATGTATGTATGTATGTATGTATGTATGTATGTATGTATGTATGTATGTATGTATGTATGTATGTATGTATGTATGTATGTATGTATGTATGTATGTATGTATGTATGTATGTATGTATGTATGTATGTATGTATGTATGTATGTATGTATGTATGTATGTATGTATGTATGTATTCTTGGCCTCCGAGAGCCGCTCAGCTCCACTGAAGTGCCTGCTCCGTTCTCCAGGCCTGCTCGTGAGTGAGTGAGTGATCCGGAAACAACGTGATCGATTGTCTAGTCTTCGCTGGCACCATCAGCGCTGGGTGGGATTTCGCATCGATCGATCGATTGATTGATTGACTGTTTTCTAGCAGGATGCGAAGTGCCTTTCCTCTCACGCTGCATTAATGTCGAGCTTTCAGTCCAGCCTCCACTCGTGGGTGGCTTTTCATGACGAATGTCCAAAGGTTGCGCATTTATTGCAGCAGCGATCTGCATTCCAAAAGCAACGATGTTTGCTTGCTTCGGACATGCGAAAGCATTGGCAAAAGGAAGGCAAATTAAGGCGAATTCCTTAGGGCCTGCGAGCCAGACGCTCTAGCGCGCCCCTAAGTTCGTTCGTCCCCGTCTCGCCGCAATGGAGGCGTCGTGTAGTGTGAGTGTGTGTGCCGCGGTGCGCTGACTTACGGTCGTCAAGGAGGCTTGCTTCCGCAGCAGTTTCGTCCCAGTGCGGATAAGCAGCTCAGGCAAGCCTGCGTCTCAAATAATCAGATAATCGAAGGATGGGTGCCTTTGTTCTGACTGACTCTGGCGCTTGCTTGCTTGCTTGCTTGCTTGCTTGCTGCCAATCCTGAAAGAGCTGAGGTCTTCCCATGAACCTGATTCGTGATGTCTGCCTCTTCTTTTCAAGACTTTGCTTCTCGCCCTCAAAGGCGATTATCCACAACAATAACAAGAACAACAAACAACAATGACAACAACACAAAGTTTTCTGATGAAATTAAAAAGTTGTTATTATACAGAATACAGATGTGAAGATAGAGCACAAGAGCCTCACCTACTGTTAACATCTACCAGGTACTAGGAAGCACTGAAGGTAATACTTGCAGTGTGCGGAGACCTCCAGTTCCAAGATGGAGGTCTCAAACGAGGTCAGAGGATGAATCAGTGAGCTGCACGGAAAAGCAGCACTAGCGCCGGCAAAACGTAGCGAATAGAAGAGCCAGAAAGAGGGGAACACTCGCAACTTGTGTGAGCAGAGCTGGAGGCTGAACGAAGTCGGTTCATACCGTGGCAAACCGGGGCCGCCCGCGCATGGTACCGGGCAAAGCTTCTAAAGATGCGGTTGCACGTCCTTGGCGGCGTCCCGGTTCCTTTAAAACTTCTAAGCCTGCTAGCGTTGCTGCTAGCGGTGTTGGGGATTAATAGTCTTTGTCTGCACTAGCTAGGAGAAGCTTGGTGACACGAGAGTAGTGGCGATTGGAGCACTAACTGGTTAGTACCTAATTACCTACTAAGTTGGATGCAGGTAGTCCGAGTTGGCGGCGAGGAAAGATATCATCTGGTTTCTTATACCGAAAGGGTTTTCAGTCATTCACTGATTCAAGTTGTAGACTCTTGCTTACAGCTGAAGTCAAGTCAGGAAGCAAACGACGGCCGCCACTCTCCTTCCAAGCGCAGAGGAACATCCAAACAGATTAATTCTGCACTCAAAAAAGATTGTTGGGTCAATAAATGAATATCTAGTCGAAATGGAAACCCTCTGGAGGGAAAACTAGAAAGTTCTCAGTCATATGAAGATCGAGAACCTTGCTTGTATTACCTTTAATGATTATTCTTAGAGTTAGTTGGCCGAGGTGTAAAAGTCTAGCGGAAGGAAGTCGGAAAGTTCTGATGCATCGTGAACCGGACATTGATGGAATATATACCATATTCGCAGTACTTTCGATTTGCTGTTCCTATAAAATAGTAAGTAATATGTAGACCTATCATTTATGAAAAGCTTCATTCGATGATCGATTGATCTTCCTCTTTCTCCACTAAATTTTTCATTTTCTCCTCAAGTTGGCTTCCTCATAATTTAGCACGAGCAGATAATTGATCATGAAATTTGAGGTTTCAACTCGCGCAAATTATTCTGTTGTCCATTTGGAGCGCAATCTTTGTGAAGCTTCATCGCACACGTAGGAATAGCCATTCTACTCTTTTAATGTTCCCTTACAAAGACAATAAAAAATGCCCATAGTACCTACAGCGAGCGATTGGTTTCCTAACAAGTTTAAACGAAACTTGTAAATTGTATGCTGTTTTCCACTGACAAGCAGCCATCAAACAAAAAACAACAGAAACATAATTGAAACGTAGGTAATCTATGCATGATTTGATCAAGTTGGAATCGTGTTATCTTATTAAAAATGAAAGAAACCAAGAACATCTCATTTTATGCTCTTCAAAGTAAGGTAGGAGAGTAGGTAGATAAGTATCTGTAGCATTATTAAGACCAAGGAGCGCACACCACCGATAGAATGCAAGAGTGCCGCTCTCATTGCACATCTGAGCTTGCGCTGAGAACGAGTGCCTTCGAGGATCTTGGCCAGAGCTTCGAAAAGGGCGCGCGTCCCCCGCTCGATCTTTGTCCAGATTTCTCGTGGACACGGAGCAGGCCAGTGCAATTGAGTTTGTACTATCGAGGTGTCCACAACGCTGTCTTCCGCCCAAAAAAATCGACTCTCAGCGTTGTCATTACTAGTTACGAAAATAATTTTATAAATATACATAACAGGACAAAGTAAAAAACAATTAAATTAAACATGAAAGATATAAGCCGCAATAGAGAAACGTAAATGCTGCAGACGTTCTAAGCGTGCGTTCAAAGCTAGGAAGGTCCTCATTCAGCAGGTTAGTTTATAATTCCAAAGTGGTGTTGGCGCTAGTGTCAAGCGGATTACCAATTATTACTATTATAAGTTATATAATAATGAAATAATGAAAAAAGTCAGATAGGAAAAAGAAAGAGCAATAGAAACAATTAAAGGTTAATTAAATTGACAAATTAAATTTACTTTAAAATATATTCATTGCAATTATAATCTTAATGAATATGAAGAAACAAGGGACTTTCGTTAGTTTGGTTGATTTTTTAAAATTAAGTTTTTTTTTTATATTCAAAAAATTAGCCAAAGAGTATTTGTTTTAAAAGTTTTTGATTTCAAAATACCAATTCGTTGCTCTATATTATATTTTGTTTTACAATTTAAACTGAAAAGCGTAAAATTTTTATCACTAACCATACGAAAACAAAAGTTGTAGGGCTTTATATGAAGCAAAACGGAGATGTAAACTTACTTACGCAGCACTGAGAGAATCCCACCGATGCAGTGGTACACTGAATGCATGCTCGCCTCTGTAAAGGGCGCAAACATTGCATTTGTAGATCATGCTTGACTTTTCTATTGGTTACGGGCAGCAACAATTTAACAACCACCAGCGTCACCACCACATTACACTTGCTTTTTTAACCTCACGAATGTGAAGTCATTCCCTTCGCCATTTGCTTTAAATTACAAGTACATTATTGACCTTGAACAGGGCTTGTTAATCGCAAACCTATATGGGATGTGGCGCATATGTCTGTTGGCTGCCGGATTTCTCTTCCCATCGAGTCGAAGACCACATCATTACGGCATTTGTAGTAGGATGTGATGATGTCATCAGTAATACTTAGGTGGGTGTGTATTCATTCCTCTTTAAGTAGCGAAAGAATAGAGCAAAGGGGGAACTAGTAGGGTCTACTATCACTCCCGTTAGCAATCTCGTTGTTCTTCTTTCTTCTTATACATTGGAAGAAGTTTTTAATTAATTGAATGAAAACAGACATATAAGGCAACTAACTAACTAATGGGAGACGAAGCGGAGCATAAACTCTATAGGTCTACGCAGTACTGCTGCCGTGTTTGCTTCCCGCTTGATTGATCAAATGGAATCAATTCATCGGGAAGATCGACGATCGGTTAAGGAGTATCATTTTGGCTCATGGGAGATGAGCTTCCAAGAAAGTTTCTGCACAAGGCCCTGCAAATCAGTAAGGATCGCCATCGGCCATGCTGTCCAACATCACAGGGCCCCAATGCCTTTTATGAAGAACTTGTAAGGGAACCTGCAACAAATGCAGAGCAACAACAAGAAACAAAGAGGATTCTGCACGGAAGTATAAATGGCTCCTCTCCTTCACTTCTACCTAATTTTGAAACCATTTCCCTCATGATGGTGGTCATTCTAATTTGCTTAAAGAAAAAGAAGTTAACGAAACCCCCAAACCGCAAGAGTTTGGTTTGCAACAAATAGTGAGCAGCATCGCTTTCTGATAATGAAATTGCAACCTCGAGCTCAACAACAATCGACCGCGATGGTCTTTGCTGATATGTAAGAGTATAGTGTCAGATCGAATCACCTTTCACTCCATCATATTTACGCTCTTTTGAAAAATAGGGTCAGTAATATATCCCCAAGTCCGACTCAGTGTCTCGGCACCGACAGAGAGGGAAAGAGAGAGAGAGAGAGAGAGAGAGAGTTCCAAGCAAATTAGGAAAAAGAATTCTCCATCGTAAAATAGTCAAACTCAACTCGCCTCTTCGATTGCTTGCTTGCTCGCTTGCTTACTCAGATAGTTTCATCTCAGCTCCGCGAAGGCTGTTTCCCGCAAGCGAGCCCATAAGCGAAGAAGCGAAGAAGCGAAGAAGCGAAGAAGCGAAGAAGCGAATAGAGAGTTCAACCGCCAAGTCAGTGGGTGGAAGTGTTCAGGTTTTCGAGAAGAAGACCGAAGTTGTTGGCAATATGAAGCTTCTGTGGGCAGCTCTCTGGGTATCCCCGAACAACAGTTTCTTTTATAGCTCTCTTTAAGAAATAAGCATAATAAAAATATGGCATCACGGTCATCACTACAAAAAACTATAAAAAGAAGTTACCATTCTTCAGAATTGATTTATTTTTCTTCTCAGAAACTCTTTCATTGGAGAATGAATGAATAATACAAACTAACAAGGAAACTCGAGGAATTGACCTAGGCAGTTCTCCTGAATGAATGAAGAACTCGAGGAGTTTCATCTCGACTCTTTTGAGCTTGAGCTTGGGACACGCGATGGAAAGAGAGAAAAAGGCCAAGTAGACAGCGGCACGCGTCCAGATTTGGGTCACTTGCAACGAATAAGAGTTTATGTCTACCATTTCGTAACACTGCGAACTTCTTCGGCTGATGCGTACAGCGAGTATGCCACAAGCAAGCAAGCAAGCAAGCAAGTAAGCAAGCAAGCAAGAAAGAAAGAAAGAAAGAAAGCAAGCGAAACAAACAAACAAACAAACAAACAAACAAACAAACAAACAAACAAACAAACAAACAAACAAACAAAAAACAATTTTTTAAAACCTTTAAAGCCAACCAACCATCCAACCAACCAATTAATAAACCATTCAACAAACCAACCAACCACAACAAACAACAGTTCGCATAAGAGTGCCTAATGACTTTGGGTTTAACACAGCGTGATAGCGGAGCGCCGTAAAGCTCGCGCTCATCAGCAGATACTCTCCCGGAGCAGGAGAGAGCGAAACTACAGCTCCATGGTCTCTTCTTCAGGTTCCTAAAAAATATCGATGCCTCCGCAGTGATCTTATTCTGCGGCACTTACATCATTTTGAGTCAATCCATCTACTACTTCAAAACTAACCTACTTCTTCATAAACTTGCAAAGAAAAATCCGATGTTTCTTTGATCGTGTCTTTGATTGATTCTTCCTTTGTTTCTTTGTCAGCTTTTGAGAAGTAGCATCGAAGAAGAAGCTCATTCACTTCTTCGTGCATTCATTCATCTTCAAAGGGGCTGACTGGCTGCTGACCGTGACGGGTCTCGCTCCCTGTCGACCAGGGCGCCGGAAAGCTTCCCAACGATCTCAGCTCCTTCTCGTTGCTGGCCTCGAAGAAGACCTCTTCGTGACCATTTCTGCATAATCTCAGGCTGCTTTCTAGTCCGTCATATCGAGGCTGATCAGCCTCGCAAGAAAGAAAGAAAGAACGCATACTTTCCAGTGAGTGCGAGAAGCGAGCGGAGAAAAGGGAGAAATATGTTCTGCGGAGGGAGCGGGATCTGAGCAGTAGTGCTGCTCTGCTCACCTGCAGTAGTGCGAGCGTGATCTGAGTGAGCGAGCTCTGCGGATCTTCGTTTGCTGTCATCGTTCTTCATCCTTGTCACTCTCTTCTTCTGCTGTGTGCTCAAAGCGCTTTCCGAAATCAGAGGCGGTTCATCAGCCTTTTCGTTTTCTTTTAATCGCGAAAAAATTTAATGAACAGGTGAATGAACAGGTGAATGAATGAATAAATAAATGCTTAGACAAATGGTTAAATAAATGAATGTATATATATACATATATATCTATTCTTTGGTTTTTTCTTCAGAGGCAACTAACGAAGGGTCGGTGTTGATAGGAGCAGCGCTAAATCGAGAGGGAAGTCGTTTTGAAACCTTCAAGTGGAGATATTCCCAATTTCCTCCACTACTTCCGCAGCGAGGTGAGAAACGTTTCAAGTTATTAAAATGATTATACACAGGTAATCTTAGTCTTTAAAATAACATATATGGAGAGCTCAGCACGCCATGATTGGGAGTGCCTCTACCGACTTCCGTAGGACACTTTGTGCCCGTACCGCTCCGCCGGTGAGAGAGAGAGAGTGAGAGTGAGCAAACCTTGTTACCTTTAACCACAACCGCGTCCACAAGAGCAGCCGCCAGGCCGCTGCTCTTCATCAAATACACCGGCGCGGCTGCAAATAAAACGTTTCTCGGCGGATGGATCTCATCTCCACCAAACTTAATCCCGGCTGTTCCACATTTCCTGGCGGTCTGAGAATGCTACTTCAGCTTCATCAGCCAGCCGCAAACAATATTCAATATCCTGCTGTTGATTTTTAGAGGTCCGATTTTACTATTTTTATCTTTTTTTTTTAAACATCTTTTTTTAAACATCTTTTTATGATAATTAATAAATTAAAAACTAAAAGTTAAGTTTAAAATATAATGAATTTTAACAGTATACACGAAGAGTAGATAAATATGTAAAGCAAGAAAAGAAACAAACCATCAGAGAGACCTGAATAGTAAATAAAGTAAAAGAGGTACAACAAAGATAGTTTAACCTATTTATTTTAATACCATTGTGAATTAGTTTACAAACGAAGAGGACGAAGAAGACGAGAAAGCGCCCCGATTCCGTCGCCCATCTCCTTGCGCTGCTCCCGTGTTCAAGCCTGGAGGCTGGGCTCGTGGACACCTCTGTCGCCAGCTGCAGCGTACGCTACCATCGCCGTGCGGGGTTGTTTGCCTCCGGGACGACGGCCTCCGTCTGCCAGGACCGAGGCGGTGCCTGGCTGAGGTGTTGCCCGCTCCCGTGCCGGTGTCCATGCTTCTTATGCCTCTTCCAGACGCTAGCCAAGATACTCTGTGCGCCAAAGCAGCAGGCCCGCGATCAGCCAGGCATGCATGCCTGCGTGCGTAAGGATACCGAGGCAGAGCAAGGCGGATGCTGCGGCGGCTGCTGCCGCTCCCGTTCTTGCCGTCGCTCTGCTCGTCGAAGTCTTCGTCGTCGTCGTCTTGGAAATGCGAAATGCGTACTCTTGTTTTGCTTATTTTTTCAACACTAATTATTTATAGCCACTAACTCTTCATTAGGTGAAAGTTGTAGGACTCCCTCTTTCTTTCTTTCTTTCTTTCTTTCTTTCTTTCTTTCTTTCTTTCTTTCTTTCTTTCTTTGTCTCTATTCTGTAACGATTGATCCGAAATGAGCTTCAAGAATAGTTGACTTTGGAAAGAACATTTTTTCCTCGCCTACCGCTATGAAATAAATACCAAGGCAGGTAAAGGTATTCATTCCTACACAGGTATGTGGAGTTCATGGAGACCACGGAAGCGCGAAATCCTGAACGAATGTAGGTACCTATGTTTGCGTCGGGCCTGTTCCGAAAGCAATCTCGCGCCTCTGTTTACGTCGCAACGCACCTTGTGCCCGGTGGGACCTCTTTCGCCTCAGATGTGTGAGAGTGTGCGAGTGCAGTACCCATACTTCAAAGGTGCTCATGGACGGATGCAAATCAATCGAGGGGTGATGTTTATTTTCATACATTCATACATTCATACATTCATACATTCATACATTCATACATTCATACATTCATACATTCATACATTCATGCATTAATCTCAGCGCTGTGATTGAAATCGCATTGGAATTACATGAAACTGCATTAGAACTGCATAGCTTTCTGCAAAGCTTTCTGCAAACGAAAATTCGCCTTGCTTGGAAAGAAAGCTGTCACCAGGAAAGAAAGTCCGCCAGGCACCTCACAGCACGCGATAATGCGAGGCTGTCATGCAGGGTGGGCAGGACTCGGCGAAGGTAAACAAGGAGCAATCAAGCAATCAATCAATCAATCAATCAATCAATCAATCAATCAATCAATCAATCAATCAATCAATCAATCAATCAATCAATCAATCAATCAATCAATCAATCAATCAATCAATCAATCAATCAATCAATCAATCAATCAATCAATCAATCAATCAATCAATCAATCAATCAATCAATCAATCAATCAATCAATCAATCAATCAATCAATCAATCAATCAAGCAAGCAAGCAAGCAAGCAAGCAAGCAAGCAAGCAAGCAAGCAAGCAAGCAGCGATGATGCCGATTACGAGCGTCAAATACATATTAATTCGTAAGATGGGCCATAGTATCTTTCATGCCGAGCAGGAGCAAAAAAGAAAGCAGGCACGAAGAAAGTGGGAACTCGAAAGAAGCGGAAGACGAAGCAGCAAAGTCACTCAGTCAGCTTAATTAACTAAGCATCAAAGCAAGTGCGCAACGGAACCTTCCCAAACCACCACACGAAACCCACTAAGAACGGATACTTTTCTCGCGCATGCATATGGCGTGCCTGCAGGTGATCTTCGATCTTGCGTCTGATGTCAATGAAAATCAGACTTCGAACTAAGTACCTTCGATTTATTTCCTCGTTGAAATATTTGTTTTAGAAAAACATTTAATTAAAATAACTTTGAAGCCATGCTTCTTTGCGGTAGTGGCTCTGAAGCAAATAAATTTTCATGCTTCTGATTTATTTTCAAACGAACATGACCTAAGAACACATACAGTGCTAGCTAGCTAGCTAGCTAGGTACTTGCCCACCACCTACTTTTTGCAGAACAGGCCAATGAAACTAGCTCCTGATAGCGTAATCGCAGGTTTCTTCTTTGCTCTTGTGTTTGAGGAGATGTGAAGCACCACTGAAAGGAAATGTATAAAACTGGAGAATTGTTGTTATGGTGGCGTACATACACGTACGAAAAAGCTTTGAAGCCCTTCAATAAATTGGCCTCGGTAAGTCAACGGTGCCCCTCGCGCTCAAAGGGAAGCGAAAGTACTCCCGTTCTCACATGATGCGGCCTTCGACTACTTAGATAATTCTCAAGCTAGCAATGGTATTTGTTTCTCTGTTTGTTTTTTGTTTATTTGTTTGAATTGTGTTGTGTGGTTTTCACATAGTTAGTGGTTCTGTGATGATTATTTTAAAAATAGTGTAGGTAGCAAACTTTATTTCAATGATTTCGCCGTTTCTATCGTCATAATGATCGATAAAAGAACGTCTGAGCGTAGACAGACAAAGTGGTCGTGCGAATGCGGAAAGCAGAGCACGCACGGAAAAGGCCGCAAGGACTCGGAGATACGAACACAAGTCTTATTTATTTTAAAAAAATAAATGTAAGTGCTCTCAGTGATGTAAGCACATCAGCTTTGGCATGAGTTAAAATGTTTTAGTTCCAAAGCCTGACACTTTTATAATTAATAGTTTTCCACTTTAAAAAATAATTAAAATGGCAGGAGTGAGCTGGTTCTCTCTTAAACTCATCCTGCTCTGACACTTTAAAAAATAAATAAAAATTTTAATTAAAAAAAAAACTACATCCACACATATGATATGAACAACATCTAAAAACTACCCATGTAAAACACGGGGAGGTGAAAGAGGAGCGATAAAGAGCAACAGTTGCAGCAGAACAAGAACAAGAACAAGAAGAAGAAGCAGAAACAGAAGCGATAATTAAACAAAAAAGGAAAAGAAAAAGAAAAAAGAAAAAGGAAAAAAGAATGGGAGTTTCAAACTCTGCTTTTCTTCTTCTTCCCCCATAGGAGGTACTTAGGTGGAGCTTAGCGCGGAAACTGGAAGAGTGTAACTCTTTTTCCAAAAAAGGCGACGACTATGCTCTTACTTCTACGAAGGGAGGGATAGCTACATAGATCAATGAACGAACGAATGAATGAAAGGAAAGAACATTCATCAATGAAGTTATGAATTAATGACGATGATAGAACAGAAAGAACGCCTCCTCCTCGACGCAGAGAGGAAGGAACTTGCTTCCGTAGTCCTCGCTTAGCGCCGCGCTAATAAAGGCAGAGAGAGGTGTTTATTACCGGTTGTTTCAGATAAGGAGGAAGAAGGTGAACGAGAAGACAGCGGAAGAAAGGAAAGCAAAGCAAACCAAAGCAAAGCAAACCAAAGCAAAGCAAAGCAAACCAAAGCAAAGCAAAGCAAAGCAAAGGAAAGGAAAGGGAATCGATCAATCGATCGATCGATCTGATTCGAAGAGAGAACGAGAGAGAAGGAAGGAAGTGAGGAGGAAAGAGGAAGAAAGGACTTCCTAGTCATTGCGATCAATCATTAAATCAGTCAATCAATCAATCAATCAGTCAGTCAATCGATCGATCGATCGATCGATCAAAGGCGACGATGATACAATTTCGAGAGCTCCCTCGCTCGTTCTCTACTGGCGCTGCTCGCACCTGCGGCCCTGGGGCCTTCTTGGCGTCGCGTGGAAGCGGGAAGGCCTTGGCCTGAGGCAGAACTATTAAGTGCTCGCGCAAGGCTCGGCTCTCAGAGCGTGGAGAAAGCAACTCCAGGAACGGCAGAAAACTCGATGGGTTCGAGACAGCGATTGCTTCTCTGATTGATTGATTGATTGATTGATTGATTGATTGATTGATTGATTCATTCATTCTGGCTGTGAATGGTGTGTGAGGATGCATGCAATGCATGGGTGATGCATGCAGAGGCTAGCTAGCTGGCGAGAGAAGGCCCGTGTTCTGTGAGGATGGATAGTTTGTGGGAGGGTTCTTGGCGGAGGTTTCGATCCAAGGCAGATATTTCTGGCATCTCTCTCCTGGAAATGAATAATGCGCACTGCGTTCCTGTATTTTGTTTGTTCTGCTTCAAGTTAGTTTTTGGTTGAGTTTTAATTTTAAATTGAAAAGTTTGTTTGTTTTATTGAAGAACGGAAAAGGGGGAAACAGGTGAAAAGATTGGGAAATAAAAACATTGAGTTGGAGAGTAGCGATGATTGCTTTTTTGCTTTGCGTTGCTTTGTTTGCTTTAGTTTGCTTTAGTTTGCTTTGCTTTGGTTTAGTTTGCTTCGGCTTGCTTTGGCTTGCTTTGGTTTGCTTTGGTTTGAACATTGAAAACGTTTTACAATTGAAAGTAGAGAAAGCGAAAGAAGTTCAAAAACCCCAAAATCAAAACAGCGGATGGTTCAAAGTAGCGATAGAACAGGAGAAGTAGAAAGCGGTGAGAACGAGGCCCCTCGTTTAACGCCTACGCGATAACTCGCTGCTACGGCGAACACTACTACTGACGCAAGAAGTCCCCTCCACTGATGCTTATGCTTTGAGGAGTGGTAACAGTGTCAGAGGAGAAGCAAGAAAGAAAACATTTTTATTTTATTTTCAAAGCTTGTTCAATCAAAGCAACCAAAAACAGCAAGGATGAAAGAAAAGAAAGTGTCTCAATGCTTGTAATTTTATACATCTATTTTAATTTTAAAAAAAGAAAAAGAAAAAAAAAGAGTGATGTATAACTCGTTCTGATTCATCGATAGTCATTACCTCTGACAATCCAATTCAGTCTTGAGCTATTGTTTCCCTTGCGCTACTGTTCACTTGACGGGCAGATTTGCGATCCCTGCCGTTGGGTCAAACAACAGTAAATATTCTCCCTGGTCTCTATATCTGATATACAGTTGAGAGATGTTCAATAGTGAGTAATTATACAGATGTTCATTTATTTCCAAAGTCTTTTAAAAAAGTCTTTTTGCTTTTAAAATAATACTATTTTTATTATTATTAAATAATAATATACTAAAAATAGAATGAAAATAAAACATTGAAAAAGTGTAGAGTATGAAACTCCGAATAATCGCTTCAAAAAGAAAGGTGAAAAATAGGGATGACGAAAACATGAGGCAAACTTAAATTGATGAATCGATCGATTGATCAAAACCTTCAAACCGGTGCAGGCAGGAAGGCACGCAGGCCGCCCACCAGGAGAGGTCGAACATTGACCCAGGCCCTTGTTCGTGTTGAAAAGTCCTGTCGTCAAACCTAGAGCTTCCACCTGGGTCGCCAGTAAAACTCAACTCAACTTCGTTACTTCAGGTCATCGCATCGTCGGCACATTCGAATTCAACATTCCACATCCCGTTGAGGGAGCTCAGCCAGAGCAGGCTGCTTGTGCCCCAGGCAAGGAGCCTTCTCTTCCTCTTCATATCGCAAGGTCTGGCATACACTGCGGTGAGGCCACGCACGAGGGCCCCCGCTCAGGTGCCGATTGGCACTGAAGGGTGCTCGTCGTGGCATGGCCTCGGCCCGCGGCGGCGCGCAGGATGCCGGGGCCGGTGACGACCATGCGCTCGGCCGCACATCCGCGCATTCCAGGCCTGAGGATGCTCGCACTAAGGTTCGAACACGCGTAGTGGAATCCAGCTTGGGCTCAGTGCCGCCCTCTGGCACAAACTCAAATGACCAGTTTCAAGAACAACAACAACTTCAACAAAATCAAAAACACACCCAACACCAGCAGCGCGACGCACGACAATCTGGTCGGCAAGACGTCGCGTATCTTCAAGGACAAAAACAACATTCACAAAGTCCACATTTCTACCATTACCAAACTGGACAAAGGCAACATCAACAGCAGCCAAAGCTGTTCCAACCGAGGCAATCAGGTTTCCAAGGTTCGACAGAATCCTCCGTGGGGTCAGGGCGCCACCTTGGAGGCGTGGCAGTCCGCGGCGCAAAAAGCTCGCACGGAAGGTCTCGCTCTTTGCAGCACCAAAACCTGGTACAATCTCGGGGAGGGGCAAGACCAACAATCGGGGGCGCCTTGTCTGGTTCTAATATGGCACCAGTATCACAAGCATCAGCATCCTTGGTAACAGAACAACAACAAGCACCAGAGTTACCCTCACCTCAGAATTCATCATCACCTTCTTCTTCTTCTTCGTCACCAAAATTCCCAACTGGAACCTCTGCAACCAAACAACCTGTAGATGTATCTTTATCGGGGAGTGGAGCTGGAAATCGTCGTCATTCAGGGTCGTCGGCAACAACACCCCCTCCACCTCTAAAACAACATCCACGTAAGCTTAAAGAACGACTTTTTAATGGACCGGACGGTGACGCCGCCCGTGCTGCAGAAAGTTTCATCATTGGTCGAATTGTAGAAAATGGCGGGACTGGGGTGCCCTCCGTTAGACTCGATCAAGATGTCAGGAGCATGCTTGCACAAGGTCCTATTGCTGCTGTTGAGAGCGTTGGTGGTCTAGAGCGTTTTTGTATTCTCTCTGATCGCCTATTTTGTAAGGAAAAAGTTATTTTTTTGCATGAGCAATTTGCGAAGAAATTCACCCGAGCTATGGCACACCGAGGAGATCCCGTGGACCCCCAACTTGCTGCTGCTCTTGCACATCATCATCATCAGCAGCAGCAAGAAGGACAACAAGAAGAACAACAAGAAGAACAGCAAACCTCAAAAGCAACATCACATCAGCCACAACATGGCAGTACAAGACGTAGAGCAAGCCTTGGGACCACGGGCGGCAGTACCGGGGCCTCTCGTTTGCACATTAGGTCGTCCTCGCAGAGCTTGAGCCCAAAGCTTCGAGCATCCTCAGCCAAAATCTCCCCATCAAATACTTATAACAGTGAAGCTGGCACTTCAGATGAACACGAACTCTTACAGGCCCTGCGTCAACACTTGCAAGGGGAACCATTCCTTAGTTTAGACTCACTGGAAAAGTCGTCCCATTGGACGCAAACCTTCTCCACACAATATGGTTCTCTCATCAACTACCTGTACTCGCATCCTGATGTTTTTGCTCTAGAAAATGACACTGTAACACTTATTCCACAACAGCACCAAGTCCAGTATCCAGAACCACCGCCGCACCCATTACCAGAACAGACAAGTCACCGGGATTCTTTGGCGTCTCCAGAAGTTACTTCCTCTGTGGAACGTCAAGAATACCATGCGGAGCAATCCTCTACGCCTCATAACCCGATCCTATCGTCAAAATCAATTATAGGGAATCGAAACGACCCTACCGCTTATGTAACACGCGCACCTATTATGCTTGGAGAGACGGCAGCTCGAGCTGCCTTTGCTGCATCATCAGAAGTCCCTAATGTCGCACATACTTCATCACCTGCGACAGCCATGTTTCAATCTCATCGTCAAACAGCACATTCCGACAAGCAATCCACGAAAACCTCAACAACTTCAAAGGATATTGCACCACCATCAACCGCTGGTCTAGCCTCCGAGCTCCCTGTTGTCGAGTCTTTCATGACCGAGGAGGGGTCGCAGTCGTGGGCAGACATGTAAAATCAGCAGAAACTCGCGAACAAGCTTTATAAAATATTGTTCCAAGATAGAAAACTTACACTTTGCAAGTGATCAGTCAGTCATACAATGTTGCGGCAGCCACAATCCCCATTGCTCCTGCTATCCCAATCCAGCCCAGCCCAGTGCAGGACATTTTACACTATGTATGACAAAATTTTGTTCGAAGTTGGAGATAGAAGTTTCGATCGTTTAAAATCAACATCTTCAGCAGTATACCAGCACAGCCCCCAGCAATACAAGGAAATGCTGAGCTGTAGCCGCACTCAGAGCGGTAATAAGCAACAACAACCATAACATCATCTTTTTTGTGTAGTCCTGTTTTCTAATCGTAAACTATGTCCTGCAAGCATCGTCTTGTGTTATGTTTTGTGGACTATATTATTCTTTTTTGACTTTTTTCAAGAGTACGGCGCTGTCTCTCGGATAAAATTAAAAGAAAGTGTGTGAAATAACAACTCTTTAAAATAAGAATAGGCAGATTAGTTTGTAATCACAAAACTTGGACCAACCAAACAGCAAGTTCTGGTAGCAATCTTCCGCGTACAAGAGGGATGCCTATCGTTTTGAATATAATGTATTCAATGACTGCGTCGATGTATTCGTCGAAGTCGCCATCATAAGCTACGCGAATGCAAAAACTCATCAAAATGATCGTGACGAGTACCTACCAAACTCATTCCTATTGGATGGCGTAGCTTGCCATCTCAAATTTGTGGCAAGTTGATCTGGTGGAGCGTGAAGTGGTAAAATGAATGTACATTTGGAAGCCAATTCGAAACAACTATTAATCATGCAATAAGCATGGGCTGTGAACTTCAAGTTCAATCCTGTTTCATTACCAATGAGCGAATCATCAAGATTTAGAAGTCCTAATTCCTCTTTTCTGTGGTCTTTTGTTATTGCCCAAAACACACTCATAACTTCAATGTGTTGTAGCTCGTTTAGAATGGGTTGGATACTAACCATTGTTGGCATTCTTCAGTCGTTGTCATTATGTTGGAGATCAGATAATGTATAAAAGATGATATTGAGGATCTCCCAAAATTCTGCGGCTGTTAAATCCTGGAGAATAATTTGTGAAAACTGATTTGGAAAGTAGTGCTTGGGTAAAAAGCTTCTAAATGAATGAATGTAGGTACCATCTTTGTGAGCATGTAATGTGAACGTGTGGTTTTCCTTCAGCTTACGAGTTCCAGATTTCATGAGAAAAGACAATGTCATTGACAATTAGCATTTAGCTTATTGAATGTGTTTGCACCTATGGCCATGGTGGTATTTTGCGCTGTCAATATATAGTAAAAGCAGTGAGATTGTTAATTATTAGATAGAATGATGCGGTGTTTTCTTTATCTGGTGCATGCTTTAATTGTTAGATTTGTTGATGCGAGTACTTACAGCAATGCTGTTACTACAGATACAATTCGAGCGGTCAGAATTGTACCTAATAGCAGCTATATTTTGTTGGTTCCGAGTGATGACATCATGGCCAAAATAGGAAGTGATGTGAGTACGTTCTATGACTCAAGTTCTGGTGTTAGCTCGGATGCTCACTTCTCAGTTGACGAGACTACCTATGTGTTGGACGCTTTAAGCATTGATGAATTAGATAATTGTTACATAGATGGAGTAGAGGTGACTTCGAGTAACATGCGTGTTTATGAAGAGGCTTTTGTTCTCGTGGAAGATAGCGCGAATGCGTTTACATATGACTCTGTTGCTCTGTTCGCCCCTAATTGGAACCTGGGGTGTTTCGGGGTTGCTAATGTTGTTGGTTCTCGGTTGCATATGAACGTTGTCGCAAGTTCAGTCAATTCAACCGCTTATCTCAGGGGAATTTTAGCACATGAGTTTGGTCACAACCTGGGTTTACTGCATGCGCATGCTATTGATGGAGACTACGGTAATTAATATGATGAAATGGGTTCAAAGTCTGAGTCGTTGTTAGCTCAATTTAGTACCTACTACAAGTACTTTTTGGGATGGATTCCAGAAGAGCGTATTTTGCAAATGTCACATGGTTTGTATTGTGAAGCAGATGAGCCTTGCAGAACTGATGATACAACTGTGTGGCTCTATGCTCACGATATAGGAGAAGGATTTAACTCATCTCTGTACTATTGTATTCTGTATCGGTTGGAGTATCCAAATACGTACATGGCATTGGAGTTTCGATCACTCTATGAACCCAGGTGTGATGATGGAATGAGGAACAAGGCGTTTTGAAGATATTGCAGGTCCAAGTTACTTGATCGACCCCGCTGGCTTGTACAGATCGTTGACTAATACAACTGGAGCCGGCTTTGTCCCTGTAAATTCGACCTATGCGTATGATTATTGCGAGGGTGGAATTGCAGTTGCGGTGACTGTCTTAGAACTTGATGAGGATACTCAGCGTGCAAAAGTCAGAGTAAGGCATACGAATGAAGGTGCCAATGATGTAAATCAATTTGAAAATGAACTGCAAAATTTGACCTCTATTTTTTGTGACGATACAGTGGATTGCACAGAAGCGGTGGGACGTACTTTGTTTCATTTGGAAACTCCTAACCCTTCAAAGTTTTCTTTAAATTTAACTTGCGAAGACTAGGTAAAGCATTTCATCTATTCAGTAATAGTCAAGGTGAATTTAACCTGACCGCATTTCATTTGACTAGCTTGTATGATTGGAATCAGGCATTTTATGTTTTCGGTGTGGGATACTGTTCTGCGGATGCTTGCGATGTTGCTTTCACGGTTTCTCCGTTTTAAAGTTACACAGGCGAGATGATGTTCTATGCTGTTCCTGGAGTCTCAAGTGGACCCGCTGGGAGTGTTTATGTGAATGACCAATATGGTGTGTACCTTAAATAGCTGTACATGGGGTGCTATGGGGTTTATTATTATTGCTGGTCTTTTGCACCAGCTTGGCATGCGGTTCCTTTTACGGATTGGTCGGTTCGACCACACTCATTTATCTATCCGAATTTGCGGAGGACGATATTGTTTTTACCTATCCTATTACCACCAGTTCTTCGAGAAGTTGGACGTCCGTGTGCAGTTCTGAAAGCCGAGATGCAGATTTACAAAACGCTTATGCATACCCGACCCGATACTTAACTGAAAATTTTGAGGTACATACCTTTGCAAGTGGCCGTAACTATCTTCTCGTTACGGATGGTGTATAGATGGTGCTACTGCGGAAGTTGTCTGTGATGTGATTTACTGTGGGAATAATATGTTTATGAATGAATCGAGTGGTCTTTGTGAAAAATGTGCCAAGGCATGATGTCGGAGCCGAACAGCACTAGCTGTGTTGTAGATTGCGCTTATCTAAGATTCCGTACGTTCGTTCATCTGGAGTGATGAAAATGATAGGTAAATATGTAGATTGAAAAGATTCTTGGGAGTTATATTCTAATGGTGGGCGGGATACTAGTTATTTACTATACTTCCTTAATACTCAAGGGTGGATTCTTGGGACTGGTTCTGTTGCTTCTGCAGCCTATTCTTATGAGGTGAGTGCGGGCAACTACCGACATCCAGTGCTCGGTGAATCTGGAGTTGAATTCGAATATTCCTTGACATGTATGTGTGCAGAATTCCTCCATTGCGGAGAATGTGATGGTCTTGGCGATGGTGCAATGGTAAGTCCTCTCGATGGTACCTCTTGTTTTGTTCCGTAAGAAACTATCTACGTTACATCTAGTGAAAATCATAGTATAGCAGGGAATTATAACTTCAGCACTATGACAGATGGTTATCCAGTCTTTAGCTCTGCGAATTATACTCTGACTCGTGATTACTCTGGTGAGTGGTCGTTCGTTGCTCTTGTTAACTCCTCGACTGTGGCTACGAAGTCAGAAAGCATTAGCGTTTTTTGGCCAACGAATATTAGCAGTACAACGGCGTGGTCAACTGGTTATCTTTCTATTGTTCCACAAGAGAACTCTCTTGTCATACAGGACATCTATTCTTCAACCTTTTTTGCTGTAACTCCTGCACCAACATCGTCACCTACAGTTTCACCCACGGCTCCATCTCCTGCACCAACGATGAGACCTACGCTTGGAAATCCTTCTTCAGCACCAACGATTTTAGATGATGGTAGCGATGAAACTAGTCTTTCTTACATAGAGGAACTGTTTGAACTAATTGGTTCGAATAATATTTATCTAGGTCTCACAGTTGGTGCACTTTCTTTGCTCTGTTTTATGGTGCTTTATAGTTTTATTTATTATAATAGGTCTCATCAGATTGCAACACAGTATAATTTCGCGAATGAAATTGATGACTTTTCATTTTCAAAAAAAAGAAATGAAATGCAACAACTGTAAATGTTTTTTTAGTTTTGTTTTAATATGGTTCATTGATGACTTTTAATTAAATGTGTTATTTCATTTTTAATTTGTTCATTGATGCCTTTAAATTTTTAATTTTTATTTTTTTTATTTGGTTCATTGATGACTGTAAATGTTTTAGTTTTTTCGGCTTCTTTCTATCTCCAACGCACGTCGAAGTTCATTAATCTCTTCATCAGCGCTTAGGGCGAAGCCTTCCTCAGTAACTCTCGACTTGGCAACGGCCATGCCGAAGTCGATGATGACAGGCCTTTGAGTTTTCTTGTTATATAGGATATTGCGGATCGTCACATCACCATGCAGTACACCATGGGAGTGAATTTCACCTAGAGCATTCACTGCCTTTTCCACAAAGTCATCTGTGATGTCTTCAGGTGTTAAAGGTTCACCAGAATACTTTGTTCCGAGGCCGTAAAGAAATCTTTCATCGAAAACGCCACAATCGATGAACACTGGGATGTGTATTCCTTGCAGCGGTTCTAATTGCTTGTAAATTTCAGCTTCATTGTCAAGATCGTCCATCTGATCTGCTTGCTTAACAAGGTCCAATACCTTCACCACGTTGTCGCTCTTATCATCTCCTGCTTCGTGGAAGTTCAAACGAAATACTGACCCTGTGCGACCGGATGAAAGCGCGGTGCACCCAGCCTTGCGTAGCTTGACTAGTTCGACCGCTTCACCATCCTTTGTATATTTTGCACCATACTTATTTAGTGTCGAAGGTGGTGATTTATTTCGTGGCAAAGGTGGGGATCCATTTGGCAAACACCCCCGTTTCGGCCTCTTTAGGTCTAGACTGCTAGCACATTCACGTGGTAGGCTTTTGATAGTAAACTGTTCAGTAGAATTGCAGCGAACCATCATAGGATGCCCATAAGCATCGAAGTTCATATCATTTTTATCAGCAGCGAGAAGAATAGCGAGTGCAACAAGCTGCAACGTACTGATATTTCCCCGATCAATATCGCCCTCATCATCCCATAAAATAGGCTCTGTGATAAGCAGATGTCCCTGCCAGTCTCTAATGAAAACGTGAGTGTGCAGATAGTTCGTGTAAATACCAACCAAAAGATTATTCCTAACCATGTAGTTATAAAGTTGACGAATGACCGAATGGTCTTCATGCCGCTGTGAGCCACAGTGCATATTTTTGCAGGTATGATCACAATATTGGTCAGCGAGATTAGTGGTGGGAAACCCAGGACCTTTGAATTCGCCCATGATCAACGGTTTGCGGTTACCGTCTTCTGACTTACAATTGATATCAAAGTCTACGCGACCTACTAGTCCTCCACTCACAAGTTTTCCATACAAAGAGAGATCTTTAGGAATAGAATTGTTTTCAGTGGACGTCTGATTGAGTGCATGTAATAGACATCGGATGGCACTTGTAAACTCTTTGTCGACTGATTTTCATCGTAAAGATCTGCGTGGAGACTACAACATGCAAATGCTTCGACAAAGTCGAATGTAGTCTCGACGCTATTCAGGGTATCAATGTAGCCATGGTTTTTACAATATTTCAGGAAATTTGAGGTAGAAATCTGCTCCACCTTCATGGGTGATACAGGGTATGCATCCAAGTTCGCAAGACTTGTGGTGGTTGCGGTTAATAATTTACCCACCTGTTTCCAATTTGGTAGATGTTCTTTGGCGGCGTTCAGAAACTTCTTCGGTTTGGGAGATGATAACGGTAGCCGTTTTTGCAGCGTTGTGATCTGTTTCGTAGTAGTTGTGATATCTTCCAGCATTGGTATAAGGCTTAGAGTATCTGCAAGAAGTTGTTGCTCGGTCAGTTGTAAATCCTCTTCCGCTTTAATAAGTTTTTTAGACAAATTCATGCAAACAGCAATGGACTTGTCAGTGGGTAAAAACCCGAAATGATCTTCGAAACATTCTGCAGTAATCGTACCACGACAAAACAATCTAACATAGTGGTAGTCAATGCGTCTTACTAACTCCTTGGCGATTTCCTCTTTCAGATCCTTGATTTCTTGCGAAAGCTCATTTTTTTCAGCCACGAGGTTCTTGATTTTTCGATCCACACGCTCGTACTAAGGATCCTTAATCTTGTTTTCACGAGAAGTTCTAGCGTCGACCAAGGATTCATAATCTGTTAGGAGTGTGCTTACGCGCCTCAAAGTGGTGCGTATGTTTGGATTGGTTGTGCACATCTGAATTGAAGAGAGGCGGCTTCTGGCGGCGCTTGTTGCCCCGCTGACAATCTTGGAGGCCATATTCTTAACCCCCTTCAAAGTAACCCCTAACATGGTTTTCGAACGAGTTTGCAGGTCTTCGAACGATTGGGGTCTGCTGCCATAGAAAACGAGTTTGGGATGTTTGGTGAGAAGCCTGTTCTAGTTAGTGTTTATACTTTATTTACTAACGATTCGCACTAGTAGATAATTTTTTGTTTTGTTTAGTTTCTTACGAAGTACACACCCTCAAACCCATCTTCCAATGCTTTATACACTGCACGAGGGATAAATTATAAAACCTCTGAATATGAAGACTATTCATTACAAATTGCATCGACCTGTATAGGTGCAATAGCATATACTAATGTATAAAAATGCTCCTCAATTTAACATGGAATGATGTATTTTTTTATACTCAAGAATAAAATGTAGTTAGTCCATACTTATAATAAGTGCTAGTATTTTGCGAAACCCAGAATCCACGAATTAAAGTCTGTAGCACTCAATTCCTGGGCTCGTTTGCATATTTTTGATGCTGCACCGGTGCCGTTGCCAGTGTCCACGAATCTATTTCTCTCCTTGCAGGTGTTGTGTGCTTTGTGCGCACATGCGCTCATTCCACCCCTCCCTTCCTCCCTCCATCCGTCGTTCGATCGCCCAAGTCAAACCTTGAGATGGTTCGATGTAGATGGCGAAGATCGATGCCCTCCCTATCTCACCAAGGACAACTTTCCTTGCATCGTTTGATTGCGTAAGTCGAAACTTGTACAGGTTGTGCTGGCTCGTGTCCATAGCTAGAGAAGAGAAGATCAGTCCTCTCAGTAGACCTTGATCAATCGTTTGATCGCGTAAGTCGCGAGTTCTGCAGGTACGGGAGAAGGGAATTAAAGATCAATTACCTGACTCGCCAGTGGTAGAGATTTGACTACTTATCTTTCGATCGCCTAAGTCGAGAGTTGAGCAGTTTATGCTAAGCAGGAGGGATAGGAGAAGATCGATAGATACCCTCACCAAGGACAAGCTTTCTCTCACTAGACCTTGATCAATCGTTTTGTTTTGAAATCACGTAAGTCAAAAGTTGTACAAACAGGCAGAGGGGTAGAAGAAGAAAGAGAGAAGAGAAGATCTATTCTAATAGAGCTTGACGAGAGACATCATGGGACGAGTTGATGAACCACAATTTGACATTCAACAGACCTGAAATTAACTTTGACAAGATGGATCAGTCTGTTAAAGAATCGATTACCTAGTGTCAGGGACACCATCTGTGTCCCTTAAATTTCTAACATTTTTACTTTCATTGAAGGTACTTAATATGCGTCAGACGGATTGGCGATACACAATTTCTTTAAAATTGCTTTGGAGTTTGCTCTACAGCACAAACCTCACTACATTGATTGTGCCAACAAAGTTGTGGATCTGGAGGGGTTTACCTGTTGGTTATTTGAACAGAACGCAACGGGACTCTCTACTCGCGAAGTGATTTTGTTGAAACTGGTTCTGGTAGTCAAAAGAAAAAAAAAAAAGTCTGAGAAAGTTGAAGACCGAAATGTCAAACCTTTACATGAATGCTGATTTTCTGCTGGGATAAGTACGAATACAGAACTCCGCGACACTCCTACTATCATCGCGGAGCGTTACTATCGCAATTTATCAGAATCTACGGTTCCGGAATATTTGTTGACTCTGGATAATATATTTCCTGTGAGTTTGAAGGATAGTATTTCTTGCAAACCTTCGCCGACTTTTGATACTAAATCTGACTATGCGGAAAGTTCCCTCTAACAGAAGGTTCTTTCGAATCGGTAGAAAGGTTAGTTGTGGTATCTATAATGGCGTCGGTAATCCGCAGTTGATGGAAATACCAATCATCAAGGGTCGCAGTGGTTGTGGCAAGACTCGTCTAGTGATCGAGTTGGCAGAACATGGATTGAACTACGTCAAATGTATTGGAAAGGAAGCCATATCTGCGTTTATTCAGATGACTAAACACCTTTGTTTAGATTCCTCGTACTTCCGTTGAGAGTATCAATCTAGGGTTCAACGTGTCGATCATGTTGGCTACATTTCGGCCATTCTTTTGTTTGTTCTTCTACAGGATGAAGGCATTCCTCCTCTGCGCACTATTATGTGTTTTATGAAGGGATATGCGGACTTCACTACGGAGGAACTCTCAAAGAGACTGCAACAAGTTTTGGACGTTGGCATGCTCTTTCTGCATGTAGATGAGTATCGTGATGATCTTCCTAAAACTAATGCATTGCTTAGATACTGTTCACAGGCGCTCTTTTGGAGTGGAAGTGAATCCCCTAATCGTCACCGGTATGACAAATTATGGTCACCTAATAATTCAATGGCCATGTTCACTGGCCCTTCCTTACCTTATTACATCTACAAATGCTATCCCAAAGGTGATGGTCAAATTATCTCCTGGGTTGCGCAAGTATTCTGATGCTGCGTCTGAACTCGAGAAACAATATTTGCGGATTCTTACCTGTGCTGCTCATCGACGCGACGCTTTTCACACAGAGCTGCGCACGGTGAACGATCGCATTCGCATTGAGGAATGACCGAATTTACGCCGTTTCCTGAATGATATTGATGGGACATCCTCGTTTCTATGAGTTCGCACTATAGTTATCGAGACAAGACAGGTTGACTGTTCTTGACACAACGATGTGTTCTGAGGATATGCAAATCATTCGCATGGCAGTAGTGGCAAATGTATCTATTTACTTTTCTCTTGACATAATTTTAAAATACCATGGAATCTTTAGAAAAAGATCAAGTGTTTTCATGCTTCAACAACGCCTTCCAGCAACCAAGAGTAAGTGCAAACTCTAGCTCATACGAAAAAGCAACTTAGTTATCTTCTTAACTATGAAAGTCATAAATTTTTGGCTCTTCTCTCTATTCTCTGCCAAAAGGCCATTACATACTCATCCCAACTAGTGGACATCCTTAACTAAAGAATTTTTTTTTAAAAGAGCCGTTATATGTTATCGTGCACGAAATAGACTACGCATTGGTTAATTCTATGATCGGTTATTACTTTAGTGACCATTATAGGCTCCTTTCTCTTCTTTTAGTTCAACAAGTTAGTGTCTCTCAATCTATAAACGCTCGGAAAACTAGCTAGGCTAGTCTGCGTGGCAAGGCTAGTCTGCGTGGCAAGGCTAGTCTGCGTGGCAAGGCTAGTCTGCGTGGCAAGGCTAGTCTGCGTGGCAAGGCTAGTCTGTGTGGCAAGGCTAGTTTGCTCCTCACCTTGCTTGCAGCAACAAAGAGCTCATCCAGCAAGATGCGCTCCTTCAAAGTTATTGCAACACCATCGACAGATAATGAACTCGATAGAGAGCTTATTGCCAAAGCTCTGGAGAATGTTCGTGTCGGCGAGATCATTGCCAGCGAAATAGCCAAGGCAAAAGATGAGAGGCATATTCTCGTTCAAGATTGTCTGTCGAAAGGTGACTCTGTAAAAGACAAAACTTCTACAGACTTAGTAAAGTCCATCCTTGCCTGGAACGATGACACTCTGAATTCGCTTGTGGAAATTAGAAAGCTCGATCTACAAAACATGTGCGCCAGCTCTAATGTCTCTATCAGCGGTCTAAGAGACGAAGATGCATTAACCAGAATTCTCTTCAAAGAGCTTATGGCTGAATCTGGCCGGCTCAACCAAGTGGAAGCAAGCTGGGAGACCTCATTGAAGCATTTAGAAGAAGTTCAAGCAGAGAAAGCCATTTTACAAGCCCAATTGGAAGAGCTGGAGCGTGAATGCAACCAGGCTGTTGCGATTCGACGCACAGTTCGTGACAACTTAACTCGACTCACAGACGCTATGCGTGCTCGAGACGAAGCACATCATGCACGCATGAGGCCGATTCACAATGAAGTTCAAGCCCTCGAAGCTCGCGAAAGTTCCCTTCGTATACGTAGCACAGAGCGAGTAGAGGCTCTAGCGAAGAACCAGATTGAGTCAATGGTCTGTTCACGAGTAGAGGATGAGCGTGCTCGAGCTAAAGAAATCATGAAGAAGTTGCGTGATGGTCATCAAACAAAGATTGACCAGATGGAAGCCGAGGTCAAGAGGAAATTGGAATATCATACGCGAACAGTTATCAAGGATACGGGCTGCCGTACACAACGAGAGCTTAACCTTGTGAAGCGAGAGCTTGCGCAAATGGAATATTTAGTTGAGTCAGAGAAGGAAGCTGTAAGGGCTGCTCGAGAAGCTGTGGAAGCACGTAAATACTTGCGTCAGCAGGTGCGAAATGCTGTGCATACCAAAGTACAGCATAATGAAGATCCTATTTGTGAAGTTGAGGTAGCGCGGGCCAGGGATACTTTACGGCAAATTCTTATCGATTACCCCAGCCTTGCAGCCCTCACCCCAGGCGTCGCCGCTTTGGACACAATTGACCCATATAAGAAAGAGCAATGTATTGCGAAAGCAATGGAACACTTCGTTACGTCATCAGTCGTTCCACATATTGAACTACCTTGTAGTACTCTGGTGACAGCATATGAAACAGCATTAAGACAAATGCGATTAGTTCTGATGCCAGACGATGATGAATGAACTTGGTAGACCTGGATGTAGGTTTTAAAGATATCAGAGACATCCAAGTAGACCTTTATTACGAACAGTCAGAATAGAATGGTAAGAAGTATTCTGATAACTTTTGGTTTGGCGTCTTTCCATTAACATGAGTGGCATATCTGATCGACCAGATGAGACTCTTTTAACTGTTCCTTTGATTTGTATGAATGATATTGCTATTGAAGCTATGGAGTGAAGAAAACATCAGCTTCTTCTTTTTCATTAACAAAAACATATTTATAGTTTAGTTAGACCTAACAAGTTGATTTCCAAGCAACCTAATTCTGTACAATAACTTTTAGCATCAATTCTTAAATTTAGATGACTCGATGATTTTTTAAAATGATTTATAGCAGGGTTGTATATTACGAGGTTGTCAATTGCATTGTTGGTCCTTGAGTTGAGCAATTTCGGTTTGCAAAGATCCAATAGTGTCGATCACACATGCTAGCAGAGATATCTTGTTCATTTTGGCTTCATCAGGGAGACCCAGGAGCTGGGTTAGTTTGTCAAACATGGAGTTGAATTCTGAACGACGTTCCTTCTCCCGATTGTTCTTGCGCTTGCGACGTGTCTCCTCACTCTCTAATGTGTTCTCGCCACTTGTATCTGAAGATTTGCGCTCAACCGAACTAGGCTTACGAGAGCGCTTCGCACCAGTGGTGTTTGCTGGCATTACAGGAGAATTAATCATTGGGCTTGCATTAATGATATTAGAATCGATATTGTCTGCCTTAAGAAGGGCATCTTCAGGCACAGAGTTGGATGGAGCCAAAGGTGGCTTTGGTTTAGCCTTCACGTTGCGTTTAGATGCTGCCACATGCTTGGTTATCATCGCGTCAGCTTGCTTTGTTACCACTGCGCCGGGTGTCACGGTTGAAGAAGACAATGAAGAGGCGGAAGATTCGGTAGAGGATGCTGTTGAAAACTTCTTCGGCAATTTGGTTGATGATGTGGCCTTCAAAGGGTCCGCTAATGCTTTTTGCGTTACAGAGCCTCTCCTAGGTGCGCGTAACACCGCAGAAGACGTCGTGGTGTTAGTTGTTGTAGGACTGAGTTTGCTCAAGTTATTGGGGGCAACGTTGTCGTTTGCATTCATATCGGCGACAGAATTTTTAGCAAAGAGGCCTTTAAAGTCCATATCTGCTGCAGGTCGCGAGCCAAGCCCTGATGAAAGCAATACTGCTGATTGCAAAAGTGTCGTCAGGTCTGGCGCTGTCGCCTTTCTGCCATCGCTGTTTTGCGGACTCAAGCTACTCACGAGAGCAGCCAAATTTGGGCTTCCTGCTGTTGGCGAAGACCCCAAACTCTGCGTACCAGAGGCCAAAGCGTTGGTGATGGCTAAAGATCCCCGGGCATCTGGATCTCGAAATGTGCCTCCCAGTTGCTGCTGATGATGGTCTTTTTGGCCTCCCGATTGGAGCTTCAAAAGTTGCGAGAGAACGTGAGCACTTGTTGGAGAAACAAGCGTATTGTTGAACCTTGTTCTGTTTACGTCCACGTCCACTTGAAGGCCTTCCTCCAAGCGTTGGCGCTTCATTGTATTGCGTACTGTCACTGATTGTCGCTCAATCGCCACGGGGTATCAGCACTGTTAAGGCGATAAGTGGACTTGGGCTTCGTGCAAGTCTTGCTCGTCCGATCGTCAAAGATTATGATGCAAGATTGAAGCGATGCTGAGATTGCAGAATGAAAGCAATGAGCCCGATCATTTTACTTCATTCCTTCTATTATTCATTTTCTTTAAATAAAAATTAATAAAATTAATAGTACCCATGTATACGTTTCCCTAGTTGATATCGATTTCGTTATATAATTGTCACTTTTTTCTTTTCTTTTTTGTGATAAAGTTTCTTGCTGCTGTGCGAAGTTCTTTCATTGTTTTCCTGCCCATCGTGGCTTAAGAGACCCTATGTGTTTTACCTGACTCCTTGCAAACCTTCTTCCATTTCCTTGTTATCCCTCTCAATCATCCATCTGCAATCGTTGCTTTGTTCGTTCATTCCCAATTTCTTATTGGAGGGAGTCGGAGTCCTTCCGTTGACAAGGTTTGCATTTGTCCATTCCGTTGTTTATTGGTTTGACTATCCACGAAGTCATGTATTTACTAGTCCATACCTTCGCTTTAAGTTGTCATGAAACTTGACGCCGTCCTCTGTCGCGGGAATCGCCAAAGATCGAAGACCAACCAACGAACGACTTACAGCAGATAACAACAAGTTGGGCAAAAGACATAACTGAAAAACTTGTAAAAACAAAAATCAAAACAAACAAAAAATGGAGAAAAGAATACTCACCATGAAAATATTAATAACTAAACATGCAAAGAACAGTACTCGTTCATTTGGCAAATCATGCCCAACTTCAAATAGGTTAATGGCAAGGCTTGCACGGAGCTTGAGAGGAGGTAATGAATGTCGTCAGAGTTATTGGCTTCTGGGTCTCTCACTTTTCAACAGTCAAGCTGACTCATACCTGTTCATCAAGTTACTTTGAGTTTCTTTATTATTTTCTTTATTGTTTTTATTATTGAAGAAAAAAATAATATTTTTTTTAAAGTACCTATATATAATATATATGAGAGTTGCTGTTCTAAAGAATAAGACTGCTTAGAAACAGCACCATTGTTAGAACTTCCTACTGACGCTCTGAGAAACTATCGGAGGGAGAGACACGCGCTCCCCATTAGGCTTGCCGCGAGGCCAGGCACGCGCGCTCCAAGCTCGCGAGTCTCAATCCTTACCTGCGCGGCGTGCGCGAATGGTCTTTTGAAGACTACTATCTAGCAAGGAGCACCCATATTGCTTATGACGTTCATGAATGGATGGGGGATGATTATCGTTTCGAACAAATCACATCTTGGATGATCAAGTAATTGATTCATGCATTCATTTTGATTTTTTATAACGCCAGGCATCTCATTTGTTTTATTTTGTTTCTATGGATGACACATCATGTCTTGCCCATAGTTTGAGGTTCATATGATCGCTTGATAGCTTTTAGGCCTAGCACTGAAAGCTGGTTTGCAAGCCCAGGAGAAACAAAAATGGACTCATAACCAGAGAACTAGTATTACTACCCACGAGAGGCTAAGGTCAAAGAGCCATATGATGTTTGTTACCTTCGCAAAGCATTGCTTTACTCCAGGCCTTGAGCGGCTGTAGACATACTACATATAGATGGCGCATCCAAATTGGGGAATAGTGAACAAACCACCTCCAAGAGTTGGTCGAACCCTTATCTGGGCTGGTGGCCTTTGTTGCATTGCAATATCAGAAAGATTGACATAATATTACTCTGAAAAAAAAAAATATTTCAGTTTAACATTTTATTTTCTAAAATACCACAACGAAAAGAAAATGAAAACTTGCGTTTGTCATCGCACGTGAAAAAACGTGCTACTCGCGCAAAGCAGCGCGATAGCTCATAATGATGTGAGCTTCGTAGATTTTGATGTAGCACAATTCTCGCTTCCTCAATGTTTCAATATTTAAAGTAGGTCCTTTGGGTGAGAAAAAGGCGCTGCAGCTGGTTGGTTGTGGCCCAGGATCCTAGCGCGTGGCGACGCGTGGCGAAGCCATGCTATAAATACTACCAGCGAGCAACTCGAAGGAACCGCTGGTCGCACGCGAGCGAGCTTTCGCGTGCATGGACGCAATACGATGGGAAAAGAAAGCAACACAGAGAACAATCACCGCTGCAACGTCTTGTGGCCAAGTGAGCTACTGGCTTACCAGTAATGTGAAGAGCGTTTGGTAGAGTCTACAATCGTAGGCACAGGCATCGAGAAAGCTCAGAGTAAACGGTTGAGGCAGTTTTATGAAGATGAGAGTCTTTTTCCTTCATTTTTTTCTTCTCATAATTTCCTTGGAAAGAAGAACGTGCAAGCTTTTCTAGACAACTGCGGAGCAGGTTCTGCATACAGATGCCGGGATGACTGGCGCTTAGTTCTTAGTGAGCTGATGACTGCTATGCTAGATACTGATGGCTGGCTGACTTTGTTGGTCTGCTAGGGGGACTGTGAAATAAACAATACTTACACATTTGATGGCTGGCGCGGTTCAGGCGCATCATATGCGTGCTTCAGCGAAGCCTCATCTCACTTTCTTTCACTATCCAGAGCAGGCAGCTCTTACCTCAAGAATAAACTCTAGGTTTCATGATTCTGAGAAGCGCAGGAACGATTTCACTCCCATGGTGAGTATTCATGAAAATTTAGTCAGCGACAAGCAGCTGTTTTGAAGTTCCCCCAAACGGCCCTGATAATGCGTAAGAATGCGACATCGAGTACTGCATAATTCGGGCGTGTGGACATGGTTCAAAAACTAGCTAAAATCAGAGCATGCGCTCGAGACTGCCCGAGCGAGGGCTTCCACGGGAGTTTTGTTTAACCGCTTACTACAAACGATCATTGATCTTTGAGGAAGCTGTTATCCATTATGAAAAGCAAAAACGTACTTTGATAATAGCTAAACCCACCGCTGACTAGTACTTTAAGATAAGAAACACTAGAAATATAGACTCTCGTTCGAGTGTACCTAGTTTGTCGCACATTGATTTTAAGCAATATATGCTTGCGCGTCTGGCCGTCTATATTTTATAACTATGGTCAAGGGCCAAGTTAAGTAGCTTTGAAATAATTGACTAGTAACTAAAGAACTATCGCAACCTAGATTAAATGATGATGCATCGTCAATTGGTAAGATTTTTCTTGATTCAAAATTAACAATGTTACGCAGCTTAGTAAATAATTCATAAAGGGTTTACTCCGCGGTCGAACTGACCAAATTCAGGCTGATCATTCGCAAATAGGGCATAAGCATCATCGGAGTTTTATTCATATATATATATTAAAAAAAATAAAAAAAAACAGTTCAGGAACTGGAGGCTTTGTAATAAAATTTCTATCATAGAGCGCAGTCATCCCTTTTCAAATAAGACCATTGAACTTCGTCAAAAAGCCCTGAGTTGTCGCAAGAATGAGGAAAGAACCATCTTGAGGAGCACAGCAGTCATTCGGTTTATGAGTATGCTGGCGCCATGCCATTCGCACGGGCCTTTCACCGGCAAATTCGGGGCTTCTCCATAATGAAATTTCACGATCGTTACCTACGGAGAAAAACTTGTGGCCCTGATCGCACAGAACAACCTTGACAAGACCAGCACGGTGGGCTGGAAAGCGGCACCACTCCGTGACACCGCCATCCTCGTCCTCTACATCATCACCAAGATCCCAGTACCCAACTGTTCCATCGCCCATGCCAACCGCCATACGCTGAGCAGCCACAGCAAGTGTGTATACAAAGGGGGGGTTGAATGCCCATGCACCACTTACACAGGCTGAATCAGAGGCAGAATCTCGCGCAGATGGTTGATAAACCTCCGCAGCTGTTTCCCAGATAATTGCGTCGCTCTCATCATCTGATTCACCCTCGGCACCAAATAAACTCCAGCACTTCAAGTTAGAATCCAAACCCCTGCGAGTGCGAGAACACGGGAAATAGAAGTGAACAAACACCGCAAAAGTAAGCAATAGTTTGCCAACCCGAATGTTTTTCAGCACAAAAGAAAATATGTCAGTATATACATTCCCAACACCAAATCTGTAAGAATACTTAGTCGCAGTCTCAACCTCAACTTACCCAGAAATGATTTCCTGACTTTCTGTCCAAGATGCAGCTGCACAGATGTTTTCATGACTTTGAGATGCGGGACTTTCCCATAATGTTTCCACGACAGCGTTGTCAAATGAAAGGACACTAATGCGACCATCATCACGACTTGCCACGACGTCGCCAGTCATTGCATTCACGGATAAGCTGTTAACCTCATCCGGGCCTTCTTCTTCTTCTTCTTCTTCTTCTTCTTCTTCGCCAACCTCGCGAGGTCTCTGTGGACAAACGTCGAGGCAAATAGAATCTGCTGTTGATAAAAGGATTGCATTGGATTTACGGAGGTCGTACATTTCCACATGCGGACCTCGTGCTGCGAATACAAAATTCTCGTGCCTATCCCAGGTCACGGCTTGATAGCCGATGGCTCCGGATGCTGCGTACTTTTCTCTCGCTCGCAAATCGCCAAGCCTTCTGACAGCACGAATTCCTGGACCTCGAAGATCCCACACACGACAACTCCCCTCAGCGCCACCAGAAACTACGAGGCGCTCTGACGTGCTCCCAAGCGCCACGCATTGCACTTCCGCCTCATGACCTCCGCCACGACTTGCGCCAAGCAGTTGAATGGGCTCACCAGAATTATTATTTGTAGGCAATGATGGAGTATTGACGCCGCTTGAGTGTGCGAAAGCAGACATCTTTGGAAACAAGAGTCAAGCCACGCAAAGTTTTGATTTGAGGGCTTGAACTCAGTACAAACTACCCATAGCACCACTCATCCCTTGTCATGTTTTTTTAATATAATGTTACTAACAATGGTCAGGGTCGGTAAGAAGATAAACAATACTAACGCGAGTTCGCATCCAAGTGTTGACTTAAGAGTCGTGAGAGAAGTCAATCCTGAGCTCAAGGTAGTGGCAGGATGTTTTTATTTCATTTGCTATAGTTCTTAAAATTAGGATTTCTTCTGAAATGTGTTTTGTTTTTATAATTATAAATAAATCAATAAAGGAATGAATCATCAATGATGAAGCCTTTCACCCTCTTACATAGAGGGAAACTACCCTAGCGAATTAGCAAAAGATATCTTCATTAGATTTAAAATCTGTAAAATTTAACCATACATACATATGGGTAGTTAAGTATCAATTGAAGATACGGAAAATCTACTAAGCAGCATACTTTACAACAGCAGGAGTGCACCAACGTGAACAGCGAACACTGCAGCGTCCTAACTTCGTGCTTTCGTAACCCCCACCCCCTGCTAACATGAACACACTTGTTTAGCAAAATTTTCCTAGGGGGGTAGTTTGGAAGTATACGACGGATATGATCCGTTCACCTGCCCAGTCCGCGGCGGCGCACAATGTTCTTTCTAGCAACATATCATAATTTTGGAATGTGGAAGGTAAATCAAGCGGAATCTCTGCACCTTCAACTTGTCGATCAAAACGCAGAACTGGCGTACAGCTAGCCAAGAGAGACCATTCAGAAAGGCTGAGCGATCTACGACGGGCGGCAGTGAACAACTGGAGTCAATACAGAAAGATTGGTGCGTGGAGAAGACACTCCGTGCGCGTGGAAGCCAGAGCATTGTTTTCTCGGGGTGAAGTGCAACCAGAGATTGAAATGACAATGTACAAGAAACCCGAGGAACGCGTGACGATTACGCGCAAACCTGGGGAAACGCATGAGACACTTAACTATAAGTATCGTAGCGGGGGGGCGAGGATCAACAGCAGAGCTAATTTATGGTCAAGCGTCAGTAAATGCGACTTTGCAAATACCGCTGTTCATGACTATAAGACCCCGTCAAAGTGGGGTGTCATGGCCGACCGTATGGCAGAGCAGAACAGCAAGCAGCCGAAGCAACTACTCACCATGACTACATACAATGACTCAATGACCGTCACAAATGAGCACACTGCTCAAATCTACACTAGGCCCTTGAGAGAGGCCCCAAGTGTAATTGCGATGCGCAATGGATCTCAATATCAGCAGTCTAAGCGAACAAATGAGCTTGCCGAGTTAGTCCCGCGAGACCTGCTTCGACAAGAGAAGCAGCGGCTCGCCGCAATAAAAAAGGAACCACGCGTTGAATCTATGATTTCTCACATTAACATGCCGAACTATTCTGGACATGAGCCCAAGTCCCCGAAGAATCAGCGTGGACCTATGCTTAGCGGCCCCGAAACTACGTCTGGCCATGCAAATTTGCAAGGTCTTGGCCTCATTACAGGTGCTTAAACTTTCTTTCGCCAATTCAAACCTTTTAATTCTTAAATTCAAACAAGGCTTGGCTATTGTCGGAGCTCTCCAGAAGAACTTGTATTTGATGCTTCGATAAATTAGCACTTTATCATTTTAACGATGTCGTCTCAAAGCACGCACCAAATTAGATTTTTCTGTGTGTTCTTTGCAAGAAAAGTTAATGCTAATAGTTTCTGAAGATCTAATTTGCATACCCCATCAAACCATGTAAAAAAAGTTTGACATTTCAGCAATTGTTCTGTGCTTGGAAGCTTAATGGTCTGGTGCTGCCTTGAGCACAAAGACTAAAGAAAGGGGGGAAGGGAGAACAGAAAAGGAAAAAAGTATGAATTATTTTACTTATTGAAGTTGTGTAACCCTTAATTTTCGAGAGATAGGCAACATAAACTAACTATTGTGGCTCTCTACACTCTCCCTCTTTCTCTTTCTTTTTAAAAGCAAGGGCGTCCAACATATTTTTCCTAAAAAGTCCACAAACTAACGCTTTAATTGGCACAAATGACTTGCTGGACAATTTTCTCGCTCTGCATAAAGCCTACCACTCGAACGCGTGGCTGGAGCTGCTGATGACGCAATTCGAGAAAACGTGCAGCAATAAGATCGCGTTGTGCATAATGCTTATCGGCGTCCTTTGGAGAAAGTGCACCCATTGCATCATGCACACGGGAGAGAAGATAGTAGTCCTCTTGCAGCTCACTCGTGCAGCAAGCACGCTCATGGGCTTTGGTTGCTTCGTGCAGAGCACGCAACGCTTGGTAGAATGGTGTCTTTCTAGACTTAGCAGGCAACTTCGAGCCTCTGCAAGATGACATTTGGCTAGGAGTAGATGTAGTTCACCGACCATGTCAAATTTACCATGCACAGTCACGTGAGGTAGTGCGCGGTGCAACAGCTGCAAAGCTCGCTTTACATGCCCTATGCGTAGCTGCGTCGCAGCAAGTTTAATTGCAGCAGAGTGAAATAGTGAGGTTTGTCCGTTTTTCTCCGTTCGTGCAAGACAACGAAGGGTGTATGGTAAAGCAGTGACAGCAGATGATCCACTATCGAGAAAGATCTGAGCGAGGTCAAGATCGGTGGCCTCCCGGAGTGCATGCAAACTCATGGTCGAACCTTGACTGACGAGCAAATGAATTAGGCGGTGAGCCTCTGCAAGGCGACCTTGTGAACGAAGTGTATTAATCCATAGCATTTGTGCGCGGACTGGCATATCCTCTCCAAAATAATTTCCACCAATTCCAGACACAGATTGACGGGAGGGTGTTAGTGAAAACAAAGTTGCAGCATACATTCGCGCATCCACAGCGTCGCCGCGAGCTGTCGCACGCTTGAGAAGCAAATAAATCATGGTCAGGACAATGAAGTTGTTGGGTGCATACTTGAAGGTTTGCCGAGCTTGCATAAGATGCAGCAATGCCTTTACATAAGCGTCAGGACCAACCTTGATCTGAACAGGAGGTTCTGGGCAAAGCTGGTCAAGGCCGCCATATTCGGCTTGCAAAATTGCAAGCCGACAAAGTGCGAGGCAAGTGTCGCTGGAATCTGTTCCGTGCCTACCTGCATAATAGTTCAGATGTGTGAGAGAAGCAAGCCAGGCAAGACTGAAATGACCATACGACTCCCACGCTGCAGACTTGACGAGCTGCGCACGTCCTGCAATTGTCATTGCATTGGAGAAGTGCACACTAGGCGTGGCAAGGCTTGCATTTACCGCTTTAATCGCCTGGGACATGGCAACACGTGATGCCTGATCTGGTACAAGGTCCGAGGCACCATTTTGATTATTTGCTGAGTTTTGCATTTGCATGTGCATATGCATTCCGCGCGGTCCACCTGGTCCAGCGCCGCCGCGCATAGCAGTTGTAGTCGCTTCGAGGTAAGTTCCAATGCTGCTAGCTGAAGCGTCTTCACCACGCTGAAGAGCGTGCCATACAGGCCGGGCAGCAACCTGATCGAGTCCGCGAATTGCACTAAATCCTTGTATAGGAGCCGGCATTGCTGTAGGTATAGATGTTGGTGCTTGCAGGCGATATTGAGCGGTGACAAGATGAGAAAGCCCTTGGACGTGGTCAAGACCGAGCTCCCTAGCACGGGCAAGACAACGCCGCAGAAGCTGTGCAGTTTCCTGACCGCCTGCACCTGAAGCAAGACGGAAAAGCCAGGTTAGTGCAAAAACGACGCAAACGTGGTCTCCATTCTGTTGTGCAACTCGAACAGTTTCCTGAATTGCGAGCATGGCTTCATGGCGGTGACCAAATTGATAATGCAGCGCAGCTAAGTTGAGTACAGCATATTGCATCATGGGCCTTCGTCTACCTAGAGCGGCAGAGGCGTGAACAGCCGCCGAGCTTTGGTTGCCTCGGCCCCCTGATGCAGCTACAGCAGCTGCGGATGCAGTAGCAATGGCAGCTGATGAGGTTGGGCCACCCGATCTCATACAGTAATCAAAGTAAGTATGTAGACTGTCAACGGCCCCCTGATACTCTCGGTGCAGGAGACAGTTTAAGTACCGCACAAAGTGGGCTCGTGGGAGATCAGGAGTGACACGCAACATTTCCGAGACCTCGCTCTCGACCTGCTGCGGTGGGACAATCCCGACCCGGCTTTCAATTTCCTCAGCCATCATGTGCAAATGGTACTGAAGCTGGCGCCGCGACACAAAGCTCCTGAAGACTGAAGGCTCCTTGCGTTGTGCTGCGCTAGACCCTGCTTGCCCTAATTGTCTCACAGTGCTTTTTGTTTCCTGGTTAGGGTCATCGATAATCTCTTCCTCCGCTTCATCGAACATTTGCTTCCTCTTAAGACTGTACGGCTTCGCCCTTGGTGTCAGTCCTAGGATATCCTTGCCGCTCGAGCTCGCTTTCAGATAAAGCCCAATCTCATGAAAGAGTCTTGAAAGCGCCTCAAACGACCTATTGCACGCGAGCAACACACGCCTGATGAAAATGCCAAAGACTCCGCCAGCCTCGATGTGCGACGGTCTCCCTGACAAATTCACATCTGATGTGGTTGACACAGACGGCGGCGGCAGCAGGATATCCCTAAGAGATTCTAGGAGGTCAAAGAGTGCATCAGGTGAGTCAATTTTCTCCATGACTTGCCTCAAATAGTCTCCCACAACGTAGCCATCTTCTACGCTCTTTTCCAGCTCCTTGCACGTCTCCTGCAGCACGGGCTCCACAATCTTATCCACCCTCTGCACAGCTCGTACTAAAAACATCTGCACATGTCGCACCTGCACAGGTGTTAACTCGCACCGAAGATCACATTTTTGGTCCGGCGGCAGTACATATAGTCTTGCAAGCACGCACAGCGCCAGCTTGTGCGGTGTCGCGCGCTCTGACCAGCCCGCGCTGTGCCCATGGTTCGGGCCCGCTGCCGGCTCGCGGGGCTGCGCGGCGCCCGAGACGCTCATTGAGGATCTCCACGGCTCCCGAAGCCTCGCTCCTGTCACCGCTTGTTAATATCTGCTCGCTTCAAACCCCCAAGGGCGGGCAGCGATGTTGGTTTTGATTTTGATTTTGATTTTGTTGTATTATTAACAGGCTCTTCGATTTTTCGAGGGGCCTTTTTATTGGGGCGGTTATGATATGAGGAAAAAGGGTTCTTCATACAAGAAGTAGATGCAACGAATAATTAATATATGTGTTAACAATATGCGTCAGGTGGGGCCAAGGATGAGGCAGTGACGGAGAGGGCGTATGACGGAATTCTTGATGGGGTACGATATCTGGCTTGGGCGTAGAGACCAGACAGCAATGAAGTCTCTATTGACAAAAATCGAAAACCGCACTCAAATTGTGTGAATCTGGTTTCAATTATTCTCCTGACAAGGACAATGACAATGTACTAATATGCAAAGAATTAATTGATGAGTATTGACGAAATGAAACACAAGGATCGAACTCCAGTGACGAAACCTTTGGTGACGAAGACAGAGAACAAGACAACAAGAAGCTGCTCTAAACATTGACTGCACAAACTGATAAGAGAGGATGTCGTCTTCACACGAAGAAAAGGACACGCGCGATGAGCGCATAGAGGTGGATGCTGCTGACACAGTTGTAGACAGCGCGTCTGAACGGGCCACTAGCTTTGTTGCACGAGCTGCTGAGTCCATCAACGCATCCCGTGAAGCACGACTACGTAGCGAGGAAAAGCGACAGGCACTGTACGAGGAGTTCGGAGAGGCCAACATGAACGGCTGGGTTGGAGAACACCAAGCTCTCTTGGCTGCTGGAGTTTTGGGTGGAGATTTTACCAGTGGTGGAGGAGATTTCATGCAGCTTCACTCTGCCAAAAGTGCTGGTGATGAGGAGGATAATGAATTCGATGCATATGGTGAACGACCTCTGAGCTCGAAAGATACCCTTGAAATGCCAAGTGAGTTCGCCTGGCCGTTGGAAGGCAATTGCTTCGAGCTTGTCGTGCAGACGGAAGCAACGTTGTGGGGACCTGCAACGCCATTTGGAATTGAGATTGTGATGGGACCACGAAAGCTCAAGCTTGAAGCAAAACGCCTTGGCGATGCAGACGGACAAGATGTTGAAGTAACTTTTGTGGATCCTGAAGCTGAAATTTCAGCAGAGAATGTAAACTCGATAAATGTATCGCTTTCTACAGAGCTAACTCTGCGCATTGAGGCTCGGGGAGATGCCACAGACGTTGTTGCTTGCGTGCCGACGGTTTACATGACGCGACTGGTCGGTAGGTGTGCAACTGATCCCTCGAATGTAGAAGAACGCTCTATTCGTGTGTTTGGTCCGAGCGAGCTCAAAGCCTCGTGGCGCACTCTCCAACTAAGCGAAAAGCGTATCGCATGGTCCATCCCGCCTTCCGAGACTGATGCAAACAATTAATTTAGAGCACTCTAGACAAGCGAACACCTGATACCTAATGTATTATGATGCACAATTTATACCTATAAATAACTGAGACGCGCGTCGCTAAAAATATGTTCATGTCAAAGTTTGGATATAGTTTCCTTGTTCGCCTTCGTCTTAAAAAGGGTTGAAATACTACTTATATGCTTGGACAAAAAGAATGACTTCAATGAACTATTGCTACGTAAAATAAATCTATGTGATCATTAATTGTCAACATTTTGAAAAACAAATATGCTTTCTTTTATCTGATTGAAGGAAAACTTGTTACATGAAAGTTGCCTCATTTTCTTTTGACTGGAGTTGCAAATGACTTAGTTTAAAGTACTAGCAATAAGTCTTCTCCTGGAATCAAGCAAGTGCTTGCCTTTCACTCTCACCAGTCAGAGGTACTGAATTAAGATTTTTAAACTTGGGTAAAGTTTCAAGTCAAAAGATTCACTCAACACGCTTGCCTTTGTCCATTATATAAACCCTGGTACCAGGGTAGGTATTTCATAAAATACATCAAAAAATAACAATAATCATCATCATCCTTATTATTTATCTTGCTTTCATTATCATGGGAACATTGGCTGTAAGGATCTTTCCTACCTACCATGTCCCATGGAAGACCATGACAATTTCATAAGGCGGCCGAGGTAAGAGGATTCATAAGCCACGGACTGCTTCTTGATTCTCTGGGCCGGAGGGAGAAGGCACTTCGTATTTTTATCATCTCTTCAAATTCCGGTTTGCTTCAGCAATTTCTCGACAGACCTTTTTCCAAGTTGGCCATCCTTTACTACTGCCTCAGGAATCAGACTCCTCCCCCCTTCGATATTCGAGGATGAAGCTGAGCTTGCGAATCTCCATACTACCTAGCTAGATACTATCTGTAAGTGTGCTCACTATGTAACTGTGTTCCTCATCACCGTCGTTCAAAACCAGTTATGCTAAGATCTCCATCACCGTGGTCCATTTGCGGATTCTTATTCTAAGACACAACTTGAAAGTTCCAGCTCTGAGCTTGGAGCGACTAACTTATTTCAACCTGATTTGATCAGGTGAAATTTTGATAGAAGCAACCTTCGAGTGGTTGCTTGGAGATCTCAAATCGCGATTCCACATTCTCAGACTTGGTCTATCTTGGCGCTTTGTCTTTTCGTAACCAAAAGGCTGTATTCGATGCTAATTTTGTGAGCAGCGGGGAGCTTGGAAGGTCGTTCGCGCTGATCAGTGGTGTGAGCCAGCCAAAGTGGTCTTTAGCTGGCCAGTCGGTCCCTCACTCAATTCGGCACTCATTCGGTAAAGTCAATTATTTTACTAAATCAATCGATGTGAGAGGATCAACGGATCAGGGAATCAAGGAATCAATCTCTGGCGAGGAGGCCTTGCTTTCTCACGCCACGCGCAGCACGCGCATGAAGCCAGCATCCCATTCCCATTTCAGGCTAGCCCCGGCGATCATCTTGCGAGCGAGGGTGAATTGGAATGACTGCGTGGCGTGCAGTTCGTCAATGCCTCCAGAATGAAGCACCATTCCCTCACTGCCACAATGACAACCTCGGCGCGATAAATCTTGATGAACTTGGATGTTTTTATTGAACATGATACAAATAAACCGGTCGGGAAGGTACTTGATGCGTACATATCAAATGAAGGCGACCTCATGACATTTTTGCATATTTCTGGAGACCCTGTATGCAATTCGTTTTTGCCAGAAAAGCTCGCGCTTGGGCCTGATGGGAGGCGCTTCTTCAACGATCTTTCCATGGGCCATGAAGTGGTTATGCGAAATGATAATGGATTTACTAAAGTAATTGGGAAACACCCCAGTGAAGTATCAATTGTGCGCCAGGGAGACAATCCCGGGACGCACATTGAAAACTGGTGGTTTGTGAATCGACGCCCCGAGGAACTCGTCGATGAAATGATTCCTTACCTCATGGGACATACAAATCATTCAAGTCCAAGTTATTCTTATTATTATTAACTAACGACCATTAAAGTAGTTTTGCAAATAAGCTTCCTGGCTCTTTCTGCATATCTTGCTGCGACTTCTGCGGTCAAGGGGCCGGTCTTGTTCTTCTCCAGTATTCTTACCGCCTGAGGGCTCCTTGGCCATGTCCTCGACGTCATTCTCGGGGAGAATCATAGACTCGTAGTCATCGTCGGATTCACCAACACTGCTGTAGCTGATGACATCGTCATCGTCCTCCTCCTCCACCTCCTCGTCTGCCCTGCGCTTCCGACTAGCTTTCTTGGTGGACCTGGGCTTGGCGGGAAGCTTGGCCTTGGACTTGGGCTTGGCGGGAAGCTTGGCCTTGGACTTGGGTTTGGAGGGAAGCTTGACCTTGGACAACGGCTTGGTGCGAGCCTCGGCCTTCCGCTTGACAGGCGCCTCGTCTTCATCCTCATCGCTTGAGAAATCGTCCTTTACACGCTTACCATCAACGGTAAAGGTAAAAGCATATCCATCAACATCATCATCATCATCATCATCATCATCATCATCATCATCATCATCATCGCTTAAGTTGATGAGAACTCCGCCCCCTGAGCCTGTTCTTCCCACCAGCTTTCTTGGTGGACTTGGCAGCTTTCTTGGTGGACTTGGCGGGTGAAGCTTCAGAAGACATGTCTTTTATGCTCATTGGCTTGGTCGTGACCGTGGTGATTGTCGTCGTGGTGGTTGTGCTCGTTTCCGCAAATTGACCGGACTGAGTCAATGTCGAAGTAGAAGAAGTGCTGTCCCTCTTGGTGACTGGGACAACCTGTGGAATGTAGATGGCAAGGTCACTGACACTGTTATCCTCACCCAATTGCTTGACTGCCTCCAGCTTTTTCTTCGCAATGCGCTGCACGATATGCACGTATCGTTTGTACGAGCACGGACCTAGGCGCAGAGGTGGGCCACCAACTACCGTACTGGATTGCGGGCCGCTCCATGCACCAAAGGTCCCCCGGTAAACTATGCGCTTCTTGGCATACTGTGCGATGGCCACAATGCGGCACCTTAGCATAGGCCAGGCGTCATTCCTGTCAAAATGCTCGCTGTAAGGCGACATAATTGCCTTGACGTCACTGTAGTCAATCATTCCCGTGTCAAGGGGCTGCAACTGAAATGGCAGGCCAAGTTTGGCATTCATCTCTCTACAGACCGAGACTTGGATAATAAGGAGGGCATAAGTGACACAAAAGGCATCAAGGTCGCCTTCCGGGACCGCGCCACGCGCAAGCTTGTAGCCCATGATATCCTTGTAACACCCCGGGCTCCCCAAGGGGTGCTTGCTAATGAGATAATGGTAGCTGAGAACCATATTAATCACCAGCTGCGTTGCCTTGTCCACTACTGTCAGTGTCCAGAAAACCTCGCCAACGGTACCGGTGATGAATTTAGAGGGCAAGTTCATCATTCCAGCGGCTGCCTGCATAGTCTCGGTGGTGATGGTCGTAGCAGGCACCAACCAGGTCTTTTCTCTCGGCTCCTCGCGAGGAGAGTTGAAGTAGACTTCGTCCTTCACGATGTCATGCTCGTGTTCAAGAGACTCGGCGACCCTGAACAAAATTTCATTGAAGAATAGCATCTCGCTGTCATCAACGATGACGCACCCGCTGTCATCCGAAGACGCATAGCCGTCTTCACAGAGGTAGTCCACGTCTTCATACTCACCCTTGGGGGTTACCCAGGGCTGCTTCTTCCTTGCATTGCTTGAAGCACCGGATCCAGTGGATTTGGCACAATCGTGCAGAACTTCAGGGCCCGCCATGCCGCCGCCATCGGGGCCAGCAACAGCAGTAGACGGCGCTGCTTCATGATCGATGTCTCAGTAGCTGAAGGACCACGCTGTCCTCCATCGGCATCGCTGGCCCCGCCAGGGGCCATGTTCTCCACAACCTTGTCCGCGTCCATTGCTTCTTGCGCTCGACGAATAGTTTCTGCAAGGATTTCTGTTTGCAATTCCGTCATCATAATAGAACATTGTTTGTCACAGGAATCCCATCATTCAAAAATTACTTCTAGTATTTTCCCGTATGTAGATATTACTCAGTATGTACCCCACATATGAGTTTTAAAAAAAAATACTCAACCGCCATGCAAGAATTGCTTGTAGGGTTTTCGGTAGATATACATTAACCAGCGAGTTAAGAATCGCCCAAGGATCACTCATATAGACATAACTCGGTGTTCCTTACTTACTTTGGAAAACAAAATGTATAGAAGTGATAAAACATAACAAGATTGATTTTAGTTATTTGTTGAGTAACTATATTAAATTCCAGATGTCGCCGTTCTGTCAAGGAATAGAAACTCTCTCTTGAAGGATCGCACGTCCTTATTCATTTCATCCTTAGATGCATTTATTTTTGCCATACCAAAGTCAATAATACGAACTTCACCCACATGATTCAGTACAAAATTTCTCAGTGCGATATCCCTATGAGCTACGTTCAGAGAATGCACTGCATCGAGGGCAGCACGAGCTTTGTTCATCGTTTCAACAGTAATCTCCTTCATCGATAAATCATCAAGACACCTACCTTCAAAGGTAAGTGCGATAATGAAGTCATTAAAAAGATGATAACCACCGTACAGATAGAAGGGGACAAAAGTTCCCCAGATGGGACGCAAAACCTCGTACACATCCATCTCATTTCGAAAGACTTGAAGCCCAAGAGCAGCACTCTTGGCTTCGGCTTCCTCCTTACTAAGATATTCGCCCTTAACATTTTTTTGTGGATCTAGAACCTTGACGACAGTATCAACCCCATTAGTCGTCACTCGCATCATGCCACCAAACTGGCCATGTGAAGACTGGTAAAGAGTGTCATGAACACCTCCGTAGTACTCGAACTGATCTTGAGGGAAAGGTAGCATTTCACGAAGTTTTTGAAAATGATCGGTGCTCCTACGAAACCCTCTCTGAGAACCAACCTCAGTTTCCTTACTATTGGAACCATCTAATGTATCAGAAACACCATCCTCACAATCTTCATTTCCACCTTTTCTAGTGTTACCATTACGGCCAGACCCCCCCTTCTTCGATTTTGACCCAGAGGTGTTTGAGTCCAACGAATCAAGACCGTGTGATTGTGCTAGTTCATTGTACACGTCCAACCAAGATTGAAGCATTTTTCTCTGTGAAGGAATCTCGCCTGCCTTGATAAGCATGTCCTTCGATAATTGCAGCCGACAACCATTGTCCAGCACTGTTTCAATAAGACATGCATAGGCATACCGCATGCTATTTTTTGTCCCGACTCCGTCGAACTTAAAACATCTTGAGATATGCAAGTTGTTATTCTCGTCGAGTTTCAGAAACCAAGTATGGTCCAAAGTACTTAATACGCCATACTTAGTCATCTTACGAATCATGTAAATATAGATCTGTATAATCGGATAGCGATACTTATTGGTCATGCCGGGGCGTGTATCTTCTCCTGCACGATTCCAATAAGCGATCAAATTTTCATAGGGCATTTTCAGCTTAGTTCTATCGTAGCTCACATCTTTAATCCATTTCTTTTGTAAGAATTCAATCTCAGCTTCAGGGTCCTTAGAAGGTTTGCGGTTGTCGTCTTCATCCTCGTTTACGTTGTTCTTGTCATCGAAAAATGCGTTAAGTTCTTGAAACTGCTCGGCAAGAAAGGGAAACGTGCGTGGGTTCTTGTGTTCGTGGGGTAGCAGTGGATATTCATCTAGAGAGGTAGAACAACCAAAAATGTCAGTCAATCCGGGAGGAGATGATTGTTGAATAACCATTGTCCACAAAGCATCGGTGCGAAAAGAAGTGAGATCATACTCCTGGGAACATGACAGTGATTGCCTAGGATCGTCTGAATTGCGAAACTGGTATGAGTAATAATCCGTGAAGGGTGTTCCGAACGTTGTCATGAACAAGTTAGCAGATGTCCTTTCCAAGGATCGTGTAGTATAAATTTGTCGAGGTCTAAACGATGTTGGATTCACCAGGAGTTGGAGAGTGGGAGACTCTACTCTGCTTTCTAGTCCAACTTCTTCGTCAAAACTATTCCATGGGAAAAGATTACTAGGTTTCATGGGAACTTCAGCTTGTGCACCTACATTGCCAGCAGGCTCTCCATCTGGTGCGTGGGATCGACGCTGACTTTCCGACGTTCTAAATCCCTCTGCACCCTGATTTTTCATAGAGGAGCGCAGAGATGATAGCGTGTTTAGGTAGGTTGATGCTGCCACCCCATCTGTCAATATAGGATTCTCCAATAGAGCATCAACTAATTTGACATCCGTATGGTCTTGACTTCTGCCCTTGGTGAAAAAACTGGAAAATTTCAACATTTCTCTCAACTTAGGACCAACCCCAGATGGAGGTTGGTGTTTGCAAGAACTATACCTCACGAAAAATTTAGAGCTCAGTGGAAAGACTATAGACACGAAATAAATGCTGTGAGGAAAACTAGAAATAAATGTAATTAATACTATAGGCATGTGTCGCAGTGGAGTTAAGAGGGAGCGACTGCATCTAATTGTAGAGGGATACCAAACATCAACACTGGCAAAAAAAACACAAAAAAAAATGTTTTCAATCATTCAGTCTACCCTCCTACCTTACTATTATTATTCATAACCTCTCTTTATGAAGAGCCTCTCCTGCCAAATTGATATTTAGGATTAGACAACTAACATACTGTCTAGCACGTTTGTTTCTTCTTCCTACACAAATACACTCACGCGTTTCGAAACTAATTGAATCAAGCAATCGAGCGACTCCATAGTGATACTTACCATTAAACACAACCAATCCTATTACACTTTCTTTTCAAACTCCATTACATCTCCGAGAACGTTTGGAACAGCATTTAAGAAAAGCTTTGTGGGTGAGGGAATGAATCCAATTCCTTATTTTCTTTAGAAAAAAAAGAGATACTGAGTGATTCTAACGATTGTGTTAAGTTCAATTAAGAAATAGCTTTTTTCTCCATTCTACATTTATTTAATATGAATTGTAAAAATATCAAATCATAGATAAATAGAATTAATAGAACTTTTGGAACAATATTTGGTTAGTCAGTTTCTGGTTGATCGTCATTTTTTTTAGAATTTAGAGATAGGTTGAAAGTTTTTTTTCTCTTTTTTTGTGTGAAGCGAGGCTTTATCGTGTAGGAGCAAATCATGATATCGATGAAACAATCGGAACGTTAGGAACACTCCTGACAGCTTGAGCCAATGCCCTAGTGATAATATATAGTCTAAACCCTAATTGATAAATTAATTTAGCATTTTAAAAAAATACTTAACCGCCATGTAAGAGTTACTCTTATGGTTTTAACTATATATATATATATATATATATATAACTCAGTGTTCCTCTCACAAGTGAATTTAAAAAAAAATACCCAAACATCATTTAAACATTACTTCAATTTATAGGTATAACACTCACAAGTATATTTTAAAAAAAAAGCCCAATTACCATTTAAACATTACTTCATATAACACTCACAAAGGAATTAAAAAAAAAATACTCAATTATCATTTAAACTTTAAAACAAAATATATAAAATAAAAATATATTGATTTCGTCATTGTTTTAAGTAGAACAAAATGTCATTCTCCCCATCAGCATCCCCTGTTACTTATGCACCCACATCGATTTACGGGTCACTTGCCTATGTCACTTACATGGATGAAGGCGAGATCTGTGGAATCACCCTGACGGCCTCAAACTACACACATCACAGAGTGTGCCGTACGGGGTTTGCATGTTTTATTTTAGACAATGCAGACGGCTCCTCGGCCAGCGTCTGTCAAAATATGGTAAAGGATGATGGTGAGTCATGCATTCCTTCAAATTTCCAATGCGGCTCCACATCCACCTGCCTCCTCAATGCATGGAACGAGTATACATGCGGGGGCATCAAACTCTGGGACGGCCATGGCTCTATCATCGACACGACGGTCCTGGCCACCTTTGGATTCGAGAGCAATTACACAATGATCATCTTAGGCATTATCTTCATGCTTGCCTGGCTGACGTCGGCATTGTGGTTTTATACTGCAAAAACAACCAAGGTCGATCAAAAGAAAGCTCTTTTCAAGGAGCCTCTCAAGAATGAAGAAATTAAAAACTTAAAGATTATCTTTTAAGACTTCGTATTCAAAAAATCCACTGCCATGAGTCACCATGTTTATCTTTAAGAGAAAGACGAAAAAAAAAGAAGAGAGATTATTTTTGGGGAAAAGCATGATGGATAGCTCGAACATACATATTGGGCCTTGCAAGTGCGCTATAAGGGTTAGGGATCGTGGAGGGATAGCGTTGGTTGTAATATCCTTCGTAGTCTAGGTAGAGCGCCTCGCCGTTGGAGGTGCGGCTTTTGTCGCGGCGCTCAAATTCAAGCTGCTTGTATCTCTCGGAGAGAGCCCGCTGGATGCTTTTTCTCAAAACCAATTCATTCACCTCAAGGGCAACTGCCGCCCGCAAACGCCTTAACTCCCAAGCCGGGATGTCCTCAACATAGCGCGGGGCTGGCTCATCAATAAATCCCGCACAGGCACCACCACACTCTGCGTCACAACAACTACTCATGCTTACACAAACATTGCCAGATCTTTTTTTATTTATGCATATCTAAAGCTATTAAGCTCACGTTGTTTGGCAACGATGGCATCGTGGATTTCCGAGCGAACCTGTGCTTGGCGCACATCAACAACGCCATGGAAATCCAAAACTCTGCCAGCTTGGTTATAAATGCGTTGGTATTTTTGCAGCTCCCGATAATTCTTTTCGTGAATATTTCGTTCCTTGGTTATCTCATGGCATCGCCTGTGTAAAGCAGCCATTCGTTCTTTAATCGTCATATTTTTGATCAATTCATGCTGGATACACATGTTCTTGAGCCGAATGGCAGTTTGCTCAGCTATGTGTGCTGATTGTTTCGCGCGCTCCATGGAGGCCAGTGTCATGGGGTTAAGTTGTTGGTGAGCCACCAGTGCCTGCAGTCGAGATTGGTAGGTATGCAAAATACGCAACTTTGCCCTTGCTGCAAAAAAATTCTGCCCCAAGTCTTTTCGTGCGTCATCTGTGTCGTCACCTTTCCGTAGTCGCAACGACCGCATTTCCTTTTTGAACTCATTCATTAGGATATTTAGCAACTTGGTCTCAGAAGACAGTGATGCAGTGCGGTGCTTAGGGATGGAGCCTCTGTTAAACACATCCGTGCGAAGCGAAGATAAATCCACAGCATATCCGTCCTGAAGGGTCTGCACTTCATGGAGAATAAGATTACCGACATTTTGTGCAAGAAGAATAAGTGCACGCTTCCTTGCCTCGCCCTTGTGGTCACAAAATGCGTGTAGTAGATCAACCTGGAAGATACCAGCCAGCTCATGGTGGTAAACTGCGTCATCGATCAGCCCAAACATGTACTGCGTGTTGCGAGGCGCAGATTCACCGAATTCGGCACACATGTCCAGCCCAGCATCGGTGAGAGTATCGTGAATGAATACGAATGTGTTCATAATCACCGTATCTGTACCATTAGGTGATTTATCGATCTCTTTTAAGGCTTCGGCCGTACTCTTCTTTATCCTTGCATACAGTTAATGGATTATGGTTGATCACGAAGGCCTTATAATCAGCACAACCCAATAAAAACCGTAGGTAAGATTGAAGAACCCCTTCTCTTTTTGAACATTCCGCGTACTCCTCGAGAAGCTTAGAGAGGACTTCTAAAAACTGGAGGAGAAACCGTAACCACTCAGTGAAGTACGAGCGAGATGTCTGTTTCAACCTTTCGAGCACATATTCACTAAACCTTTTGCCGCGCTCTGTACTGTTCTCGATTTCAATAAGCTTCCCCACAACAGCTTCAGCACTCTCCATCCGATCGCTAACTGTATTGACTCGACTACCCAGGAAATGATCAAGGACGGAGTAGCCTTCTACGATATCCGCAATACTGGGGTGGTTCGTAGAATGTCGAGTTTGTCTAAGACCTCCTACTTCCGCTTCTATACAATTACTTCTTCTGAAACTTGTATTTGAAACAAAAACGCGCACTTCAGATTGTGGGGCCCCCCCACCCGAGTATAATTTTAGCTTACCATTCAATAATAGCATGTATAGCTCTGGCTTGGCCGCTCAGAAACACGCTGCGTAAGACAGGCACTTCTTGGTCCTCGTCGTTGCGCCTTTCGAAAGTCTCCATGTACCTCTTTGATACATAATAGTCCACGTCATCGAAGGCCCCCTCAAGGCCCATCTCACGCAAAGGCACAAAGTTGCTGAGTAATTGCACGTTCCAGGGGTCAATCTTGGAGACTTGTGCGATGATGATCATGCGAGTGCAGGGACTGGCAATGCCCAGGGCATCATAGAGCCATCTATTCATTGCATACCAGTCGCCGCCGAAGTAAGAAGCTAGTTCCAGGATGTTTGTTGCCCCTGTGGTCTCGCGCACGATACGGGTCCGGTAGGGCCCTATAAATCGCAAATCGCTCACGAAAACGGGAGGTTTTGGGCTCCAACGGCTAAGCTCAGGCTCTTTGATACAGTGCTGGAAGACACGCATAAGTGCTTCCACATCAGCATCAGCACGGTGTGCATTTTCAATCGGTTCGTCGAAGAAGAATTCATGCAAGTCTCCAAGACGGTAGGAGGGCATGTCTGGGTAGTTGGCACGCATGTATAGGAGAGTGTCCCAGAAGACAACGCCCTGTGGCAAGAGACCTAGACTTCCCGTCTCCATCGAGCAGCGCTTCAGGACAATTTCATCAAACCACTTTGAGTTATGTGCAACGAGACAGGTTTCATCATCGATTTCCATCTCGCTGATGAAGTTGCTCAAGACACGGGGCCACGGAGGAGCATCTTCCACGTCTCTGTTATGAATGTGATGCAACTTGCTGCTATGCGGCGGAATGTACATTTGTGGGTTTACAAAACTCTGGAAGAACCTGCCGTCACTCAGTCGCTTGGCAGCAATCTGTACAATTTGGTTGCTCTTGGCGAGTAGCGGCAGAGGCGCAAACCCTGTCGTTTCTAAATCGAAGAAGATAATTTGTCTGAAGCGACGAGGTATGTCACTCTGGCTGCTTCCTGTCGAACATGTCTCTGGTACCGAAGAGACCTGGCTTTGGGTTTCTCTTGACTTTCGGTTACTCGGGCACTCAAGGTCAGAGCGACCATGCATGCCAGGGACATGGCTAGTCGGGCACGGTGCCATTGTGTCATGCACTTGGTTTAAGGTTTTGTGAATATTTTGCTTTGTTTCTGCAGGCGAGCGATGATATATATACGTTAGCTCATCAGAGTATGGATAAAAACTTAACCGTCACGCTCCCATGCATGTGATAGTCTACCCTATTCTCTTTGCGGCAGTTGCAGTTGCGGCAGTTGGGGGGGAAGCTATCAGTTACTATAGCAATAAGGTCCTTGGCTGCCACCTTAACTTATCAAGTAAGACGCTTTTGTGCACATCCAGTGTGAGTGACAAGAGCTTTCAATTGGATAGTGTTAATCAGGTCATTTCATGCGAGTATCACCTTTGTGCAAGTTTCACGAACCAGCCCGACTTACTATCGTGCAGTGGTTATATTTGGTCCATTGTCGGTGCAGCCAAGTCGAGCCAGTATTTAAATCCACTTGCCCCCACCTCACTTCAGGTTGCCTACCATGTTCAGGAAGATGAAACAGTGGAACTGGACCAGGACTTTATGGGCTACAATCTCATCATCTCCACCATGGAGTATGAAGTCGAAACCAGATTCACTGATGCCAATATCACAGCTCTTTCTTGCAAAGACCCTTATAGTACCTGTGTCACACTAAACTCTTCATCGCCAGAGCTATGCTTTGGTGCCACAGGCCACACGCTCCATGACAATGCGTCCAGTTTCTTCATTGGCCTGGCCATGACCTTTTGCACAGCCTTGATGATTTATATCCCCATCCTTGCATGCGAGGTTGGAGACGCATGTACCATGGTAGCCTTCGTAGTGCCTGCATTGGTCCTCGCAGTGGTCTTTATTATTCTGATTCGCATTGAGAATCTCATTATCAAGAATGTGTTTTTCGGGTCCGGTCTCTTGGTGGGAATGGTGCTGGGGCTTTTCGTTGCACGGGCAGCGATCATTTTATTTCAGCGAAAATGCATGGGTAGGGTGCGCTCAGCAACAACTGACCTCACAGAGGCGACTGTCATGCCCTTGGACATTGAAACGAAATTTTCCAGAGAGTACCCTGATGAAGACGACAAATGCATCCTTTACTCGGAAAGTGAAGAACAAAGGGAAGGCGACAAGGAGGAGGGAGATGCTATCTAAAAATGCATAAGCTTTGAAAAAAAAAAATATTTACTTCATTTTCTGATTAAAGCGATGACGTGCCTCATCGTCTTTCACGAGTTCCAAATATTCATGTTCATTTTATTCACACACCAAGTGCTTCCTTGAAAGATCTAAATGAGTCGCGCAGACGCTTCCGCGCGCTGACACAGGACAGCAAGTCCTCAAGCGCCTCCTTTTCTTCAGTTTGCAACTTCTCAAACTCCTTGGGGTCTTTATGTTGTGTGGCGCGGCCAAAGTCGATCAAATGCGCAGTCTTGGACTCCAGGTCGAGCGCGATGTTGCGCCAGGCAATGTCGCCATGCAAGACGCCCGCCTGATGCACACACGCAAGTGATTTTCTGATGGAACGGGGCGCCCAATCACGATGAGTGATCACCAGCTCTTTAGTCGCAGTTAAACCCGAAGAGGTCGTGGCGATGATTACTTGGTCATGGAACACGCCGCCATACACCAAGAAAGGGATGTAAAGACCCTGCAATTTGTGCAGTGGGCCCTTGTAGAACTCAACTTCTTTAAGAAAGGCCTCCTTGTTCTCCGCCCAAACCCAGGCCGGCCAATCCTTCGAAATTAGCATAGCTTTGACAAAGACGTTCCATGTGAAACCTTCATAGGAAATCCAAGGAATCCGAGCCACACCTTCCGCCACAATATTAAAATCCTCCTCCCATGGCAGAGGTATGCTGAATGCCTCCTCATTCAGAGGCAGGAGACTGGCGACTCTATCGCGGAGAGCCTCGATCTCGTCGTTTTCACCGGCTGCTCTCTTTATCGTGGTTCTGATGAACTCTGCGCAAGCCCTTCCTATAACGTTCTCCAAAATCTCGAGTGTGTTATTCCTATCGACCGGCTTCCCGCCCCAGCTCTCCTGGCAATGTAGATAAAACTCCTGTACTTCAACCGACTGGTTCTGCAGGGACGGGTAGGGGAGCCTTCTTTCGTTGTCGTGAAGGATTTTATAGATGAACGCGGCCATCGTAAAATTGACACTAGGTTCATGTTGTTTCTGAATTCCGTAGAATCCCTTTGAAACCCACATCTGACCTGTTTCGTCTCGCTTGCAGAAGTACGTGAGCTCGAAAGACGTAAGAACTCCGTACTTCAGACCGTAGATTACCATGTATCCAAGCAACTGGCAGAGACCAGCCCGAAGATGACCGCGGGGATCATTGGCCGCTTCGATATTTTCTGCTCTCTTCCTGCGTTTTTCCACGGTTTGATTTGTTCGACCCCCATGTTCTGTCAGGAACTGGTTTGGTCGCTTTGCCTCGATGACACAGAAAACCCTGGAAACCTGTCTCCCGTTTTCATTTTCAATTGCCAATAGGTTAATATCCGACTTCAGTGCGAGACCGATGTTTTGTTCAGACTCAATACTGATCTCAGGGAAGTTAGCAACCTCCTGCCCCAAGGTTTGGAATGGATAACAGACCTTAGTGAGGAAATGTATTTTTGCACTGTCGGCATTTTGGCGAATGTCGAGCTTTTGCAAGGGATTGAAAATAACTTTCGCAATCATTTCTCCTAGGAAATCAGAGCCCGTAAAGTCTTCACTGTAAATTACTTCTTCCTCGAATTCCTCCCACGCCATGAGTGAGGTAAACGTCAAAGCCCATGACGATGGTGTTCTCGCTGTAGACTTCGGCAGTTCCCACGCAATGCTAGAAAAGAGGTTCTTTTCTAGCGCCACCGTCACGGTCTCCTGCAAGCTAGCAACGCCTATTTGTATTCCCCGTTGTTCTCTTGCTTCTTCCCGTTGACGGGATTTCCGTGCCAATTTCTTGAATTGTTTGAGCAGCTCTTGTTGGTTATTGGTCAATTGCTTGCGTTTTCCGAGGAGAAATTTAAGGGTTTTTCCATTCATGTCTACCCTAGCCAGGTTTATACCCTGAAGGTCCTCGTCGCTCATTCCCTTCATGCGATCGAGTGAATATACATCATCTTCAACATCAGAGTCATTTTCGGAGAAACTACTGACGTCAGAGTCCGGCATGCTGTCGCCTGGCCTGGTTGTCGTTTGCGTTTTGCTTGCCGCTGATGATGGTTTTGCTGCAATTGAAGCTTTTCCCTCGCTCGCTCGCGTGTGTGTACAACTTGTAATGAGAAAAGCGTACCTCGTAATGAATTAATTAAAATCAATTAAAAGAAAAAGAAGAATACATAAATCCATCCAAGTGTTTTCTCCTCCTGTAATAATATGAGAAAAGCGTGATTTATTTAAAGAGTAAAATAAAAAGAAGAATACATAAATACCCAGCTTTGAGCGGAGGTTTGCTCGAGCCAAATAAGTGTAGTTTTTTTTTATTATAATTAATGCTTAATTAAATCTTCTTTTTTTTTCAAACGCACAAATCAATGATGTAAACTAATTTCTATACTTGTCTATGATTTCACCGAGATCAGAGGGCCAAGCCCCTGTAGTCATGATGGATTTCACCGAGATGGCTTGTACCGCCACAATGGCTGCCGCCATGAGCGAGATAGTCTGCAACATCCTCATTGGTTGCATGATAGAGTCATCCAGGGCCCAGCCAATGTTGTAGATACAATTTACCACTTCGTGAAGGTATGAGTCAGCGCTCTCTCTAACATAGACGTTGGTGGACATTCCCCGGAGATTCGAGTGCATGTTATCCGTCATCTCAGGCAAGGTCTTGATTTTATAACCACATGACAGATGATAGAATGACACAATCACAAAGATGGCATTCAAGATAATGAGGGTCATTGCACGCAAGGCTAACCTCAATGCACAGAAGATCCATAGGACAAGTAAAACCAACCACCAGATGCACCAAGTAGCAAAGTTGACCAACATGGTTCAAGTTATGGTTTTGCTGCTCGCTACTCTTCCAATACTTGTTTCATAACTGATTCGACAGCAGGCATCACCTCTTCACCACTTCGTAGGGCTCGTAGGGATACGAATTGTATTACGACCATATAATAGAGCAACCCAATCACATTGCACATCATCCTGATAGGTTCGGTAAGAATGAATTTGAAGAAAAACCAGATGTTGGAAAAATAGTTGGGTAATTCTTCCAGGCGCGAGTTCGCGTTGCTGATACGACTCGAGTCTATATAGTTTCCCATATCATGCAAGGAATCTACTCTAAAACCGCACAACCAAAGATAAAGGGAGTGAAACAGAAGGACTGTATTACTAATGACACTTGTGATGAAGCGAATGTTTGACAATAATATGAATAGCCCCAATGCACCAATTAAGACCCCCCAGGCAATACACCAGTGCCAAAAGCCATATTTGACCATCTTGAATTAAGGTTTTGCTGGGGAGCAAATTTGTTTCCTCTTGCATGCCTTCTCCTCTGCCCGTTCTCTTCTTGAACGTTTATTTTTCCCTATCTTGTCATCAGGCAAGGCGATAATAATGTCTTTGTGAAGGCATAAGTCAAGACATAACCACGCGGTGTCAAAGCTCGCGCCTGACTGGCCTTTCCGCGACGGCTTGGGGACCACAGCCTTTCCTGTATCAGCTTCAATAAACTTGACGCGACTAGTATGCACCACCATTTGGAGGTGCCTGCCTTCCGTGATTGGCCGAAAGTAGGCCGCGTAGAGAACGGAAGCTGGGACGAAGAGTGCCACGCTTCGAAGGCCCTGTGGCATAAGTTTGTATTCAATGTGTTCAATGATTTGTTTCTTTATGCTATATGGTGGGTTAGAGAGCAGAACAAGGCGCTTGCCCTCGGGTGGTTTGGGCAGTTCAGACTCGAAGAAGTCCTCACTACCGATGTTGTTCGTGACGCTGAAGCCGCGCGAGCGCATGTGAAGCGTACTTCTGCCTGTCCCAGGAAAGGGTTCCCAAAGGTAGTCAACATTTGGGTCCAGAAGTTCCAGGATAATGTCCAGTGCTGTATGAGGGATTTCAAATTTATCATTAGATGAGGTTGTCCAGTTAAAGCGAGTATAGAAGGCCATATTTTCTTTTTTTTTTGGTGAATTAAAATAAAAATTCCTTAATGAGGCGTTGAACATGCCCAGTCATATATATATATATGACTGGGCATTTCTCTTTGGAAAACAATAAAAAAAAACAATTCTTATTTTAAACAAAAAAAAATGTCAGATAGTACAGTGTCGTTCGTTGGTTGTATTTTAAATACTAACCGCTGCCAGCGGCAACCAAAGATGGGTGTGCAGTGTAGCCCCAACTGCCAAAGCACCGATTGGGCTGGGAATGGTAAAGGCAAACGGACGTTTAGAGACGCCCAAGTTGAGGACATGCAGTCATTTGGTGTACAAATTTCTGAAGTGCTCGAGGAATATGGAGTTATTGAAGCTTTCGCGCTCTTCAATAATGATGCATTCTGCAACCAAGTCGCTGATAATCCACTCCAGAACCAAAACGCATCCATATTATTGCCTTACATCCTGAAAACGAGGCAACATTTGGCCGAGTGCGAGAAGTTGTTCGACCAAAATCAAACAGGATCAGCTGTCAGCTATTTTGTTTCACATTGCCTCAGTGTCTTGGCCGAATCAAGAACGGTACTGCACCAATATCAACTCTGCAACCAAATATGTTGATTGGTTATAATCAGACTGAGAATTCCATTGCAGCTGAGCAAGAACAGGTCGACGCCGAAGCTTTTGGCGCGATTGTTAGAATCTCCTTGTTGCTTATTCGAAGACAAAATCGCCCTTATCTTCGCGTTTTGCTCGGGTTTTGCTACCCCCGCGTCAAAATGGCATCTACTGGCGCCTGCAAAAAAATGACCAGTGCCGAAGGAAATCACGTAAATACCTTTAATCACACATATACCATTGTGATGCGTGACTACAAGCACATTGTCTTCAATGGAATCACTGGAATCAACGGGCGATTTCATGATGAGCTTATGCTTTTAGTAAAAAAAGACCTCAGGTATCTAGCCATGACGACTCACTCAGCAATAAATGGGATGAAACACAGAGCATCTGTTTTGCCCCCCTCTTCGTCTCTCCGTAGGCTTTTCAACAAGGTAGTGATTATCTTGCGCCATAGACACGGTGATATTTGCAAGCTCTTGGATTATATTCCATAATACTTTATTTTTTTTAATAAAAATAAATTAATAATAATAATATAAAAAAAAGACGCACTTACCTTCCACCAAATCCCTAACTTCTAACCAATGAAAAAAAATGAAGCATCAACCGAAGCGTCAATCATGCCAGGGCGATGCGCGGCGCAGGCCCAATCCATCGAAAGATAGGAGGCGCCAGCGCGCAACCCAAGTCTTGCCCTTTCCCACTCGCATTCCGCGCATTGGTCATTTATCATTTCTTTACGTCCTCATTAATGATTATGTAATTGAGCAACAAGCCTTATCAATGCTCACTGATGAAGCCACCAGCCTCCAAGGAAAATCGGTCGATGAGATATCGCAGGAGCTTTGGGCGGACGTCACCAAAGCCGTGTTACAGAACGACGAATGGTCAGTCTTTGCCTTGAAGCTACGAGCATCAGTCATTTTGCTTTTCGGAGAAAAAAGTGGGCTATGGGCCTATCTCACAGAAAGTGAGATTATGCATATCTGTGAAGCCTATGCCAACTACACACCTGTCTCTGATACTATTCTCGATAAGCTCGAAGCGGTGAATCACTTGGGCATCCTTTATGAGCTCTATGAAGTGGACCTTCGCCCCTTTCTCCCCCAAGAACAAGTAGAAAGGGTTACAAAGCAATTAGATATGTCTAGACAACGAGTAATTAAAAAGTGCACTCTAATGTATGAGTCTTGCAAGCACAACGATCGATTAACAGGAGAGTTACACTTGACCATTGGACTTGCAAGCACACATGCATGTACGTAGCATATTTTCTGGCTGTAACGCAGGCAGTTATCGCAAGCATGAGCCTTCGCAGCCACTCCGGCCTAGGAAGCCGCCTCCTTGTTTTCAACCAACCTCTGTGCCTAAGTTCTATTACGATACATTGCACTGGCGCTGCAGCAGCCGAAGAAGCTAAAGCACGAAGAAGGAAGCTCGTTGCTTACCTTTGACGAGGCAGTCCTGGCTATCTATCGCGGAACTGGTCCTTTCGGGACTACATCCATCCACTCGCCAGCAAAGAAATCGACCCCATAAACTTTGCAGACCTCGCTATTCGTCTGACTGTCTGTCTGTCTGTCAGTGGCTTTGTCGGAGCTTTCATTGGGCTTCTCCAGGAGCGAGCGAGCATAGATTTATGTGATCGTCGTCGACGTATGGCCATAGATAGAACCAATTCGATCATGTTTAATTCCTATCGCTCGAAGATGACAAATTGATACCATTATTTTATCCATTATTTTATACTATTCCTACACATATTTTATTATATCTTTATTATTTTCATTAAAACTAAATAAATAAATATGCAAATAAATAAAACAGAAAACAGAAATGAATAAACTAAAAGTGAACTTCCGTGGGGCACGCGCTCCATTGCCAATCAAACAATCAATCAATGCCTGGAGACCCAAATCCTGAATCAAGCTCGCTTTCTGCGGTAGGCAGACGAGGAACTTTCTTATTTAATCTTTTTTGCCAAGAGACCGAAGCAAGAAAGAAAGCGCAGCTGTAGCGAGCGGCCGCAATCAAGGCTCTTGTTGGTTTCTCTTCCTCTCGAGCCTGGCGCTCGAGTTTCCTGAGGGAATGAACGAAGGAATCCTCAGCTTTGATTGGCGCATTTGGTAACGAAATTAGCGAAGTCGGAAAACTGCGACGAGGAAGCGGAGATGATCAATCAATCAATAAATCAATGAATGAAACCAAGCTGCTGCTGCTGCTGCTGCTGCTGCTGCTGCTGCTGCTGCTGCTGCTGCTGCTGAAGCTCGCAGCTACGAGCGAGTCCATGATGTAATGTATAACCCCCCCGATCTGCAGCGCACCGAGGCGGGGTTTGATTCCTCCACGTCGTGTTTGTTCGATTCATCGACTCTTTCGATATCCACTGATTTTCGACGCCGCACCCTCCGTCGCACTTTTTTTGTGCGCAGAACTCCATCAGAAGATGGGTTTCTTTCGTTTGCTTGTTCACCACTCGGCCGCTCGAGTTTTGCTTTGCTTTGCCTTAATCTTTGCTTTGTGGACGTAGTACACATCGTATAGTATCGCGTTTTGGAGTGGAATTTGTGCTGTCGGGGTCATTTGCTTTTGATGTCTCTTCTTCAGGTTCTTCATAGCTTAGAAAAGAGGGGCTCCATCTTGCCTGCTTCAATGCGACCTGGCGACAACTGTCGGCGCTGCTAGTTTGAGATGTGCTTCGAGGTTCGTGCCTGCTTTTGCGGACTTTCTTGAGGGCCCCCCGATGGATCTGGCGCTTTGTCTTTGGTTGGTCTTGTGGCCTTGTTTCTGATTTTGCAAGTTGTTCTTGGCTCTGGCCAATTGCATTGCCGAGCTCCCTGTGAGAAAAAGTTTGATTCATTTCATTTCAATTTTAATTTTAATTTTAAAAAAGCAAAAAATAATCAGCTTACTTTAGGAACCCACAAAGACGACGGAGTTCGGATTTCACTTCTCTTTTTAGGAGACATGCTCCACGGCGCAAACGCCACGCGCAGAAGCTTCGGCCTCCGCAGGCAAAGCCCATGGGAAGGCACCGCGCGACTATTTCATCCAGCAAGGCAGGCTGGCACTTGTGCTTCTCTACCGATCCTCCCCTCGCTCTTTTTCTCCTCGAATCGAGCTGTACTCTGAGCCAGTCTTCGCATTTATACTTTTTCTTTCATTTTCCACCATCCCAAAAATCTTTCAGAATGAGTGAGTGAGTGATTGGCAAGAGTAAACAAACAACATTAAAACAGCGCATTTTTTACTCAACAACTTTGTTTTAATTAAATTAAACCACTAACTTATTCTTAATTAAACTTATATATTATAAAATAAAATATGAAAAAAGTATATTACAAGTCCAAGGTGAAAAGAAAAATAGCGGGTAGCACTCGGCTAACGCAGGACTAGCCCTGACTGAATGAGTCCTCCTCTGTGCTTCCTTTTTGTTTGCATCGTTTGCTTTTTTGCTTTTTTGCTTTTCAACCCGAAAAGCCTTCTTCAGCGCCCGTGATGTGATGGAGGAGGATAGATACATACATACATATGTCATACGGACGATCCTTACGCGGCTCTCTTCTTTCGCTGTAGCAGAGGCGGTCCGTCACCGTTTCGAACGCCGCCGTTGCAGCACGATTCTGCTCATTGCACATGACGTGAACTGCTTTTCCCATTCATTCAACTCGAGGCCTCTCCCTCCATTGGCAGCATCATCGAACTTGAGCTGCAAAACTCACATCGCGATTAAGCGATTCCGGAAGACTGAAAAGCACGAGGATACGAGTGAATGGATGAACGAATGAGTGAGTGAGTGAGTGAGTGAGTGAGTGAGTGAGTGAGTGAGTGAGTGAGTGAACAACGAGGACCAAACTCTTCGATTCTGGAGGGTCTCAGCTCAAGTTCGAATTCAACTTCGAAGTTCAAGTTGAAGTTGACAAAGTCTGACTCTTAGAGGCTCAGAGGCTCGTGCATCTTCTTTTGGCTACTTCGAACCTTTTTCCTTTTTCTTTTTCTTTTCTTTTTTTTTCTCTTTTGAATACAAGTTGTTTTTAATCAATCACTCATTCCACTCCACAGATTGCTTTCCTCAGTTTTCATCGTCCTGGAGGATGGATGCGCGGATTCTTTCGCCCGCCCGGGAGCCCTCGCTTGGTCGAAGGCAGCTGCGGTCCTCTACGCTCTGTGCAGTCAGGTCGACCTCAACTCGAGCTCGAACGAACGACTGTAGACTGTAGAGCGATCGAGGAATGGAATAAATCGATGATTGTTTTTTAGTGCTTTTTCTTTTTTCTCTATTTAATTAAATTGGCTCTCGTCACGCGCGGCCCCGCATCATAACTAACTAAACGACTAAACAACTAACTAAATAACAACACTAGATAACAAAACTGAATACCTAACTAACTTATTCCCTCGGGCATCCTTCTTCGTGCCTGCTAACTAACTACCGCTGCCCAACTATCTTTGTTGTCGCGATGCTGCTAAGGCCAAACCAAACAAATAGCTCATCGAAGTACCAATCAATAGAGACACAGCGTCTCAAGGCCACAGAGCTCTCGACGCTTTTATTAATGCATGTATTTATTAATTTATGTATTTATTAATCGATGTATTTGTTTATTTGTTTATTTATTTATTTATTTGTTTATTTTGTTGCCTCTTCTTCGGTGCGGTCGGCTCTTGATTCGCAGCCTTCCTCTCCGGACTCTTCTGCGCCGCGGCTCCTCTTCTTCGCGCAGATACGCTCCCACGCACTTACGTCTTCTGTGCCTACGAACCGATCGTGATTTCTGAGGCTTGCTTTCTGTCTCTGTTGTGCAGACTGAGACTGAAAGAGAGAGCATTCTGCAATTCTGCAGAGCGTCTCTTATTATCTTCAGACAGCACTCACGGCCTATATATAATTTTATTATTTAGTTTTTTAATTTTTTTTAATTGGGCACGTACAGCGGAGATGGCGCATTGCGATGGCGATCGATGGTGCAGGCACGTAGACCTGGAGAGGCCCTGGCGAAGATCTGAAGCAGTTGAAGAGAACAACGCGACTTTTGTTGCATTAGGCACAGCAAGAAAAGCAAGAGAAGGTTGCCTTTACACGGACTTTCATGTTTGCATTTGTCGTCATGTTTTATTTTATCTTTATCTTTATTTATTTTTTTGAGTAATCAAGAGTATGCTGTGGTTTTAACTTTTTATTTAAATGTATATATACATATATTTGGACGAAAATAAACCATGCACGAGATCGTGGTGATGATCAGGATCAAGAGCCAGAATAAACGTGCCGATCGAGGAAAGAGGTTATGGGTGATGACCAGCAAACTTACCAACGTTGTTCTGTGCTGGCAGGTATTATTGAGCACAGCTGTTGCTTCCGTGTCTCTAATTCACGTTCCAAAGCTTTATGGTGGTTAGAGGTAAGGGATATGATACAGGCGGCAGAAAAGCAGCGACGATAAAAATAAAAATCTTTAGGTTTTAAATAAAGTGGGAAAAGAGAGTGATTTTAGTAACTTTTTTTTCACGCCGAAGCTGAGGAGACCGGAATCCGTGGCTGCCTGGTTGACTGCAGGAGCGAGACCGGCAGCAAACCCGGATTGGGGCTGTGCAGATCAGAGGAAGTCTCGCGGCGTGGGACATCCAGGCCGGTCGCTGTTGCAACTTGTGCTAGCAGGCAGTGGTTGTGATATCAGGCAAGATGTGCAAATCATGTGCTCGCTCGTTGTTGACCTTCTTCGATGGTCTGATGATCCTCGTGGGATTGGGCGTCGTGGCCATCTCTTCATACCTCATTGCTGAGCAGTACAAGCACGAGGTGTTTGGCTCGTCGAGTTACCTCACCTGGGCTATCTGGATTCCATTCTGCGTGGGATGGCTCATCGTAATTCTCTCCGGAATTGCGTGCTGCGTGACGATCTCCAACAACAGATGTTGCCTCGGATTCTTTGGATTCCTCCAGATCCTCTGCACCATTATCGTCATCGCCGCAGGCATCTTCTTCATGGTCTTCGATCACTACAGTGATCTCACCGCCCACACTGGCGTCGGCGATCTCAAGAAGGGTCTCGGCGGTTCTCTTCACATGCTTTACGATTTCCAGCTCGGTGTCTACGAGGGCTGCTGTGGCGCCCTTATTCCTAAGCCGGACAACTGCTCAAACCCCGTACCCACCGGTATTTTCGACTACTGCATCCTCTCCATCCCCAACACCGCGTACGAGAGCGGACTCGACGCTGACCAGGCCTTCTGCGACTCCCTCAACGATGAAAACAGCCTCGACTGGTGTGCTGGTGCTGAGGGATCTCTCAGCGACGCCCCCACTGTTGCGCCTACAATGTTTCCCACAACTCTTCGTCCTACGGCAGCCCCTGTGACTCCTGCACCCACCGCTGCTCTTGGCGTCAACGAGACGTACGCCCCAACTGTAACGCCCACTGATTACCCCACGACCTTGGCACCTACCGGCGTTCCTACTTCAGGATGGAACCCTTCTGGAGATGAGTTCCACTCATTCCAGGTGGCATGGTATAACTATCTCCACAACTTCCTCTTCCCTGCTGGCATTGCGTTTCTGTGCTTCGGATTCGTTACCTTTTTGACATCTGTTATGTCATGCTGCTTGGCCTGCAAGAAGCGCGATCTTGATGGCGACTATGAAAAGGTTGGCGCCAACGCAGGTGCCAGCAAGCGGACCCAGGACCAGCACCCGAAGGAGGCTGAGCTTACCGCTCTCAAGAAGGATGAGGATGAGGATGAGCAGGCCATTCACAACCGTGACGAGACTCTCACGATGGCCTAAGTGCCTATAGTTTGGTTTCCGACTAGATAGCCAATCGCTTGGTCAGTCAGTAATCTATGCTACGTTTACAAACGTACAGACAGAGCGTCTCGTATCCTCTTATATTTCGACTGCTTCGCATACCAAAGCCTTTCTTTCTTTCTTTCTTTCTTTTGCGTACACAAGCGAAAGCAAAAAAATAAATATACAAAGGGATCACTGATTACGGGCGTAGATCTCTGTTTCCTAAATACTGTTGTTCTCTTCCCCTTTATCGCTCTTTCGGGAAACTGCCTGGCTACTAAATACTACTGAGTGATGCGATGGTATATAGATGTTGACTTCACCGATGTTACAAGTACCACAATTGCTGCTGAAAAGTCATCAAAAAATATGTTTGTTCATTACACAGTGTGCCTGATGGCCAAATGCATAACCCAAAAGATAATTTCCCGTTAATTTACATTTCCCCAAGTTTTTCTGGACTAAGATTGCTCTTCAAACTTGCCAGAATGATAACACAAAGAACTTCTCATTCCATTCGAGGTGCAGATCCAATGCTTGGTAGAAACACCCGTTGAGAATAATATGGTTAAAGTTTCGATGATTTTGAAATTAAGTTGAAAAAGTTCAAATATTCTTTAGAAATCTGTCATCAGAATTCTGTGGATGCCTCGTCTCATACATTGGAGAGTAATACTAATGTAAAAACATCAACGAATAGGAATACGTGTTCATTAATCATTAACTCTTCTTTTTTCTTTTCTGTTTTTTAAAGGTTTGTGCAAACCAATATCTCTTACATAACTTTGGAGTCTTGAACCCCTGCCAAAATCAACAAGTTTTTATTTTTCTAATTGAACGGAGCTTCTTGTATGAAACAGCCGTCATCCTAAGGTGTTGAATACAAAACTTCAGAGATTTACTGCTCCCCAGGGCGCGTAGAGTGAACTTCTAGATCTTCTACATGTTGTTGCTCTTGAACCTGCTGGGCTTGGGCAGCCTTGAGCTTTGCAAAATAGAGCTTGCGTGTTTCAATTTCCTCATCAAGGGTAACGAGGTGCTCCTGCGGCATACGCGCTGGCCACCATGCAATCTCGTCAGCAAAGGAGAGGATACAAGGCATCATACAGCACTGAATGATAAAGCTGTCGAACAATACCGAGGTAGTCAAAATAAATGACATCTGATTCACCACTAATGTTGTAGCAAGCAGCAATCCTGCGAAAGCAATTGCCATGATACTTCCTGCGCTTACAACAGTAGTACTAATCTCCCAAGTTCCTCGAAGAATGGCTGCGCGAATTTCCAGTCCACGCTCACGATGTTCCTTCACTCGCGCGATACACAAAGTGTCATAGTCCAAAGCCAGGCCCACACAAATAGTGAAACACAGGAGAGGTACATAGAAGAAGAGACCGTCTTGACCAGAGGAAAGTTGGGGAATTCCTGTAAAGTTCAAGATGCCGTCCTGATAAACCAGAACAGAAAGGCCAAAGACCCCAGCCAAAGGTAAGACTACAGTCAGAGTGAGACGCACAATCACGAACGCGCTCTTTAGCATTACACCGAGTAGGCAAAAGACAACTGCACAGGTAATGCCTACAAGCAGAGGAAACTCGTCAAAGCTGATTCGCATGTTTTCAATCATGTTGAGCTGCATACCAGATAAATGGATGCCTTCAATTTGTTTGGGTTTTTCAATCTTATCAATGACTTCGTAAACTTGTCTGATAAAGGTTTCCATTCGTCCATGCTCAAATGGGTCAAACGGCACCATGACAGTAATGAGGGCAGATGTGTTCAGTTCATTTGCGCCCTGCTTCCAGGCAAATTCATACAGTTCACAGAAATCATGCATCAGAAACTTACAAACTAGTCCCCTTTCATGCATAAGAATTTTTGCTTCTGAGAAATAAACACGTCGACCCTGCGCCATGGCAATTGAGTTAAAGGCAGACTCGTCCACACCAGTGTGCTGAGCAAGCTCGTGCGTTAGCTCAGCAAGATGATCGAACATGACGGGACCAGTGCGCCAGTCAAAAAGTGTATTATTGTGGTCTTGTGGTCCATCGACACTAATGTAAAGTGGCATCACCATGCCTCCGCTAAAGCTCTGCAACATTTGTTTATACCAATACCCAGCATCCGAATCGCGCGGTATGGCTTGAATAATGTTGCAGTTTCGTTGCAGACGTAGCGCTTGAACTGCAAGAGGGATGATAAGAACATAAACACTAACTAGAACAATAAGGTTGCGGGGCCACTCAGTTACAAAGAGGATGAAACGGAAATACCATCCTTCATACGGTCCGCCCCGCATCTTATTCGGCTCTGCCTCTTCATCCTCATCCATATCACCTCCTTCGGTCAACGCCAAAGAGGAGTGGCTAGGACGGTGATTATGAACACCATTTGAAGTTTCGTTAGTAGAATCGGAATGTGCTTGCGCTCCAGCAACAACGGAGGTGCCTGGCAAAGGCGTGTAGTCTTCGGGCGCAACCTGAGAACTTTCCTGGTTTTGGAAGCACCCACACAAGGTACGACTGAGAGAACTCCAGCAGCTGCCAACATCTGCGTCCTGTGAGGCTGGGTTGTTGGCAGGTTTTGACGCACCACTGTTCTCATTGAAGGAGAAGTTCAGGAAGAAGTCTGGGGCAATGAACAAAAGTGCAGGGGTGTTGGTCATGTTGACAAGAAGACACATGAGCACCACAGTGACACACGCAAGACCCTGGAGCATGAGCTCTGTTGAACGCATGAACAGAAACCCGGCAAAGACACAGATAATAGTTAAAGAAGACATGACCACCACATGCCCTGCTTGACTAAGCATGATGCGAATTGCCATTTCTGGCGATCGTCCATTCTTTGACTCATCACGCAACCGGCGCAGCATAAATAGAGCATAATCGGTGTTCATTGCAAGGCCAAGGACTTCAACGAATGAAGCGTTTGTTGTCATGGGCGGGCGATTGATGACATCAGATAGGAATGCAAGTACACCAAAGGAAACGATTAATGCAATACCCATGTTGAACAATGAGATCAGCAAGAGTCGCCAGCTGCGAATCATATAACCCAGAAGAGCGAACGCAAAAGGCATTGTTACAGCATCGATGATCTCAGATTGCTCCACGGCAGCTGTACTCCCATCTCGCAGCATAGGGTCCGAGCCTGTGACACCAATTTTGTAGAGGGTTGAGTTTGGGTTCAATGAAGGTAAGATAACCTCATTAATTTCGCGAATCATATCATACCGCTTCTTGGACTCGACCACGTTGGAGCCTTGGAAAACAAGAAATGTGGCCTGGCCATTCTTGTTCACAAATTGGCACTTGGCTTTGTCCTTGGGTGTCCCATCCAAGAAGTAATATCCCAGCGCTTCATTGCGGTAACCTATGCCATGCTTCTCCGAATAAGAGAGGATACTGTCTTTCAACTGATGGCTAAACTGTGCAATGTCAGAATTATATCCTTCACAGTGTTTAGACGCCGCACACGTTTCAGAGGGGCATGCTACAGTGCATGTCTCGCATGATACAAAGATGAGTAGTGGTGCTGAAGTGGACTGCGCCGCAAACCTTTCGCTGAAAGCCTTTGTATCTATATCTGCTCGAGACCCCTTGGGAGCAAAGGCCTCGTCGCGAGCCTCCGTGATGTACCTAAACCCTGTGAGCATTCCCCAAATCAGAAGTGTTGTCCACACGCCAACGATCCAGTACTTTCGTTTCTGAATGAAAGCAAAAGACCAGTTGAACCACTGAGAGTTGTGCTTTGAATCTGTTAAACTCGGAAGCCTCCGCAGTGCCTCTGGGTATACGAATTCGCCATCTTCCAAGCCATTGACGGGATCAGGATGTCCATCTCGGCCCGATAGGAGAGGGGTGTTTCGTTCGTTATCAAGGCCCATTTCGCTTGAATTTTCGCCACCAAGGTCCATGAATTATGATGAAGTCAGAGTCAAATCGATGCTCACGAAAGTCTTATAAACAAGTGACACCAAGATCAATATTTCCTAAGGAGCTCCTTGTGAATGTCGCCGTCGCCGTTGTTGAGAGTAACAGATATCTACTATGGCCTCAACTACGTCGTTTTTCTTTGGCTCAAGGCGTTTAGTTTACCCACCCTCGAGCTAGATTTACGTGTCACAGTATCCACCAGTATCTCGGCGTGGTGCCCGCAGCCTCGCCAGCTCACTGACAAACCGCAGGCCTCGAGTTTCCGGGGCCCTCTGTGAGTGGCGCTTGGCGTCGCGAAAGCCGCGCTGGCCTCGCGTTGATTGCACTTTGTCTTCAACGCGTGAGGACCGAGATTGCTCGTCCGCCGCTCTTTAGTTGCTGTCGTAGTTCTTTTACGGGAACATACGACGTGCTACTGACATTTTAATACAAGTTCAATATGGCACTTGGGAAAAGGCTGCGAATGAGAGTGAGACACAGAAAGATGGTGAAAATCGTGAAACCTCACAGCAACTCTTGCTCAGGCGATTCTTCGCCCCAGACGAAGCACGGGCTTGCAAGTGGATGGAGAAAAGCAATCCAGAACATGGCTATGCTCATGAAATCTCTATGCCGTGAGAGGAAAGTCTCTCGAAGAGTTGAATGACACGGGTGAAGCTCTTGCAGAGTTCTGGGTTTTAACTTGCAGATTCGTCAACGCATCCTCAACAGAGATGAGATTTATTAGGCAGATATTTACTTGGATTGCTTAGATAGGTATGCTGACTCCTTATTGGAGAGGGAACAATGTACACAGGCTCAGAAAGAAGTGCCATTGACAGCTAGCTACCACTGCCCTAACATGCACTACCTAAAGCCTGGTTTCACCATGTGTACTACGGAAGCGGGTAACCTCCACGTTATAAAAATGCACTGTTTCGGCCCAACAAGAAGAAGCACATTTCGTGTCGCACGCAGCCGCGTCAAAGGGGGGTTGAAGTAGCAACATGATAACATGATAACTTAAGGCAAGGTGCCCTATCTGTGGTTTACCAACCTCAGTTTGTTTGGAATGCTAAACAGGTAAAATGGAATGGACCAAAAAAATGTTTGAGTTTGTTCCCTGATCTGCGAAGGCGCTAGAGAACCTGAACAGAAATTAAACTAGTCGAACATGTTGCGTAATTGATTCCCAATGGCCCGCGTTGCAAAGCGAAATTAAGCGCCTATTCTCTGGTATTTCTTTCCATTCATAGACGAAAGACAGCTATCTAACGAAATAATAACTTTCTGCAGAACGGTAAGGAAAGCGCATTTCTATGCTGCAGGATTCTCAGCATGTCTTTGAAAAGACACAAATAGACTGAGACTTTGGACAAAGTGCCTCGTGTGCTCATCATATCCACAAAATGTTATGAGAGGTAAATTAAGACTATCATCAAACATCATTTATCAAAAGCTTTGCATCATCACATCAGACATCAGGGTATGGGAGAAACGCATTATAAAGAAATGGAAATAGAAAAGCAAGTCAGCCAAAGTAGAGCTATCCTGCGGAGGAGAAAAGGTTCGTGGAGTAGTTTTTCATATAGAAGGTCTGTCTCTGTTGCTGGTGGTCGAAGCGCAAGCTGCGCTAGATGTGCACGAGGCCGTGATGATCGGTCGCGTCGGTTGAATTGGACTCTATGCCCTCGTAAGTCCCCAAAGGTGCAACAACGGCAATAGACTCGAGTTCTGCACCAAAGTCGCGGTCTTGACGAGGCAGAGGCTTGACATCATGTGTTTCGCTCTCGCGCACCTCGATATCCGAGGAATAAACGCCTGGTTTGATTCTCGCGAAGCAAATCCAATATACATAAAAGACGAGCAGCGTTACGGCAGCGGCCATCATGAAAAACCCTGCTGCGTAACGCGCCGAAAAATGCTCATTAGGCAGGGGCAGCGTGGGCCAGGCATAGGCATCCCACTGGTCATCGGTAATGGCGTCGTCGTTAGGCAGCTCGCGGTAGAGCTCGCCAAAGGCCCAGAGTCCGTTGGCAAAGAGCCAAAAGAACATGGAGAGGTAGTGCCAGAAATCGATGGCCTGGTCGCGGTGTGTGGCAAAAAGGTAGAGAAGGTCCATGTTGAGGAGCATTGTGGGAAAAAAGAAAACAAGGTAACCCCACTTTGAGTTCCAGGCCCAGAGCATGTCCTTTACACTCCAGAAGAAGAGATGCAGAGACTCGTACTCACGGAAGGTGCGGAAGATGTAGCGAAAGCGCGGCGGTGGCGAATTGTGGTTAATGATGGCCACGAGCTCACTGCCTTGTTCCTCCCAGAAGATATTAAGTGGGATCATCGCCCAAAAGTACAAGTTGACCCAAATGACTGAGACCAAAGTGGTGTACTTTGCGATCTCGTATGAAGTGTTGTACAATTCCTCGCCAAAATCCTCGTCATCCAAAACATTCTCCTGCAGTAGCTCGCCCATCATCCACACGTAGTTTGCACAGAGCCAAAGAAGGGTACCCATGGCCAAGAAAGCCTCAGAGTAAACATCCTCGCGCACGGACATAACTACGAGGTAGATGCTAACAACGACCGCAAGGGTTCCGCAAATGACACCAGGGTAAAGCCAGTGAACCTGTGACCAAGACCAATCCTTGATAAGCCACAGCACTAGTTGTACATACTCAAGACCATTCACAGACATGAGCCATCGGAAAGAAAACTTCATGTGCGGGCCCTGCTTGAGAGAGTTTCCGCGCACTGCAAAGACCCTTCGCGATGACATTGCTTCGTCTGCACCCAGGGAGAATGCTTGGAATCCAGATCTTCCTTCATCGCCTTCATGGAGGTCTACATCCTTGAAGTCATCGCTGCCGGTGCCTCGGGTATCTCCCGACTTTGCCATTGCATAGCTCATTTTGCGTAAGAGTTTAGAAAATGCGTTACGCAAGCCAATCCGACACGCTCGACAACAACGCCTCCTCTTCTTCTCCTTAAGTTCAATGGACCTACTTCTTTTCCGGCCCTGGTCTCCTCCAGATTTGTCTTTACTCGATTTCCTCCAAAGAGCAGACTTCCCACTCTGAGTCTTGCTTCTGACCTTACTGAACGTGAGCTCGTTCGCCTCGTACTTGCGCCCAAACCTAGCGTGCTTGAAGCCTCCTCCAAATTCGTAGCTCTCAAGATTTCCTTTGCTATAATCAGCGGTGTTTTCGTTTTTGATCTCGTTTTTCTGGCTGTTCCTATCGTCGAATCTGTTTTGATCGAGGGTTTGGTCAAATTCCTCGTCAGATTTGTTGAACCTATGGAGATTGTCTAACTTGCTCAAGAGACGCTTGCTCTCGTCGTCAAGGCCGCTAGAGCCTTTGTTGCTACCCCCGTTCCAGCTGCCTGACTCCGTTGGAGTCTGCGTTGCTGAGTTCTTGGCCTGTGCTACCTGTGGTGCCTGTTGCTGTTGCAAGGAGGAGGTGAAGGTCACTGCTGCAGGCGAGAGTGGTGCCAGGAGCGAGGGGCCAGTCTGCGCGGGCTGCGGTTCGAAGGGCGCTCGACGCACGAGCGCAGACCGCCGCCAGCCGCCAGGGGCGGACGCCGCAGAGGCCCCTTGCACCGTCGTAGAGACTGCCGCTCCGGGCGCCTCTCGAGGCTTTCTTTCAGGTTTGATCGACGAGGCGTCGGTCTGTCTCGTGTCATAGTAGTTATTCATTCATTCTTTCATTCATTCTTTCATTCATTCTTTCATTCATTCTTTCATTCATTCTTTCATTCATTCTTTCACTCATTCATTCTTTCATTCTTTCATTCATTCTTTCATTCATTCTTTCATTCTTTCTTTCATTCTTTCTTTACCAAACTAATATTAATAACTCACTCTAAAGTACAGTCCCGCATAATTTAAATTTAACTTAATTAATTTTTTTAAAAAACAAAAAAACAAAAACACTCTTCTTTCTGTTCGTTCTTCACTCTTTCTTGAAACTGGGAAAGAAAGAGAAACACACCAAACACCACAATCGCTACCCACGCGCTAAGTACTACTCAGGGCTCTTCGCTTTATTGACCTCTCTCCCTCCTTAGAACTCTTCCTCTCCCTGCCCCCATTCCCTTATCCTTCGCACGCGCCATTTGTGGCATTTGTACTTCCAGCTACGAGCCCACTACGCCGGCCTAGGAGCTAAGCCGCCTTGCACGATTTTACGCGCCTCGGCTCCGTGAACTCTGCCATTCCACGGCCTTCGTGAGGCCTTGCGAGGCGTCAGCTGGCGTCTCAAATGGTGCTACTCTGTGCCATCTTGAAGCCCGCATCTCCAGCCAGCTTCTGCGGCTTCGAGTCGGCTGCCTCAACGTTCTCTCTGAGCGCCATGGTCGAGGCCTAATTAAAACTTGAAAGACCAGCCGAGGTTAGTGGCCTCTTACCCCAAACACTAGGAGTCTTCCCTGGCCGCAGAACCCTTTTTATCGTTTGTTGTGTACCTTTTCTTTTCTTCTCTTTTCTTTTCTCTCCTTTTCTTTTCTCTTCTTTCCTATTCTATTCTTTTTCGTCTCTCTGTGCTGCCGTAGAGTGAGTGGGTAAGGTAATAGCGTCCCTTTCCTTCGAACATTTTACTCACTATGGTACAGCGTATATATACAGTTAGTTTTACTTCCTTTTAATTAATCGAGGAAGACGGTCGCTGGTTTGAGTGTGGTCGTCTCCATCTTGTTCTTTTTCACGTTAGGGCCCCTTATGCGATGCATAGCCGTTCTTTTCTTCTCTTTCTGTTTCCCTCTGAGTCTTCTTTTTGACACACTTACTAGCTACAAAGTGGTTACTTGCTTGCTTGCTTACTTTCTTACTTACCTGCGGAATCCGTTGCTCACGAAGCGCAGTTGAAACCTCTGCGAAAGACCGACGAAGCTGGCCTCAGGGTACGATAGGCAGAGCCTGAGCGCCGCTACGCTATGGAGCAGAGAGAAAGCTCTGCTCAGGTAGAAGCGAAGGCGCGAAGGAATGGTAAAACTGGCTTTCACTAGCCAGCTGAGGCATCCGTCATATGGTGATTGGACTAAGTGTTCTTTTCGTTTCGTTTCTTTTCTTTTCTTTTCTTTTCTTTTCTTTTCTCTTGTCTGGTTATATCTGTTCTGTTCTCCGGTTCTGTTCTCTTACTTTCTGAAAGGTGAAGATGGGATGGAATGGAACATGCATGCAAATGCGGCATGCATCTCATCTCCTGGAGAATCAAAAGCAAGCCCATTTGAGCAGTCCACAGGCGCCTCGAGCGCCGAGCTTTCTAGCGTGCATAGCTTTCTGCACCGCTGACTTGTACGTATCGAGGGCCCTCCGGAAATTGGATTGGCGAGCAATGGATTGATTGCCTGTCTGAGGAGACGACAGCGGTAGTGAAGAGGGTATCGCGGGGTGGCGCTGCGAAGAGACCCGGAGTTATAACTACTTGTAATTTACTGTTCTTAACTTAGTTTTAACTCACTTGTAAATCAGTTTTAACTCACTTATAACTTAGTTTTAACTCGCTTATAACTTAATTTTTTAACTCGCTTATAACTTAGTTTTAACTTGCTTATTAGGTAATTGATATACCAATTCATCTAATTAGTCAGGCTATGTTTGCGAAAGAAAAGAAGAAAAGAAAGGAGCAAGTCCCGGGGCGGTGTCTTGTTAAGAGACAAGGGGCAAATGGACTCGTGTTTTGGGGTCATGCCGCTTGTGAATTGAAGTTGAAATTCAAGGTCTTGCTTGTCTCGCGCACGCTCGTGGAGAGAGAGATCCTGGCGAGAGACAACTGGGAAATAGGACTGCAAAAGCGCTGACGAGCATTGATTTGCGTACGTCTGATGAAAAAGCTCTATGTGCAGGCTCGAGTGTGTATGTGTTGAATTTTAAAAGAGTACTACCGACTTAAAGTTGAATTGGGCTAAACACAAAGCGAGCAAAACGACACTTACACTTAAGATCTATTTGTATAATTTCCGGTTAATTTGATGGTATCTCGATTACTCGGTCACTGCCTTAAACGCGAGGGTCACTACGAGTATTACCCTTAGAATCTGTGTCATTTAACTTCTTCTTGATATCGATTACTTTTAGTTTTGGCCAATAACCTCACTTAGATACTGTCGAAAGACCAAAGACTGGATAAAGGCTGCACAACCAACCGTACAGAATGGGAAAGACTATGGTAGGGAGAAAATCATATAACCCCTTCGATTTTAAAGACCCTAGAGCACCATTTCAGTATTGCCATGTACTGTTTTGGGCTCTGACTGAGTTATTTTGGCGAATATGGAGAATAACAATGATGGTCAGAAATGACTTGGAAGGTGTGCACATGCTGAACCTAAAATTGGAAGTCAATACAAAGTGGCGAAAGTAAAAGAAAGCTTGAGAAGGATTCGAGTAACGAAACTACTTCTTGCCTTTTATTGATTCGTTTAGCAAAGAACTGATCCAGAAATTCACTTCCTAGGTAATTGATTGCTTGATCCACAAACTGGCAGAGGGTCTTTCTTATGTTGAATGGATTCATTGATCAATTTAGAACAAACAAACATCATAATGTAGAACCGAGCGGGATGCTGGTTTGAGCGAAAACCTTTAGAAACAAACTTATGATACTCCTCATCAAATGCGAACAATATAGAAGATAGCAGAGTCTTACTACTTGAATAACTCGAAGCTGATCCCGTACCTTACTGTTGCATTTTTCTCAGCCCTTGTATATGGAACCAAGCAATTTCTTGGCCTTCGTTTTTTCAAGTATGGCCCGAGTAGCCGAAACAATAGGACGTCTTCTCATCTTTATCGCTGGTATCTGCATGCAATGGAGTTTTCAAAATTTGTATGCTTTTGTATATCTACGTTGGGTCTCCTTCTCTTCGTGTTTTCTCTCTCGTTGAACAGGGGTGTATTCACTAACAGTTTAAAATGAACTTTAGCGGTATAACTTTTGATGCAGTTATCCAAAAGCAGGCTAATTACTCACAGTGAAAACGTCAGATCAATCGCTCGTGATTCCTTAAAATTCAATGAGATTTCTGGGGAAGATCAAACTGTGGCCCCGCCCCAAATACCCTCAAGCACACGGCAAATCAATCGATTGTCGAAAAATAACTCTCCCTGATACTTTGTGCAACGTTAATTTGCACACAATGATCCATTGTGTCACAATTCTTCAATAACTACAAGCTTTCCCACCTTATCGTATTCAACATCATCTAGTAAAAGAGTTCTTTCATGGATCAGTCTCGAGGTACGGCAACTTGAAGAACATTAGGCGTGAGAGGAGTTCTTAGCATCTCGCCTAGCACTATCTCACATTTCCTGTGAAAGGAACATATTGCGGCTTTTCAAAGTTCATAAAGTTATTTTCATGGGGAGCTCTATCTAGCTAATACCGCCATTTGATAGGTAATCTTGTGTATACTTATTCTCTTTTAGGTTACGAAAATAATCAACTGATCTCAGGTTCCTCAGTTCTTCTACAGCAGCTCATCTTCGGCAAGTGCTTATTTTGGCGTTCGACACTAAATTCCGGGGCTCTAGAAAGCAACGTCCTCAGAACATTGACACGATGACTTCGAGTTGCTCAACAGTAGCACCAAGCGTATGCCACGCAAACGAAGTCAGCATTTGCCGAGAGGTGTTTCCCTACCTCCTACAATCATCACTGCCGCAACCCATTTAAAGGGTCTATTTTACATTTAACGGTCCAAATACCCATACTTAATAGGTACTAGGTAGGCACGGTTTATGTAGTTAGGTACATAAATCTAATCGGTAATCCTCTCATTTGTCCCCTCTGCTTATGGTATAGTAGGAAGTGAGAGAGTACTCTTCTCAAAACGTCATACTTAGGCCGGAAAAACTATATTGTCACTTTATCCTATAGTATCCCCTTTTGGAAGAATGTCACTAATGTTGGCCAATTCACGGGACAAACGCAAGAGAGGCAGTGGAGGTAGTTTTGAGTGTCCCCGGAGAAACGTCAATCTCGTGCATACTCTATTCACTGAGAACCCATGGTTCATAGAAAATAGCTCCTATGGAGGCGCTATATAAGTCTTATTGGACCACGGCGGGAGCGCAAGAACAAAAAGAGTTTTGTCAATTTTGAAAAAAAATTGACGATGGAAGAGACAATTGTTGACACCAAAAAGCAAAGAGCCCGAGCGACCAGCAAACTCTCAACTCGAGGTGAGGAAAACTCCCTGCCTCAAAACTGCCAGCAAGTGAAGGAATTGGACGACTTTGCGGCTGTGGAAAGCAAAAGCGAAACTTGCGAGTTAGGTAGTTTAGGAGAATCAGAATGGCCACCAACAACGTCGAAGCCGTCATGGCGGAGCTGAGCGCCATTTACAAGAAGGAGCGCGTCTCGCTGGCGCAGGACCCGGAACACGTGCCATCCACTGATGCTGTCAAGTCTGCGTATACTTTGTATAACCAGATGGGCTGTGACAAGGAGACCTTCTCGGAGCGTGATACTTGGGACCGCTGCCTCAACGCCAAACTTTACCTTAAAGCGCTTAACCCTGTGCAGGCATCATCATGATTTGATATTAACTTCTCGAGGTGCTTTGCTTGTTCAAATGACCATCTTGCTTTGTGATGAAACTACTATATTGGACATCGAAAACCTGCATTATATAGACCAGAGCCATTCGTGCTTATGTGAATATAGCAATAGCCATTTAGTTTCTTTTCACGCGCCGGCAAGGCTTTCTCATAATTCCTGGTTCGTTTAGACTAGATTTCAAGATCTTTAAGACGTGGTCGAAGGAATGATAATTATCGGAGTTACTCTAGTAACCATAAATCCCAGCTGATGCACGCATACGCGAAACGCGGTATGTGAAAAACCTGCAACGCTAAAGCGTGAGGTATTCACAAAAGTAGATTGTGGTTTTCGCTGGCTTAGCAAAACCATTCACTTTTTTCCTAGTTATGTACAATGATCTTTAAAAAAGATGTCTTTAATTTTGACTTCCCTTCCATTCTCTTGATTATGAAACTTGGTTGTTCTTCTTTGTGAAATTCATACACCACGAGCATTACAGCAACAAATCTCCATGCAAAATAGTGCTAATTCAGTGAAGCAGTGAGAATGAGTCTGAAGTTTCCAAACCTTGACCAAGCGAGAGTACGTTTCAACTGCTGACTCTGTCTCTTGCCATCCATACAATGGGCTTACGTTTTTAGTCCATCAATTGCATCAGTGAAATAAAAAGCATGTTGTTGACTTGATGTTCAAAAACCTCATATCGGTTTTTAATAATACTAAAAATGAAACAAAGCAAACGTGGCACAGAGATAGACATTTCATTGAATACTGACTTGGAGCAAGCACTCAGTACCAAATGCTGGGTCTTACATTTGACTCAGATCTTTTTTTTATAAAAGCATCAGCCATCTCATTTAATCTATTTAAATTTAGGTAACCCTATTCATCTGCAAAATCTATACACCCGAGTGTAATTTGGTTCATTCACTAGGAAAAGAAGTTATATGTTTTCATTCTATTTTTTCATCTCACTTGACTGTCTAGTAGTGTAATAAGTCTATCAAATAAATCATTAGCTATTGAGAGTAATTTCCAAAATGAACTTTTTTATAATTTGATTTTTTTTTTAAAGGAAAAAAAAGGTCTAGTAGTACTAAGAGACTAACGAAGCATTACACTAGTAATATACAATAGGAGTGCTTGATCTTATGAAAAGGACCATGTCATGCTATCCGTTAGGCGGCTCCGTGCGACATGCAGGTTCCTCCATGTAATGCAGGGACGATTAACCTTGCGAATGTGACAAAGCGGCACATAAGGTTGTAATTGTCAACAATTGCAAAGCCAACCGTCTCACGCACGTGGCCAGCGAGCCACTCGTGCCGCGAAGCAAGGCGAAAACTCTTTGTTGGTCTTTAGACAGAGGCCTAGTTTTGTCGACGCTACGGGAGTGCTTGTTTAATCAAGACGAGTATTGGCAGGGTCGAAAGACGTGGGGGGTTTTGAGGACGAAGTAGGGACGACGAGGGTAAAATTATCAGATTAATCCTCACTTCATTGATCGTGCAAAGCGCTGAGCTGAGCCTGCAGGAGTGATCAACTGCGTTAGAAGCAGACATGATGATGGCTATGGATTCTACCGTGAGCGAGGGCGAGCTGAATGACCTGCGCAGCAAGTTCCAGCTCCTTTCAGGGGATCGCCAGGCATACTATGAGATGTCTATGGTTACTATGAAGGAAAACAAAAAGCTCATTGCCAGCCTTCGCGATGGCAATAAAGGTCTACGGAAGAAGCTCGCATCTCTCCAAAAGCAAGCGAGATCCAACTCGCGTGCAAATGGGGAGCTTGCGACCGACAAGGAAATTCGCACACTCGAGAAACATGTTATGACACTGCGAAAAAACCATGATACGCTTAAGGATACCGTAGAAAAGAGGCGCCATGACCTTCGGAAGCTTCGGGATCAGGCTTCGTCACTTGAACTTGAATCAAAACGTCCTACCGAGGAGGAAAGCCCCGAAACACGTAAGATTCGCGCTCTGGAAAACAGACTTGATAAGAGCATTATCAAATACAATGAAGCACAGAGCATCCGTACAACCTATGAGCAAATTGTGAAGCGGCTTCGCGAGGAGCGTGTCTCTTTCGATGTGCAGCTTCAGGCTATCGAACGCACTCTCAAAGCAAAGGAGCATGACTACGAAGAGCTTATTCTTCTTGCTGGCGACGCCAACCATGCAAGAGATGTGGCTACCCAGGACCTTGATGTCTCGCGTACAAACATTACGGACGCACGAAAGGCCCGCGAGCGCGAACTTAAATCTAAGCAAGAACTCGTTAACGTAAAGAGTGATGTTGTTTCGAGGCTGGAAAAACGCGAGCAAATGCGTAATGATATAATCGCCAAAGTCAATGGCGATCTCTCTGAGCAAGAAGAAAAGAATCTTAAGGCTGCAGTTGCATTGAACTCCCTAACACAGGGTCGTGTTGTCGAAGACTCAAGGCATCAAAAGGAGAAGATTAGCATTTATGAGGAAGCCTTTCAGAAGATTAAGGCTTCAACCGGCGTTAGTGACGTGAATGAAGTAATCCAAAAGCTGATTTCTCAGGAGTCAACTACCCGTAATCTAAATGACCTTACTCGCGAGAACCAGCAACGTCTAGAGGCCCTTCAGGCAGAAAAGGCAAAGCTTCTGGCACGGGTTGAGGAGATTAAATACAGTGGAGCTAGCGGAGGTAACCGTCGAAAGTTTGTGGATGAGCATGAAGAGCGATTAGCTCATGCAGTAGCAAAACTTGAGCGAGCACGTGTTCGCTACGAGCGTCTTGCTAAAATTCTCATTTCTGTCAAGGCAGGCATCAGCCACCTCTCAGACAAACTTGAAGGCGTCCAGCAAGACAACAAGCATATCGTTCTTAATGATGACACTGTAGTAGACGTTCTTGTTTCATGTGAGAACACATTGTGTGGTATTTTGAACCGCATCAATCAGGACAGTGATACAGAGACTCAAATGCAAATGCGAGCTGCACTCTTCGATGCTTTGGATGATCAGGAGGTAGTGGCAAGTCGTCCATTCAACCAGCGTGTTATGCTCCCAGACCATAGTGACGAGAATTTCACACGCGGCGGTAGCAACATGATCGAATCGAAAAATGCTGACGCAGATTCTGAGACTGATTCCATCGATGTGCCTCTTGACGACGACGGTGAAGAAGAACTCACGCGTGATCGCATCAAAAAGGCTTCTCAGACTATCATTTCTACACACGAAAAGAAGGCCAAACGAAAACAGCAGCGTAAATCTAATCATGGCACCACTTCGATGCCTTCATCTGCATCTCTCATATCCAACAAGACCACGCGCCGCCTCAACAAACAGGCAACCTCTACAAACAACAAAAAATAATTTGATCTACCCCATATCTTTTGTAAAAACAAACTTCTGCTGCCCTCTTACCTTTACTTGCACCGTACCATGAGAATAATCATATCGCAACAAATGGTATGTTTCAGTGAGTGTTCTTACGATTGAAAATACCGAAATTCAGCCAAACATGATCAGGAAACAATGTTATGGTCCGTGTTCCAAGATTAAGCCTCCTATAGTAAATACATGGGTAATTAGTGACCAGTTACAAATTCTTTACATTGCAATTTCGCTTTCCCACCAAAACGCAAATCAAAGTCAGAGATCCGCAATTTCTCTCAAGCGAGGCATTAAATCGTATCAAGCTTCGTAGACAATGCTTGCAGCTTTCCGACAAGTGCCCTCCTCAGCGTCCAAGGCGGTTCCTGCCTGCCTCATGAGGGGAGGCACGTCGAAGGGGCTCTTCATGTTGAGTGAGGATCTGCCCGAAGCTGGCGAGGAACGTGACCAAACTCTACTCAAACTCTTGGGAAGTCCAGATCCGACTGGAAAGCAGCTCAACGGACTCGGGGGAGGTATCAGTAGCACTAGTAAGGTTGGTATCATTCGCGCTCGCTCGGATGGCCTTGCGGAATATCTCTTTGGACAAGTTGCTTTGCGTGACCCCAAAGTCGATTGGGAGGGTTCTTGTGGGAATTTGGCTGCAGCTGCAGGTCTCTTCGCGTATGAACAGAAGGTCCTCCCGGATGATGCATATGTTCAATCAGATTTTTCTAAGCATCATGTAGTTGTGCCAATGTGGCAGGCCAATGCCAGATATAGAATGAACATTCATGTGCCCAGGTCTGACGCTCCGATTGCCGAGTCAGACTTCGTGACCGTCTCGGGTGTTCCAGGATCAGCTCCTAGCATTCTTGTGGAGGTCGTAGATCCATGTGATGGGAAAGACGATTTCCTCCCAACAGGCAAGCCCAGTGAAGAGCTGCGTCTCAGCGACGGAAGCACTTTAGAGGCAACCTTGGTATTTGGCGCGAATCCGACCATTTTTGTCAAGCCGGCATCTTTGGGATTGCAAGGTCATGAACTGCCAGATGATATTGATTACCAAGGTTTGTACCCTAAACTTTTAGACATTATGGAAACTGCTGCACCACGAATGAATATGCAAGTGTCTGCTGCAATGCGTGTATGTTGGGTAAGTCCTCCGAAAGACTACATTTGTACTAACGGGGATAAGGTGAGCGCAAAGCAAGTTGATATTTTAAGCCGAATCACTACGGAAGGTAGGGTCCACCATGCCCATACAGCAACAGGCGCTCTGAACCTTGGCATGGCTGCCTCCATTCCAGGTACAATTCCATATCAAGCCATTGGTTCCAAGCAAGAGTCAAATCGTGAAATTCGGGTTGGTCACCCGGCAGGCACTTTAGGCGTGTCCGCCACTGTACTCCAGCGTGCCGATGGAAGCTGGGACGCTAAAGCTGCTGGAATGGTACGCACTGCGAGGACTTTATTTGCAGGACTTGCTTTCCCAGAGACAAACAACTCATAATTAAAGAAAATGAATCCTCCCTCCTTGATCAGTGTGGCTGTCTAAAAACCAGAAATAAATTTGATTTATACCTATATTAAACACGATGAGAACCAATCCATGGTTCCAAAGGATACAAAAATATCATCGTTTCGTTCTCAATCTCCTTAGTGCAAAAATTAATGTTGATGGCCGTGGAGCTCATGCATCGTTGACTTAATTGTGCTTTTAACATGTTCATGGCATTCATGTAATGCCTGCCCGTCTTCTACATTTTGCATCATTTCTTGAGATAGTTCGACAAACTCAGTGGCTAGAACATTGATCTCCTCAAGCTCCTCATCTGTAAGCTCGTCTGGTTTATCTTGAAGCATTTCAAGTCGTGCACGAACTTGTGCAAGCCTGGACACTCGGGATCTAGCCTCAGAGGCAATTTGAACGGCTGCGGAAGCAGCTTTTGAGGGTAGAATGGGCAAATCATCTAAACCTAGCTGATGCAATGCACCAAGCAAATCGCGAATCATTCCAAAATGATTCTTATTGGCTGCTTCAGCAAACGTCAGATGTTTCGGATCTTGGCCAACAGGACTCAGGGCATCCTCTAGTAGGTGCTTTAATTTACCCACGTTTAGTCCTACACCGATGAAAACAACTTCAGTTTTACGATCATTTTCATTTGGTTTATTCTGCTTTGTCTCGCATACACTGACTTTCCAGAAAGCTCGCGCACTCACGCGTGCAATCCGGCCTGCACATGACCAATCGAGAACCATTCGGGGCTCCTGAGAGATCCAGCACAAGCCTTTGGCACGCACGATATTGCATTCGCCAAATAAGATTGACGATGCGTTATCAACCAAATTTGCCAAAGCTTGCCCATCAAAGGGCCGATCTGAGCGGAACACCCAGGATGAAATGCCATATTCTTCAGTTTCAGGGGTGTGCTGACCACGGAGTTCACGCAACCACCCAGGTGCTTGAGCGGCATTATCCATATCGAATAAGTTTGTGTTCATAATTTCCTCTAACGGAACCTGCGCATAACTTGTTAGAATGAGCTTTGCATTGGGATTGAGCGAAAGAATAACACCCTTTACGCGTTTGAGAACGTCTTCATCAACTCGGTCGACCTTATTAAGGATAACTACATTGGCAAACTCAACCTGGTCAATCAAGAGCTGAGCGATTGTCCGTTTGTCTGAGTTTGAGGCTTCCCAATTACGATCTTGCAAGAGGTCGAGCGATCCTAAGTTATCTAAAAAGGCCTCTGCATCAACCACGGTGACCATTGCATCCAATTTAGCCACATGATTTAGCGAGCGCCCTGCGGCATCCTCAAAGAGAAAGGTTTGGGCCACTGGAATGGGTTCAGAAATACCTGTGCTCTCCACCAAGATATAATCGTATTTATCGACACCTTCAGTGGCAATACGTGCAACTTCTTGCAAAAGATCATCCCGTAAAGTACAGCAAATGCAGCCATTGGAAAGCTCGACCATTTCTTCTGAGCGCTTTGTGACCTCAATATCACTATGAGCATCAAGCAGAGCAGCATCCACATTAACTTCACTCATATCATTGACAATTAGAGCCACGCGTAATCCTTTCCGATTGCTCAGCACATGTTGCATTAATGTAGTTTTCCCGGCCCCAAGAAAACCTGATAAAACCACAACTGGCATGCGCTTCTCAGGTGCAGGCTGAAGAGGCGAGTCTTTTGTGAGCATAGCCGCTTTTTTTGGCAATAGCTTCTCAACCTCTGCTTCCAATGGCTCCAAATCGATGCCAGTCTCCACCAAAAGCTCTCGCACACTTGCCTTCATATCACGATATAGCTGGACTTGTGGCTCCAGGACATGCCCTACGCTGATAGCTTTATAGCTCTTGGAGATCTCGCCAAGTTCCACAAGGGCCACTGCTAATCGGTAATAGCCTTTTGCCCACTCAGGTCTCAGTTTGACGCATGTACGAGCATCCTCAATCGCATCTTTGTATTTCCTCAATCGAATCCGAGCTGCTGCTCGATTAGAGAAACTTGTTGCAGCTTCAAGTTTATTGCACTTGCTAGAATCACCAGTCGTGAGGTCGAAGCCATGAGCTGTTATTGCCTGGCCATACAGATTCTCAGCCTTTGCATAGTCTTTGCGTCCGAAGGCCTCTGCTGCACGAGAAACTAGTGACGCAGCTTCATCAGAGTTTACCATCGCGGACATTTTCCCACTGAAGCCGCCAAAGCTCGCGGAGCAAACTTTTAAGATTCTGGTTTGAGTGTTGTTTGACTCTCTTCGTTGTCGATCCGTGGGAAATGTTCTACTTGTGGATGCCATAATCTACTTACTTCTTTCATTTTTCATTATACACCTTATCTCCCCCATTAGTAGATAACTCTTTGACAAAGTAAGGATATATAGAGAGATATTAAGGAGATGCGTAGTAGCTCGAATCAAGAATGGAAAGGAATGCGTGAATGTCGCAGTTCCGACTGAATAACTAAGAGAGACTCGAGCGCTGTTCAAAGGCGCAGGTACTTTCCTCCTCGTTCTCCCAGCTTCTTCATGTGCAGCGTCGAGCCACACCCTTGAGCTCACATCTATATATTGATTGATTTATCACCCTAGGTACTATGTGCTACGAAGGTAATCTCCCTTATACCTAGATATCATGATCAAAGAATGGAGATCTCGTAATCTGGCTAATTTGTTTGCAGTTTTGGGGAGTCGACCGCTGTGAGGCCCACACTCTGTTCTACCAAAGTGCGTGTCCGTGGAGAAGCGCCATGACAAGCGTCCGTGTCGTTCGACGAAGTCTGTAATGTCGCATTGATCTTTCTTGGATTGATTTCCGTGCTACTTCTCACCAAAGGTGACGCAAGAAAATCACTGAATAATAAAAAGGGATGTCGTTCCCTTGTCTGGTATTTTTGATTTCACGAGAAATTCTAGCAGCTGCAGACCCTCAACAACGTCGCGACTCGCTTGCACTAATTCTTCACTCGCCATCAGACATCTTGCGCAGGCCTGTAGGGCTTGAGGTAGACTGGCAGTGGTGACTTTCTAGAGGTGTGGAAAGGTTTTGACACCAAGATGTTGGCTGCGAGGCGAGTTTGTTGGCACGTTGCAAACGCTCAGGCGACCACGACGTCAGCAACTGCATCAACGACAACAAGTGTTTGGAGAAGAACTGTGAAGAAAGATAGTTTCTGGCAGCACAGAAGGTTCCTGAGCGAGAACTCTGCAGCAGGCAAAACGAGCACTCTGCACAAGACCCACCCGAATGTAAACCTGCACAGCCGTCCTTTGGACGTGAATCAGATGGAAAAGGCACATCTCAAGCGCCTTTCCATTGAGACCTCTTGGTTAAACTACACTCGCAATGCCATCATTGGCAGCGTAAGCGGTCTCGCCTTGTATTCCTCGATTGATGTGCAGGACAAACGCGATCTTTGGCCATGCATGCTGATGCTTGGTGCAGGCTTCACATTCATGACTGCGGGAACTGTACAATACGCCGTCTCTCTATTCGCCTTTGAGGCTAGCCAATCTATGCAACTCTGGGGACTTCTGAACGCTGCGCTCACATACTCCTGCTACTCCGGCGGGTTGTACTTTTTTCTAGATCACGCGGATACTAAGCTTGCCAAGATCGAGTCTGAGCGAGCTGAGGAAGCTGAACGTGCTGAAGCGGAGAGCACAAACTCTGCAACACTTGCCCTGAATTAGAACTATTGATTTAGCAAACAGTGAATTCTCAATGATAGCCACGGTAGCAAGATTCACGGGGACTATGACACTTGGGTTCTCTGCGTACGCCAGAACCTCTACAATATATCATTCGCCTTTTCATGGACGTCAAGGCTCGTGCATGAATGAATTGTTTAAAACTTAAAGGAACACAATAGAGACATTTTTCCTCAGAGTCCTGATTTAATTTCTCATCGTGAACGATCTTATTTGTTACTTTTTTTCACATCCGCTTGCGATTGAGTCGCACAGCTGCTAGCTGTGCATATGACTTTTTGCAAAAAAAATAAAATATTGACAAAATTATTTTAACTTCATCCATTTAGGCTTGTTTGGAGCTTTGGAACGGTCTTGATTGCTTGAAGATGACGAGGAAGATGCCGCACTTGCCCCAACAGCACCAAAATCAGCATCACTAGCTGCGGTTTTGGATTCTTTTCCTTCCCGAGAAGCAACAACGATAGGCGTGGAAGTGGGGAACGCTGGAGTATCAATTTCCATATGTGTGCTCGCTTCAGCTTTGTCTTTTTGAGTCAAGCATGAGGGGTCAAGCAAATAGTTCTGGACGTCATCATCGTGGGTCCAGCGAAGGTGCACCAGAGCAGCGGGCACCAGTCCAGAATCTTCAAATTTAGCGGAGGGCGAGAGTGTCTGCAAAGGAGGTGTCACGTACAGTTCAAATTTGCTGCGAAGCGACTCGATCAATAGCTCAGACAAAAGTTTATACATTTCAGATATCTTTTCCTGAGGAGAAAAATAGGCTTGAAGGATAACACGGTCTGGGAACTGCACCCGCAAGAGTGTGCTCGTGTAGATTTTGGTTTTGCGAAGTGTTTCAAGTTCACGCATAGCACGCGTACTAAACTTTTCTCCTGCCGCGCGCTGCTGTTGTTGAGCCTTTGCTGCCGCTGCAAGAAGACCAATATCACTTCTACCTTCTCCACTATCTCCACTGGATTCCACATCTGCGGAAAAGTTGCGAGCGTTGAACCCCCCTTCGGGCTTAAATATGCGTAGTTTACGTTCTGGAATACCAGCTTCAGATAGAATTTTGTCACGCGAAGCTCGTAAATCAGCAAGTTCACGTTCCACAGAAGATTCGACGTGCTTGACGGGAAGACCAGGGGCCATGCGTGTGAGGTTGGTCTTGTATGGATCAAAGTCTGCCATCATGGCAGCTTCATCGGCTTTTTCCTTGTTCTGTTTTCGGCCGAGGCACTTGTTGCATAAGAGTGCCTATGTCAAAGGGGGAACAACCCACTTCAAGTGCAAGTTTGCCGAGTCGATCGATAGCAAACCTTGAGCACGATTCATCCTCCTGATCTGGTAAAAGAACTAATGACCCTGCTTGGGATTGAAATCCCACCGCTAAAAGGAGCTGTACAGCTGCAGGGTACTTTCCCACCTTTTCGTGAAATGCAGAGTTGTTTTGGTTAATTTTGCGAACACGTTCATCGCCAGGTTTACGTACAACAGCTGACACGATCTTTAATAGTGTTTGGGCAATTGTGCGTGTATCTTCATCAAAGTATGCCATCCGGATACCCTTGATGGCGTCTGCAATCTCTCGGCGCTGTTGTTTGTTGCCTGCGGTTTGAGACTTTTCTTCCTTTGGACCTGATGAAGCACCTTCGTCATCTCTGTCTTCCTCCATGGAGTCCTTCATTTTCGTCTCGCTTGCGTTAGAATCTGCCACCTTCTTAGCGGGGGAAAGCATTTCAGCATCCTCGCTACCGACTTCTTGTTGATGAGGGGTCTCTTCAGACGCTGCTTCCTTTTCCTCTCGCGGTGTTGACAAAGATGACTCGCGTGATGTCTGTGAAGGCTCGTCCGTTTGTAAAGCGCGTACATGAGCCCGAAAGGCCGCAGATCCAGAGCTGATTCCTAGCATTTTGAGTGTCGTGCCTGCAAACACATCTTTCTCAATCTTGGTCTGCATGAACACAAGTTCTGTGATATTTTGTGCAAGATCGCTGCCAACATTTTTATCGTCCGCTATCATGTCGATGATTTCTGCAAATGTAGTTTCTGGTTCGAATTTGCCCCTAAACGCTTTGCCGTTCGGAAAACGAATCTGGATATGAACACTACTGGCCATGCTTTTCTTTGGCGCAGCAGCGGGTGCTGGCGTAGGAGCTGCGTCTTCAGTCGCCGGAGGTTCCCCAGAGTCGCGTACCTTTGTTGTATGGAGGTCCACAAGGGCGTTATTCACAAGCCCTGTGAATCTGAAGGGCAAGGTAGAGTCCAGTTTCTTGCCCCTGTGCTCAAGATGAGAGCTCGAAGGGTCAATGATGAGGCCCATTTTGCTGCCAAAAGTTTCGCAAGCATCTTGGATAACTGCTTGCAGAGTTGTAGCAATTGTGGCGACACGAATTTTCTCCCTTCGACCTCGAAATTGCACCGTCAAAACTCCTGCTGCAGGGCCATCGCCCGAGGCCCGTCCCAGAGCCGGCATATCTTTACACAGGTAAAGGTCCCGTTTATATATCTCCCGCCTTTATTTGAGGTGTTGAAGCAGCAACGGAGTGATGAATTCTAGTGAGAATAGATGAAGGAGCTGGAATAGCTGGAATAGATAGAAAACTTCTTCAGCTTCGCTCGTATGCCCAACGCGAGGATTTTCGTTGGGATTGCCGTGGAGAGCGGATAGGCGAACCTCGAAGTATATCAGACCCAAAGAAGACGTCCGCAAGCTCAACACAACTTTGCTGCGCGAGAGTTATCGATTAACCTTCTCGTTACTGCTGTTACGTGTTTTTGCCGTTCAATGATAGATAGACAATATTCCTAGTACAAGTTTTAATAACTATTACCTAGCTAGAGAAGACTGGGCCAATGAGTGAGTGCAATCAAAATGTAAATAACATTGGCGCAATATGGGGTCGCATTCTCAATGGCAGTAACATATAAAAGCTAAGCACGGCTGGGGAAGATTTCCCAGGCACTCACAAGACCAAGTTGGCCATCCAGGTTTGCAGAATCTTAAAAATTTAAAACTCTACTTACCTAATTTTTTGAGAGCAAGGCTATTAGGCGCCCTACGGATTCATATTTGGAGGGAGGGCTTAAGCTCTCATGAGCGTGTTGTACCAGGGTGTACATCTGATCCTGAGGCCCAAATACAATTATGAGAATAGTAGTAAGTTTAGTTGAATTGATCAGTCATTGAACCGGTCTAAAAAGAGACCATATGAGATATATACAAAGGATTCACCACTGCTCAACATGTCGTGTCTTTGACGGAACTTCATTACCTGAGGTTTAAGCCCTTCAAAAGATACTGTACTCTTCCCGGGTGCTGCAATTGGGCCTGCACCGCTATTGCTAATAATAGGTGAAGGGAGTCTGTCGTCAACCTCCTCCTGGCTATGTTAGCAGCTGGAGATACAGCTACTGTCTCAATGATTTCAACGCATGGTCCGACGCTGGCAGCTGTGAAAGCTCAAAGCTCATGCAGACAGAAAGTTTTACACATTTCAGGTCTCATTTGCTTGGAGAATACATGTTCAGACTAAAGTATAAAAAGCACAGAAACACCTATTTCTCGGGTCGGGTAGGCCCGTATGAGGGTTTTTATTTATTTATTTATTTATTTATTATAAACACTGGGTTCCTTTGAAGAAGACCGTGCAAGACAGAGCACATGTACTTTGTTATTTGTAACAAGATCTACAGCAATCTCACGATTCCAGCAGATATAGATAAATGTAACGAGAAATTACACCAACATCTACCTTAAGTCAAGTGCTCAATAAAAGACAGCTTCCATTGCTATTGAAAAAATACTACTACTACTGCTTCTAATAATAACAATAATAATAAAACGTAAAGACCAAAAAACAAGCCAAGCCAAGCCAAACCCTGCATGCTAAATTTAACATCTTGATCTCAGCTATAAATCGCGTGCGAGCCCTCCCTTCCTCACAGCTCAGGCTCTGCTCTGGAGTCATCCGTGACTACATCCCGAACCGCCAAGGAGAATCGCTATCTCTCCGTCCATCCAGACCAGTATCCTTCTGCTCGCATTGTGATAACTTTGTAATAAAAACAATCAAACAAACAACAGTGAACATGAACAATCTCATGGCCATGTCTTTATCCTTCCATCCTGCAGATTCAGAACGTGAAGCGCCGTTCTTACTACTCAGCAACGGCTAGATATCTCAGCCTTCCAATTCGCACCAGGACGGCGTCCGCCGCCACGCTCCGCTTCCGCTCATCCATAAGTCGGCAGACAAATCTACAGCACCTATCTTAAACTCGCACCGCTTCGTCGAGCGTCTTTTGTTTCCTGGCCAGCCTCCACAAGGCAGCAATTGCAACACAGACCGAACGAAGTCTCATCCACGAGCCCTACGATATAAATAAACCTCGACTCCCAACGGTTCTTCTGTGTGACCCTATCGCATGCTCGCCAGCCATCTAAACACCCTCCATTTAGTTGCCCAAGTTCACGCACGCAGCTATAGATAGCTCCGCAAACGGCGGAGCACTCCAATCGACTTCTATCGAATCGCCCTGCGGAAACTGAAAGAAACAATCCATCTACAGCCTTTGCCTGTATCCGCTACATACGTCCCTACGTTTGCATGGATCAGTCGGTATCTCTATTCGTCTGCGAGTGTGGATGTACGTGCGTGCGTGCGTGCGTGTGTGTGCTCTCTGGTCACCCGCGACCTGCGACAACTGGATCTGCCTGCGGCGGCTTCAATATCTTTCTCCAGGATCAAGAACTGACTGACTGACTGACTGTAACTAAGGCCAACCAAAGCTTGCGTCATCAGAGTCCATCGATACCGTCGCAGCTCTCGAGGTGCTCTTCTGTGGTAGGCGGCTTCTCTCGCATCGTCTATGCTCTGCTCCCTGGAGCTCGAGCTAGCTGGGCTTGGTTGGCCTGCTGCGTGGGTTCGTGCTTCCGCGTCGCGATCGATGCTTGCCCGTGCTCCTGATCGTGTCGAGCCACGAATCGTGCGGCACGAGCCTCGAGTCATCGAGGTATCTATCGATTCGATCGAGGAGAGGGAGATGTAAATCGAGACGTGCCATGCATGACATGTCTGTCACAACTACTACTCAGTCAGTCAGTCAGTCAGTCAGTCAGTCAGTCAGTCAGACTGACTGATGGAGGATAACTCGCGATGCAGAAGATACTGCGTGGCAGGCATCTCGTGCTCGAGGAAGTAGGTAAGCAAGTCACTCACTCGTGGACGAGAAGGCTGCCGAAGGTTGGTTAATCATTCATTCATTCATTCATTCAGTTTGTCAGTCAGTCAGTCGATCAGTTGCCAAGTAGAGGTCACTCACTCAGTTGCTTGCAATTGGCAACGATTCCGGTGGTGTGCTGGTCTCCTCCGTGTCCATGAGGAAAGAGCGCCGATGATGGAGCACCCATTTCTCTGATTCTGTTAGACGGACACAGCGCAGTTGATTGCCCGCAATCGTCCCTCATGGTTGATGTTCCTCAGGTTAGTCTGCAATGAATACGTAGTCAGCAACTTACTCGCAAACGAACAAACAAACAAACAAACAAACAAACAAACAAACAAACAAACAAACAAACAAACAAACAAACAAACAAACAAACAAACAAACAAACAAACAAACAAACAAACAAACAAACAAACAAACAAACAAACAAACAAACAAACAAACAAACAAACAAACAAACAAACAAACAAACAAACAAACAAACAAACAAACAAACAAACAAACAAACAAACAAACAAACAAACAAACAAACAAACAAACAAACAAACAAACAAACAAACAAACAAACAAACAAACAAACAAACAAACAAACAAAGAATCAAACGAATATCTGCTCTTCGCTTTACAAGTCAGTCTTAGTGCCCATAGTAGCCTTTACATAGGCCAGCACTACTCATGGCTTTTAGTCAGTCGGAGAGATGATTGAAACTTGAGGAAAGTAAAGTAAAGTAAAGTAAAGTAAAGTAAAGTAAAATAAAAAATTTCCGTCACCAGCGAGAGCCTAAGCAGGCGCTAGCGACCCCTAGGAGAAGAAAGACACAGAAGAAGAATTCGCGGATACTGCTCCCAGAATAATAAATATCTTTTATCCTTTCCCCTTTGAGCCATGTTTGAGAGAAGGAGGAAAGAAGAAGGAGATGAAGTGGGAGAGAGTTTGGACGGCTGAAAGGCCGCCCTCAATATCCCCGCTTGATGAAAGGCGCTCTGTTCAATAAGAAGGAGAATGAGGAGAGCCACGAGTGCTATGGTGATGGCCGCTTGTGGCTTTGGTTCGATCCGACAGCAAAAACAGAGAATTTCCACCTTTTCTCATTTTTCTCATTTTTGTTTTTATTAGTAAAATAAAATAAATAAAAATCAGCCGTTCTTTCTATAATGAGGTATTCGCTATCATTGTTGAGGATCAATCTGTATCTTCTTTTTCTTTCCTTCTTTCTTCTTCGGTTTCCGTATCTTTCTTCTCTCTTTCCCTTCCTTCCGTATCTTTTTTATAGGGGTTTAGTTATATTTAGTATTATTAATTAGAAAGTAAGAAATATACATGAGAGGGGAAAGGCTCTTCTTAGTTTATTTTTAGTAGTTATTGATCGCCTATTGCAGAGACTTGGCCATATTCAAGGTATTGTAAGCGGTGGATCTTCGGTTTCAAGGGTCTGACCTGCGTATTTCAAGCTCGCAGAGACCTCTCAGCAGCAGCTTTCCCACGCCCTTTCGATTAAATAACAACGAGCTACCACTTTAGGTACGACTCTATCTAGCTAGCAGGATCAAAGTCGATCGCTTTACTGCTGAGTTTATCTTTTTTATTTGGAGGACTAAGGACGATAAGAAAAAGCTTGATCTTTTTTTTTTTAAAGTTAAAAAAAATTGCAATCTAACAGTTCTTTCTTTCTTCGCAAAGACTACAATTGTAATGCAATGCTTCAGAATATAGGGTCTCGAGCAGCGCTTTTGCTGTAGGATGGATGAGACTGCTGCTGTCTACGCACCTCTGCGAGGAACCGGGGAGCCTGAGGCGCTGTGATAGAGTTGTCCTTCGCAGTATCCTTGTGCAACCTCTGTCCCTTGCTCCTAAGTGTATCTTCTTCTTCGCCTTTTAATTATTTTCTTTATAAAGTTGGTTAGTTTTCTTTCTTTGTTTCTTTGTTTCTTTTTTCTCGCCATCTCTGCCTACGCTCACGCTCGCCATGAGGCGGTCTTCGGTCAGCAGAGCTGCAACCCAAGAGAGACCGGGACCTGGAGGAGACGAACTGTCGGCGCTTGGACAACCAGGCACGCTCAGCAGTGCGTAGACCTCGCTTTAGAGCAACGCACTCTGCATTACTCAAGACTCAAGGTACGTACGCAAGAAGGTACTCACTCACTCATCTCAATTCATTCGGAAATTCACTCAACGATTTCTTCGATCATTTTTATCGTTCGATTATGGCATTATTTCGTCGCATAAGCCTGAGTGAATCGATAGCTTGTGGCTTCGTGCGAACGAAATAAATACAACCTTGATCGAGAGTTATACTTGAACTGAGCTTAAATCCGCCCTCACTCGCAAGATTGTGAAAGGACGTACGGACTCATCGTCTGGTTCTTGATTTGTTTCCTCATTCGTTTTGCATGTGTGCCTACACCTCGTGTTCAAGAATGACTCTGAATGAATAAACCACAAAGATGAAGACAGAAGAGTGAGTGAGTGAGTGAGTGAATGGTTGATTGATTGAAGGTAGGCTTGGAGAGGAATGGGCATAGAACCATTTTGTGTGAGGGAGGCTCAAATGGCTCAAGGTATCAATCAATTTGATCTGTGAAAATGTGAAGTTGTCAAATTCACGACCTTGATTTTGGGAATGAATGTAAACGTAGATGAAGAGGTTGGCGATGGCAATGGACAACGACAGAGCGACCCCAGTTCATCCGTGTGTTCGTCGGTTCGTTCGTAGCAAATGCTTAGATTTCCAGATGCAAATTCGCACGAGTTTGCTCACGGAATCGATAGATTGAGAAAGTTACTTCACGGTCCAAGGTCTCTTCATTTTGGTCCGCTTCGATGAGTCGTCACCAACACTATTATGGAGTGCAAAGCGACCAGGAGTGCCGGTGTAAGATCTTGCGATCTCAATTGATTTCGCATCCATGCCACGGACAAATATCCATATCTGTCGTGTCCGTCTGCATCCTTGTGCTCATTTAGGTAGCGAGCATGCATTGCTGGAAGTCCTGGTAGCCTGCAGGCCGGCCCCAGGTAGGCTGGGGAACGAACGAACAGCGATAATATCGCGAGTCGTTTGATCGCAGCTTGCCATTGCATCGCAATCACTACAAATTGCGCACTGCTCATCGCTACATCCTGCCCTTAACTCAGCTCGTGGCAACATCAGGCAGGCATCTGGCCTTGTTCGAGTTGAGCATCAGGGTGCACAAGAGGACGAGGAAACCGACTTGCATTGCTTTCTGGTGTGCTCTCTCGCACAAACCGTGCCCGATTGCACTCCTTCAGCAAGCGCCAAAGCAAGCAAGCCGTACTTCTCCAGCGCCACCTCGAACACCTTTGTACTTCATCATGGTGTGCCTCCCTAAGACTGCTCTACATCGCCTTACACGGCATTACATTCCTTGCATTACATTCCTTCAGCCTCTTTACCAAAGCTTAAGTGCAGTCTCAAAGACGTCCTTCGACAGCCATACAAAACATCAAAGCGCGGCAATCGATGCACTGCCTCGCGTTCATTTCGCGTCTCGATGCCTCCTCGTTGCGGCCTTGTCATGTCATGTCATGTCATGTTGACCGTCTTGAGCTGCAATGAATGAATGCCCTTTTCACGGCTCTCGTTGCCCAAGATCACGAGCAGACCCGCGCGTTGACACCTTGTCCCCAAGCACGGCGGCGGCAGATCAGGATTTCGAAGCTCGTGTGAGTAAGTACCTAATCTTTCCCTCTCTTCCTTTTAACTTTGAACAAGAAAGAAGAAACAAAAACAAAACAGAAAAAGAAAAAGGGAAAGAGAAAGAAAGAAAGAAGAAATGGGAATGAAACACTGAAGAAAGAAGAGCCTCGCTCCATCCTGCCTGCCTGCTTGCCTGCTTGCGTGGAAAGGGAGAGGCCTCCGCGCAGCTCCGTCGGGGGTGTCTGGGAGGGAGCTTGGGACGCGAGAGAGGACGCACACGGGGTGGCAGAGATTGAGATTGGGAGAGAGAAGTGCGGAAAGAAGTACACTAACTAACTCATCGCTAAACTGCGGAATTGTGAAATGAAACAATGGAAATCCGTCAATTAACAAAAACAAAACAAATTACAGTACGTACCGTTCCTATTCTCACTTAGGACTTACCAGTAGGAGGTCCGGAATAGAAAGAAAGAAAGAAAGAAAGAAAGAAAGAAAGAAAGAAAGTCGTGAATTTGATCGTAGAGCATTAAATTTACGATGGCAGACCAAGAATTGAAGAAGGCCAAGACCGAGGAGACCGAGGAGTCGGAAGAGATGTTCAAGAAGAAGAACAGCAAGAAGGCCGCGGCCGCTGCCGCCGCCGCAGCCTCCGATGAGGAGACATGGCTGGAGAAGTCCGTCGCCCGCAAGATGAGCATGGAGAATCTTACGCACGGCAAGCGTCTGACGCCCTTTGACCCGTACACCTTCGACCTCGGCACCAAGTGGCCCGAAGAACTCCCTGTCTTCATCGAGGTCGCCATGGGAAGCCGCAACAAGTTCGAGTGGGACCAGGATGCCGGAGTTCTTATGCTCGACCGTGTCATTCACTCGAGTATGCACTACCCTAACGACTATGGATTCATTCCCAGCACCCTCTGCGATGACGGAGATCCTCTCGATATCCTTGTCATGGGAACCCAGCCGCTTGTGCCAGGATGCATTTGCAAGGCTCGCCCCATCGCGTACATGGTCATGGAAGACGAGAAGGGTATGGACGAGAAGGTCCTCGCTGTGCTCGCCAACGATGCCATGTTCTCTGATGTCCACACACTGGAAGATCTGCCCAGCCACAAGCTCCGCGAGATCAGCCACTTTTTTGAGACCTACAAGGCTCTTGAGCGCAACAAGTGGGCCAAGGTTGGAGAGTGGCACGGCACCGAGGAAACCTACGAGCTTATCAAACGCTCCCACAACGCATTCCTGGAGAAGTCCCAGGCCATCGAAGAGTCCTTGTGATCAGGATGGCCGTCCAGTACTCTGTCGTGCTTAAACGCAGGCAGTGATGCAGCCAATTCATTAGCTAGTGTAAAAGACGAAACAACCATACCTATCTATCTTTATGCCTATTGATCTTTTTATATGCAAACAAACAAAAACTCACAGTAGGTTGCGTTTTAATCCAAAGCCTCAATATTTTGGAACGGTCAATTCACTCAAAAGCATCGCAATAAAGCAATTGAGCATCATAACTCTTTACTAATGCGAATAGGGAGTCACAAATGATTGTTTGGAAAGTAAAGATTTTGCTATGGCTATCTTAATTTTGATTCATAGGCATCGCACTGGGTTTTCACTACGTGTATTTCAAAACTGAGAGAAGGTAGTAGTAGGCACCATTGGTCTCGGTGATAACATATTGTTTCTTCAAATCTCCCATGGTTAGCTTGTTTTGAGAAGTGGCAGTGAGGCGGGGGGAAGTGCAAACCTCTTGTAAGAAGTATTTCACTATATTAAATAAGAGTCAGGTGACTTATGATATAAGATTGCAAGGTTGGCAGCGAAGAAAGACTTCACAGCTGCACATCACGAGACCAAAACATCAGAGGTGCAAAAACATTACAGAGAATGAAAAAAGTAAAGATGGCAAAATGGATTGTCAATCGGGTCGTTTCAAACAAACTAGCGTTGCGTGCATACATGCAACATAAAAGTAAAGGAACGTAGTCCTCTCTCGTGAAATTTGGATTGTAGCTTCTTGTCAAATGGCTGCCATCGTAGTAGCAGACGCATCGTGCAGATAGGTATAAACGCAGAGTAAGAGGCAAGACAAGCAATTAGAAAAAGTGTAGTGTGTGCAGCAGCTTACTTGAGCTTTTCGAGGCATCTACTAATGCCGTTCTCCTCATACTCGCTGCGCATGATCCAGAACTCCTCGCGGTCACGCATAAGGTCACCGAGCACAGAGGCACCAAGGTAGACCATGTGCTTACGCCGAGGGGGATCTTCAATACGGAGCTTAAGGCGGTTGATGCGGCTTACATCACCCTTGAGCACGTGCTTCAGGTAAAGCTCGCGGATATCCTTCTCAAGACGCGATGGAAGACCGGGGTACATTGAGGATCCTCCAGAAAGGACGATGTGCTTGTAATAATCAGCGCGACAGTCCATGTCAGAGGCCTGGATCATGTTGAAGACCATCTCTGGGATACCCTCACCATCACAATCCACGAGGCTGGGCTGGAAGAGAGCCTCAGGGGCCTCGAAGCGCTCGCGACCAGCCTTGATCACAGTGCCGTCGGGAAGCTGAAAAGACTCAACGAGAACGGTAGTCTCCTGCGCAAGGGCACGCTCCTTGTTGATGTCGAGTGCAACATAAGCGAGCTTCTCCTTGATCTCGCGAACAGTTTCAAAGTCTGCAGTGCGGTTGAAAGAGTAGCCGCGCAAGAGCAGAAGCTTGATCATGTAGCGAGTGATGTGGCGACCAGCGACGTTGAGACGGCGAATGAGGTGGCCGGGGACAAATCCTTCGTACACAGGGACGACGTGGGTAACACCATCACCACTGTCAACGACAACACCGGTCAGGAGACCTTGAGCGTAGAGCACGAGCATAGCCTGAATAGCCATGTGAGCGCCCTCAAACCCATAGCGTTCGAACATAGTCTCAATGGTGATCTTACGGTTGGCAGTCGGGTTAAGGGGAGCCTCCGTAAGCATAATCTTCTTGCCAGCAGGGTCAAGCTTGAGCTTGTCGTGGAAGGTGTAGTCCCACAAGTAGTTCATATCCTCCCAGTTCTGCACAATACCGTTCTCCACGGGGTAGCCAATTCGAAGAGCAAAGCGTACAGCAGCGGCTTCATCTCCGCACATGACGTCCTTGAGCTCAGTGCCTTCGATGGACTCCATCTCAGCGCGAAGCTGAGGACGACCCACCATACTAGGGAAAACGCCCTCGGGGAAGTTCGTGCCGGCATAGCCGACCTTCACAAATCCAGTACCATTATCACAAACTACAACGTCCGACATTTTCGTTGTTGATTACTTTGAAGATCTGAAGTACCTGTTAACGATAGCGTTCCCTTGCGAATCTCCTTGTCGATGTACTGTGTTGTGCAAATGTCACAATCGATATCTTTCTGCGATCTATTCACAGGAGATTATGTATATACTACCCGTACACAATTTATTCGGCCAGGTCTCAGTGGATGTGGATAATACCCGCGAAGGAGATGAAGGTCGCTAGGTCTATACCCTCCACAAGAACGTCCTCTGTGTGCGCACGCTCGAGAGCCGGCTGTCTATCTCTGGAGATGGATGGATGGATACGTAGATAGTGACAAATTGATATTTAGATAGACCGATGAGCTGTCTCGCCGTCGCTCTTTCGGCTTACCGCTCCGCAGCCTAGGGCAAGCTTCCAGCGCTGCAGAATCAGTACGAGGTTCGCGTGCGACCGGCGACCAGCTCGGTAGCTCGCCGGAGTGGAGGATTGATTCGTAGTCTGTCTGATCCGAGACGACTGCGTCTTCGAGGGCGGTCAAATGAGAAAGAAAAGCAAAAGCCAAAAGAAAGCAAAGAATACCATAAAATATCATTCTTTCTTGTTTTTTATTCCATTGAAAGATAGTAAACTCCATATTTCGTCACCTTATCAATAGATAATCAATCAACACCTTTTCCTCTTGAAAAGGAAAAGAATGAAAAGAAACCTTTTCTCAGCAGAGACAAAAGAAAGCTGAGGAAAGAAACACGAAGGGTGAAAAATGTTTAACAAAGCATAATAGCGAAAAGCGCACTCAATCAGCCAAAAATTGCTCGCTCGACCCGCTTCACATCAGAGGAGCACACTCCAGAGAGGCCTCCAAGCAGGTCCTATACACCCCTCTCTCTCTTCCTCTCTCTCTTTCTGCAGAGAACTCGGCTCGATCAAACTGGTCCACTATTGTTCAATATTCTTTCTTTCTACTCATTACGAGTACTTAAGGTCTCATAGTAAGCCCCTCCTCAACGAGGGAAGGAAAGCTATCTTTGTGTGCACAATACACTACCTCTTAAGACCCCACGTCAGTCGTATATATTTTCGATAAGTTTATACGGGGTCTTGTTTTAAATTAACCAATATGTTACCAAACCTGGACTATACACTATTTATTTTAATACTAGTAATGCTGATGTTGTGTACGGTACCCACTCCTTAGGGTCAGCACAAGGCGCGGGACCTGGGATATCTATCGAAAGTCCCTAAGAAAGGTTATGTGACTGGTAAGGAATGATAGGTGAGGGTAGCGGGGTCTTAGAAAGGGGAAGGCGGCATGAATTGGGAGAGTAAACGTAGGATGAATGAGGGGATCGAAACTAGAATTGAGGAGGTTTTAGGCACAGTGGACAAAGGCAGAGCTCAGGTGGGGAAGAAGTGGAGATGGATAAGATAATAGGGATGAGTGGATGTGATAATGCATCGAGAGTCCAACTGTTGAGGAGGATGAATTCGTTCCTCAAGGGCGAAGAATGTGTAGCGTCTTACAGGTCTATGTTCAAAGAAATGTTGCAAGGAGGCGCATAAAGATATATTAGGTCGTACACGATGAGGTAGTATGGTAATGGGAAATGCGCAGAGCTCATCGAAGTGGCTTGATCGTGTGGGTATGCGTAAACAAAGTGAGAGTTTGTGGGTGGAAGTGTTGGTATGATCGGGATTTTGATGCTATTCTAGGCTTTTTTTCTTTGCAAATTTGGATCATATACCAACATTCTGAGGATGACGATGGTTTTCTGTCTGCAAAGTTAAATTTTTATATGAAATCGAACATTTAACTTAAAATCCAATGAAGCCCCAGTTTGATTAGTGTGAGGAGGGATCTCTCACGGCAATGTAATTTAACTGATCGCAATAGAGACAAGAACTATTTGCACCATCAAATTGTCGGGAGTAGCTCTATCCCAACATATTATCCACCAAATGAATGTTGATACCAGATATAACCGCTCTCAATTGCTCCCAACTATACAGTGTTAGCGCATATTTGCTTACCTTCACAAAAGATGCGACATAGTGTATGCCACAGTAAATTAAATGCCTGACTTATTTGTTACTATCGTTTTTTCTAGATTAAGAATGCAACAGTGTTCAACAATGGATCCATTTGCAACTTGACCCATGGTCTGCAAGATTTAGCTTTCAATTTCGTTCTAACCAATCTCACCAGATATTTCTTGAAACAAATCTGTCCTTTGTGACCATCGAGCCGTTGGTAGTGCCATGGGCAGTCGTACAGCTGTGTTACACTAAACTCTAATTCCCTTTTTCCCATCTTTGATCTGTTCCTCCAAAGGACTCGCCATATAGTGAATTATATAGACCTCTAAAAATGTTCTCTTTTCTTTGGAGGTATTCTACAGAAACTCGAACCTCTTCCCTGCAAATCGCCAGGAGCGCGAAGGCACTTTTGCAGCGTCCAGAAAGAATTTAGGCCCCTACTTTCAGCACGGGTCTCCCTGCGGTTCTTGGGAGAGCTATTGTACTGTTATTGTACGCGAGGCTACCCATGATGGCTTTGGAGCGGCCCAACGAGGGTGGTCGCTTCAACACATACGCAACGACGTCAGCTCGTAATGGCCCTAAAGCTCGTCATAGCGTGCCAGAGGATCCGTCTGAAGTGTTCTTGAGGCGCCCCGACAATTTGGGTGGTAGTGACTTTGTCGAGGATAGCCTCCGCAGCCTTGAGGATGCACACAAGAAGCGTCGTGAGGGCCGCAGAAACTCGCAAGAGGCACTGAGCGAGGCTCGTGAGCTCCTTGCTCGTGAGCTCGATGAGGTCCGGGAACGTGAGCGTGCGACAAGAAACGAACTTGAGACCGAAATTGAAGACCTCCGTGCACAGGTCGGTCAGCTAACTAACAGGCTTCAAGAGAACATGCGAGATTTGGGAGAATCCCGGATAGAGGTGGAAGGGCTTTCACAGGAGCTGACAGACCGCCAAGACCAAATCTTTGAACTTGAAAGGAATCAAGAGAAGCTTGGAGAGGCACTTCAACGAGAACAAGATCGTAGTGAAGAGCTTTTGGAGGCGCTGGAACGAAGTCGCAAAGCTGGTGAAAAGGTTAAAGAGTCACATTGGGAGTCCGTGAAGGCGAAGGTGAAAGCACTGGAAGAACGTTTGAAGGACGAACAAAAGGCTCTTAGGGAAGAACGCAAAAGAGCAGCAGCAGAACGCAAATCACAAGCAGCGGCATTGTCACTTTCACTTGCTCGTCTCAAGGATCAAACCACGAGGGTAGCACAACTTGAGGCACGAGAACGGGAAAATACTCAACGATCGCAAGGATACCATGCGTGTGAAGCCCAGTTACGAGCGAAGATGGAGTACTACGAACGTGAAATAGAAGAGTTTCGTCGCAAAGCAACTATTCGAGAGCAGAAGACGCGACAGGTGGAAGCAAGGGACCGCAACTTGCAAAATCAATTGGACCAAGAACGGACAGCACAGCGTCGAGATTTGCAGCTGGCTAAGGATCGCGCAGAAGCATTTAAAAAGCAAGTTGGTGAGTTGAAACAACAAGTTCACGAAGTCAGGATTAATACTGCAGCAACAATAGAAGAGAAATGGGCATCCAAATCAAAACAAGGCGAACAGGACCTAGCGCATAAGGATGTTCTCATTGAACAGCTCCGTTCTCGAATCCGTGCTTTAGAAGGTCGTATCAAACGCCGAGATGCAACAATTGAGTCTCAGAGCACATTAATTAAAAACCTAGACGCTAGCTTAGACAGAATGATCGATCATCGGGTCCCAAACTGAGCAGGGCCGTGGCTATTTGCTTCCAGCTACGTGCAAGCAATAAGCGAATGCATGCATCAATGGACATAATGTCAAGATGTTCTGTATTCTATGAATCTAGGGTAAAAAGACACAAAGCAGAATGATTATGTAATCTAGTTATGTTATTCTGAGATTCAGCTAGAAGCCTCCCAAATCGGATGACGTTATCCAAAAGCCTAAAGATCTGGCTAGTTATTTTTATTCTCCTTTCGGATATAAGCTCGGCATTCATCAACCAAGTCGAATCTAAAAGTTACTCCGGGTGAAACTGCGAAAACCTCATCAATACATGTTGCATTAACAATCTCGTCAATAGTATATTGTAGTTGATCAAAAGTCGAATTAATCGATCGGATGGCCGATGGTCCACCTTCCTTCAACGGCTCGTTTTCATCTACGCAATAGCTAAGGAAGTTTTCGTCAATTTCACTGCCAATCCTCACGTACACCAAATATGCATTGAAGTCATTGATCAGGCGAGCTGCTTGATATTCTGTGCACGCAATGTCTTTTGGATCAAAGGCAGTACCCGTGCCATGTTTAGTTTTAACTTTGATGTCACCGCAATCAGTCTCCCAACGTTGATTTGGGTTACCATCTGTCAGGAGAACTACAATTCGAACAACGTCGGTTGAACGGCGTACTCCTCCTTCTGCCTCTGAGCTATTCATCATATAGTATGCCGCTTGTATTGCTTGGGGAGTATTTGTGTAAGAGTCAGATGAGATAGCAGAAGAAAAGTTGTCAAACGCAGCATCTGTATTTATCGATTCGTCTTCATCAAAGTAGAATGGACGCCCAGCTTTGCTCCTGTTGACACTCAATATTACAAGGAAAGGAAGGTGTGTGTTAGTATGTTTGTGAGTGCTTTAATTTCGACTCTAAACTGGACTTTGGAATTGAAGGAAGATCCACAACCTTCAAAGTATGAAAGCAAGAAACTTACAAGTCAGGACCGTCTCCCAGAGGTGATGTCACCTCTACTTCACCATTAATAAACAAAACTGTCTCTGAGAAAAGAAGACCTCCAAATCGGGTCATGCTTTGACTGAGATTATAAGCTCTGGCGATTTGAGGTAACAAACTCTGAAGACTTTCAGCTCCATTACTTTCAATCGACCCACTGTTGTCAACGATCCAAAAAATATCGAGTTCCCGTTCAGGACAAGTAGCTGGTGGGTTATTTGGAGGAACAGTTGGACCAGCTGTCACCGGAGGAGAATCCGTCGTCGGGCTTTCGGTGGGAGCAACAGTAGGAGCATTAGTTGGCGCATTAGTTGGTGCATCCGTGGGAGCGTCAGTAGGAGCATTAGTTGGTGCATTCGTGGGGGCGTCAGTAGGAGCATTAGTTGGTGCATCCGTGGGAGCGTCAGTAGGAGCATCCGTGGGAGCGTCAGTAGGAGCATTAGTTGGTGCATCCGTGGGAGCGTCAGTAGGAGCATCAGTTGGTGCATCCGTGGGAGCATTAGTTGGCGAATCCGTGGGAGCATCAGTTGGTGCATCCGTGGGAGCGTCAGTAGGAGCATCAGTTGGCGCATCAGTAGGAGCATCAGTTGGTACATCCGTGGGAGCGTCAGTAGGAGCATTAGTTGGTGCATCCGTGGGAGCGTCAGTAGGAGCATCAGTTGGTGCATCCGTGGGAGCATTAGTTGGCGAATCCGTGGGAGCATCAGTTGGTGCATCCGTGGGAGCATCAGTTGGCGAATCCGTGGGAGCATCAGTTGGTGCATCCGTGGGAGCGTCAGTAGGAGCATCAGTTGGCGCATCAGTAGGAGCATCAGTTGGTGCATCCGTGGGAGCGTCAGTAGGAGCATTAGTTGGTGCATCCGTGGGAGCGTCAGTAGGAGCATCAGTTGGCGCATCCGTGGGAGCGTCAGTAGGAGCATCGGTTGGTGCATCAGTAGGAGCATTGGTAGGTGCATCAGTTGGTGCATCCGTGGGAGCATTAGTTGGCGAATCCGTGGGAGCATCAGTTGGTGCATCCGTGGGAGCGTCAGTAGGAGCATCAGTTGGCGCATCAGTAGGAGCATCAGTTGGTGCATCCGTGGGAGCGTCAGTAGGAGCATTAGTTGGTGCATCCGTGGGAGCGTCAGTAGGAGCATCAGTTGGCGCATCCGTGGGAGCGTCAGTAGGAGCATCGGTTGGTGCATCAGTAGGAGCATTGGTAGGTGCATCAGTTGGTGCATCCGTGGGAGCATCAGTAGGAGCATTTGTGGGAACATCAGTAGGTGGATTTGTAGGAGTGTTAGTTGGTGCAACTGTAGGTACCCCAGTGGGAGCATCTGTGGGAGCATTAGTTGGGGATTGCGTCGGTGGGCAAGGGTCTCCTTGAGCCGTAAATTGATAGGATGCAGAAAAACCTACAACAGGCTGGCATGAGTTTTGAATCTGACACTTGGATTCAAGAATAGAACATTGCGATAGTCTGAATTGATTTTGTAGGAGTTCTGGGTAAACTGAACCATCGATATTAATTTCGCCATTGCAAGGCGGGAAGTTTTCTGGAATAAAAAAAGCTTGTATCCAGGTTTCTGATTCTGAGTCATAATAGTCAACAGAAACGCCACGCTCACATTCTGACACTTGCAAACCATAATTGTTTGTGCTAGAGGCACATGATACCGGTTCATAAGGTGCAGTTGGCAAGTGAGAAGTCAAATTAAGAGCAAGTCGTTCCCGATAGTATTGCATAAAACCGAACTCTGCAATTGTAGAGTAACATTTTTCATACTGTTCATTATTGCCGAGAAGTTTGGCGTCGACTCTGCAGATAATGTCTGCCCAAGCTGTTGAATTACAAGATTCCGAGTTACCTGAAGGGAGAATCATATCTACACACTCATCAGCAGTAAGGGGTACCTGTAACATAGAAAAGTCTGTGTTGGAGCACCAGTATTCAACATTGCGATCAAGGTTATAGTCAACGATGCATTCTTGTGTAACAAAGGACTTACAGGCGGCTCCGCACTCGCCAATTTCCTGAGTAATACAGTGATCGCTGTGTGCAATTTCCAAAGTATTTTTTTGCCCACGTTCCTCTGCAGCTACACGTTCATCAATGATACCGCTGGGGCAGTAACCAGACAAAGAATTGCTTGTAGTGTTTGTGTCTTGCGTATCAATAATTGTGATATCTTGACGAGCACGCTCCGCAAGTTTAACACATGTGATATTGGCGAAAACACGCTCATTTGCCGAGAATACACGCCATTGGACTTCGTACTGTGATAGTACGTGCACGGTCCAGCCATCAGGTATGGCTGTAACAGTATCGTTAAGAATCGACCATGCAGATACATCTGGATTTTCAAGACACTCTTGCGCATTCAAAACATAAACGTAATTGTCAGAATTCGTAATTTGGGTATCGGTGATAACTCCACGCTCTCCAAGGATCAGCTCTACATGGTATCCATTGCGACCATACATCTCCATTTGCGGCCTAGGGACACTGGTATTACCTGTCCAAATAGAGACACTTTGACACGGACTGCCATCAAGATCCCACGACCTCCATGGCTCTCCCGATACTCCAACCAATCCACTTGTTCGGACAAATTCACAATGTTCACCTAGATGATCATAGGTGCGCTTGTTGCAACGACTGCGCTGTTGTTCGCATGTTTCTTTATTACGCGAGTCACAAATAACCCATTCATCCTTTTCTCCAACGAAGTCTACACAATATGGATCACCCCAGCATTGGCAAGTAGAGCAGCAAGATGTTCCTTCGCTCGCGGATATGAAACTAAACTCAATGGAAATGTTTGTTCTTGCTGGGACGCAATTTTGCGATTGGGGGCAGAAAGGTTTATCAAAATATTGCGTTCTGCACTGCTCTCCTAAAGAGATATCCTGAAGAAAACGTCGTAAATCTGTTCTTTGAGCTACGCCAAGGTCGCCGCAGCAGGCATCAGTAGAGGCTTCACCTCCGCCTGCGTCTGCTACTACATTTTCTTGGCAGACTATTCCCGCCGGAAGAATAAGTTGGTCTTCAACTGCTACGCACGAATCAAGTCTGCTCTCTGCAAGCCTTCGACGCCTCAGCTCTGATTTGGCAAAAGCTTTTGGGGTTTTGTCCAACCATGTCAAGGTTGAAATGATGGCAATGGAAATCAGATATCCACGAATGCTACGCATTCTGCACAAGGGTAAGATGTAGTGACCTTCTCTCACTTCGCTGCTATCAGCAAGAAGACCGACCACGTAGAGCAGCAACCTTCAGGGTGATGATTTCGTGAGGCCGCAAGGCCGACATATAGTTATGAATTTGTCTCAGTGCAAATTGCTAGCTGTGAGACAAACATTCAAACCTGTAGTGCGTATTTAGCGAGCCGTAGGAGCCTCGGATTCTGTCCATTCACACTGAAAGCTTTCCTCTCTTTTAATGAAGTTTTTCTTTACACTTTACAGAAGAAAGTATACATTGCTTCCCTTTCGTCTCGTGGCACGCAATAGGAATTAGTATATCTACTACTAGTAGATAGATCACTCAAAGCAGGACAGTCGATGTGAAAATTTGAATAGTAGTGTATGATCTCTCAATCGTTTGTTCTCGGCGTCTAGTCCAATGATATTTTCTTGTGCTGAAAATGCATCGCCCAAATATGCATTTAGGTAGGTACCTACTCTACTACCCAGGTACTCCCACCAACTAAATGTAAAGGAACATTTTTACATATTTTTAAAATCTTAAAATACATTTTCTACTTTTGTTTATTTTTATTTAAGCCTTAGGATCCTGGTCGGTTGTCCATGCAAATCAAAGATGAAAGACTCTGAAAGACAAAGAAGATATTTACGATGACTTGAAATCTTTTTGGGCGTTTTCGCACCCCAATGCTAAACCCTAGGCAGGTACCTACCCCTACAGGTTTACTGTATTTCGGCCATACGGGTAGGATGGCTGGAAAGGAATGAACAGCAATGAATGGGTGAGCGAGTGAACTTAATGGCCAACTTGAGGCAGCCACTTATTTAGCTAAGTGGTCAGGCTGATAGAAGCTATACATATCCCTGCTGTAGTCAGGTACTAAGTTTTAAAAAATTAACTTTAAAAACAAAACAAAAACAAAAGTCAAGTCAAAACAATCACTTGATACTCTGCTGTTTTATGACAGCGGTAATACCGCAGCGCGTTGTAGAAGAACCATCGCTGCAACAAAATGTAGGATCTAAAATGGGTGGACTGACCAAATGCTTACACCAGCTTAGTCTGCCATTCCAGCTTACAACTTGGAAGCCTGGAGTTTTATCTTCTTTAACTATTTCTCAAGCCCAGACACCTTGTTTATAGACGATTAGATCGCATAGGCATTTTGCACTTGGGGTAAGCATGTTAGTATACGGAGGGAGTGGTTTTGTGCTCCTTTTCGTATATACTACTGCCAACTTAACTATTTGGCCTTGCAAGAAGCCCGCGGCATATGCAGCAAAATGCCACGAATCTAATTCATTAGTCACAGCATCACCACATCGTCGATTGGAAAAGCTTGTCAGGAGGCCTTTGTGTGCTTAGTTTTGCAACCAGCTTATTAACCAAAGTAATCAATTATTACAGAAAACATTCATTTATTATTTATCTAAATTGGTCGCGTGCCTTTTTTTAGATTTAAAAAGTTCATTTTGGATGTTTATTTCAATATCTATTTGATTTGATTATTCTCTTCTTCCGAAACGAGCTTGGTAGAAGTTGGGGTCCTCGCTCACTTTACTGCAGAACTAGATATAATATTTCATAGATTGTTCACCTAGTACGTAGGCAGCATGCTGAATGTGCAAAGTACTTAAGTAGTTAGGCATGGAGATTATAAGCGCCATGTAGTAGTAGTTAGAAACCAATTTTAAAATCAATCCTGACATCCCTTCAGGACATGGGATGATGATGACGATGATGATGGAAAATCGAGTGCTATGCTTATGCACCCACAGCCTTCATTACACCCTTTTCTGTTGGTCAGTAGAGTAGCGAATACAGTTTTACAACATACCATTGATAATGGAAGAATAAGAAATACAAAAGAAAAGGAGAAAACCAGTCTAAGGACATGAGAATCCAAAATGATACGAAGGCGGCAGGGAGCTTGGAACTCTATCTGAAGACTGATTCTGGGTGTTGCTTCTTCGCAGCTCATAGTGACATGTTTTGCTCTGTGCGAGTTTTGGTGCCTTTCATAGTTAAAGCAAATTTGCGAATGAAGTTGTATAAGAAAGAGGATCGAAGCATCGACTAAATCGTTTACTCCAAAGCTGCAGAGAAATTTAAATAGATGCTAAAAAGGGCCTTTGTTTTGACAGTGCTTGTCATTGTCAAATTAACCAAGTAGAAAATGCTCCTCGATAGTTTTTTATTTTTTTGTTTTTCCTTTGTCTAGAGTAACAAAAAAGGGGATATTTAAAAGTTAAGAAGGAGATGATGTAAGCGACTTCTGTAGGCCTAGTGCCCGTGTTTGAGTTAATTAGAGGTCAATGACATCAAATTCTCCCAAGCCTATGGCCATCAAACCATAAGATGTCGTCACGTAAGCAGATCTCCTATAGCTCATTTAGGTTAAACTTAATTTATTGAAGAGGTATTTTCTCTTTTAGTTTTGGAAAATAAATTTTAAGAATGGAGCCCCGTTCTTTTTGTTACTTCCCGCTGAAATTCTAGCTTATTTTCAGCTCAGTTCCTTATATATAACAGGCCGACATTTTAAGTATAGGTTACGTTCCCAAGCGTATGTTGACTTTAAGCACGTCTCAAAATAACATACCCTTGAATTAAAAAATTAAAAATTGAAATAAGAAGAATAAGAAAAGAGAATGATTTGAAATAAAGAAAATAAAGTTCGAACTGTTTTTTGTTTTGTTTTATAATTCAGATACAAGAGGATGCCGATATTTGCTCAGGATTGGATATTTTGGCGGAAATGAGAAAAGATTGCACTCGATCTCAGCCGAGTTATTGACATATAAACATCAAGATACACAACTCTATTTGTGGATTTAGAGATGGGGCACATTTTTCCATTTCTTTCAATTAATATCAATAAGTGTATACTTAAGTGACACCTCCCAAGCTTTAGAGATAATACTAACAACTTTGAGATTTTCTGCGAATGAAATGTTTCTCCGGGATGCTTGGGAAATGAATAGTGGGATGGTAGCTAGGTACTACCTGCTCTCCAGCCCCCTGTTCATTTTCAAAACTCAGAGTCTCAAATTCTACAACTTTGATATTTCCTCAGACACATCTAACAAACTTGGAAAATCCCCCCAAGTGGTCTGCTTCATTAAGTTTGTCTCCGCTTGCTACTTGAGACTCTTTTTTCTTTTGTTTTTTAAATTAAAGTAACATAGAATGGGGACAGTTTCATGGTTCTCAGTAAAACCTGTCTATATTATATTAATGATTAAAAATGAAAACTGCGCTCTGAAACCCCGTCGCTTGGGGCCTGGATTGTTGGCATATTTGACGGCGTTGCCAGAAGCATATGCGTTGGTCGTATTGTTTACTTGCTCTAGTGTAGTTTGGATTCCTTACCCCCTAAATCTGTGCGTGATCACTTCGCTTGTTCGACTTACTTAGCAAAGCCCACACACTTCCCTTTATAAAGTGTAAACTAATGGACACTCGTTTTTTTCGTCGCAGGGTGTGTGTTTATACCCTTGTTAGAGTTTGAAGGTAGTGGCAGCAAATACGCGCTACATTGTATGGCTTTATTGATTTCGGCCTCAAGCAAATTGCCTTTGACTGGTGAGAGTCGACGCAGCAGTGACGGGGTGCCCACTAGGTATATAGTAACTTGTTTAATGTGAAATGTGAATCGCAAGTAACTGCGCCAGTGGTGCTTTCGCCCGCATTTTATATCCCACATCAAAGCACTGTATGGTGCCCCACTCTTTCGCCATTAAATACTAAAACTGTCGCCCTTGGGCAAAATGAAGTATTGAAATGTAAACGACTGAACATGTGGCCTAACCCGTAAAGAATTGCATCACATTTGCAGTGGATAAGGTGAAAAGGCTTAAGAGATGTATTTTGAACAAAGATCGGCGACCAGACTTGTATCGTGAGGCTATACGCATTTGCCTACTTCGTTTCATGTGCATCGTAGTGGCCGAACTCCTCTGCTATCAGGACTTTAGTTTTAATTTATTTATAAATATAGGTATGTATAATGATCTTACTAAATTCGTAACATGTGTAGTACTAGCACCTTACCAAGAAAAGAAAGAATATTTTTCAAATTAAAGAATATGGGAAACTTTTAAATCGAAAAAAAATTAATTAAGCTTTTACAACTACACGCATAGGTTCTTATGACTCCACAGGATATCGGGGACGCCGTATTATATAACGAGGTTTTTCATGAAGTCCGCACTACAATGACTCTTCCTGCACACAGGCAAGAGCACTCTGTGTAGCAGTCTCGTGAGTCAGTAAAGCTATTAAAGCATGCATGATTTAACTTTACAGACGATTTTTACTCATCAAGTTAAAGAAGTTTTAAAAGAAAAAAGAAGACTTTGAGAGCTTGGAAATAAAGTAAAGATCATAAAGATAGTCTATTAGAACAAATGGCTTACCTTAATAGCATACTCAACTATGGAATATGTACTCTCTAAAGTGTTTGCCATTAGTGAGTTGGGTATATGTGTGCCTGTATCTAAGCGCTGGATGGTTGCGTTAAAGTCAGCAAACCTTGTTGTGCTCATTCAGGGTATTCTGCGAAGGTTATTGAATGATGGCTTGCTTACGCTGGGAGTACGATGAGGAGATTATTCTGTGCGCTTGACGATTGTCTTGAATACAAACGGTCTGATAAAACCTCCCACATTGGGTGCTGATCAAAGTCTTAAGGGTACTTTAGTGCAACTATGATACGAGCAATTTTAAACTTCTCTAAGAGCTTGTTTAATCCAATTGACAAGCTGTATCTTGGCATCCTGGTATCTTAGCATGGTTCTAAAAGGTTGGGAGAACTCGGAGGAGCCGGCCTTTAGGTTTCTATATCTAAACAGAAATTTTTCATTGCATGTTGACTCAAGTCAATCATAGAAATGAAGAGAGAAAACAACGAGATTTAATGTAAGAGTGAAACGTAAAGGGACACAGCTACGTGCATATCATAAGAAATGCACGACGATGCAACTATACCATGGTACGAGAAATTAAACATTTTGAAGGACTGCTTTTTATTGTATAAAACACTTATTTAATTAAATAAATTAAAATGGTAGCACATTTTGATAACATAATCCTGCATGGAAGTATCAACTATTTGCCTGAGCTTGTTCAGAAAAGTTCTTGCGATAGCATACCATGAAGAATCCCAAAATATGCTTTCTCATGATGAAGAACCTAAATATATGGCTTTTAGATTGTCTACTATATTATAGACTGTCGGAAGAAAACACAAAGAGTTAAACTCAAATTCTTGCCGTGCATTTCTTCTTTTTTTAGGGGTGCATTTTTTATGCTCAAATTGTATCAAGCGATTATGTTGAATTGATTCTTTGATTACAATTTCCCGCTATGAATTACTTTTACTTTATCCATAAACATGGGTATTTGTAAAATAGTAAATCTTCGTACCAAAAGAATATTGCCATGCAAGTTTGTGGTGCCTTTGGGTGCACCTTTTGTCTGAACAATACACCACACAATGTCGATTTCATCATGATAGAAATGGGATCCTTGTGCATATTGTAAACTCGACTCTATCATTAATACGTTCCTATATGTGTTACTTATGTCAGACAAGTAATAATTTGAAGATGTACATGGGCTAGATTGTTCAGGCCAGCACGAAGCGGAGGTGAGGATTTTTTAGGAAATCAAGCTTTCAAAATTGGGCAAGCCTCTTTGGCCACATGATATGCAGGATCGATAAGCCATACCAAGTTCGCAGTATGTGGTATTTTACTTCTTTCTGATAGCATTCTGATTGTGAGTGCTTCTAAACATCTGCCTTTTGTCTGGTTATTCTGATCCAGATCTGTATAAGCTCGTTAAACCATCTACGTCATCAAAATCAATAGTGTTTACTAAACTTGTTTACTATTGAACGCATGCTGAGTGACAATATGCAAGCTACAGCACATTCAATTAAGTTGTCATGATTAAGGTGTAGGCGAGAGACCTGCATACATACAGCTTAAATTTATATAATAGCCCTAACCTCTGGTAGCAAAGGGTTATTTGCACCTACTACTGGGTAAACCGCCATTTGCAAATGATCTAAATCGTTTAGTGGTTACGGTGTAGAATAGCAATATACGCAATAGCAAATCGTACCAAGACTTTTACCAGTTTGCAAACTAGAATACTTGCCGCAAAAGTACGTGGTCTAACGCTGCCGTGATTTTCATGTGTGCAATTGCAACCTCTCTGGAAGCAAAATTTCTTCCTTAAACAAGATGCAGCCAGTTTTTGAAAAACCATAATAAGGGGATATACCATTGTTGCTTGGTAAACAGTATTTGCACAATTAATACATCTCAAAGTATTTGCTTGCCCTTTAGTATTGTATTCTTATTGAGAAGAAGAAATAGACGCAAATTCTTGCGGAGAATGCTACCCATGTGAAACTTTGAAGTACATATCCTTCCGTGCGCATACAGTCTTTGTCATGGAGAGAGGTGTACTTCAGATGAACAATCTAAGTAGTCATGAAACCCAACGAAATGATTACCACAATTCTGCAGAACATCTTCATACCTTTCTACTACTACCCTGTACTCCATCTAACGCAATGTTCTGAGACATGCAAGCTGGATCTACTACCCCCGTTAAAGCTGGCCCTGGCGTTCTACTTCGCGGTTACCGACCGTGGAGGCAACCTTTGGTCATAGTTCCAGCCAAAGAACCTTGTCTCGTGTGGTGATTCTTTGCACACAGGTGTGCGCTTTGGACCCATCAAAGCCACGATGAAAGTGGCGAAACTCAGTGCTCTAAGGAGTTTGGTCAATCAGCGATTAGTCGAATACGGTGAGGAGAAGTCATAACAATACATGACTTTGAGTAGTCAGGCACTGTTTTTACGTTCCTTCAAGCTACTTCAAATAACTGAACCTTGTCTGGTCATCGAAATCTTGTTTTGTCTCGCACCGTGTCCGGACCCACTTTATCGAGAAGGTATCTAAAATTCCTACAGGCAGCTTTGGTGTGAGGTCTACGGACGTGTTCCCCTCTTGCATTTTTCCTGCTTCCTTTACCGTGATTCATAGTATAGCTCCGCGACATTTATTATAATGTGAAGTGAAGCGCGTTGTATGGCTAGACGAGCTTTGATATCCCAGCTACCTGTGGCTGCAAAACAAGCATTGTAGTAAATATGCAGAATCATTCCATCTCACTTCAAGAGCAATCTTGGCGATGGTCATGATGATGACTGCACACCATATACAATTGAGCTGCGTCGGCCCCGCTTGCCAACGCCACTGCTACTCAATTCACTAATAGGGCTCTACTGTTCCAACGAGGTCGAGCAACCCAAAAGAAAACTAACAAGCTTTCACCTTCAAAGTACCCGACCTGCGGTCCGTAAATATCCAGCCATAAAACCCTCAAGCCACCTCTTTCGCTCCAGTCATGTGGCCTCGAGTCACTCATCCACGTTATTGGATCGTAAGTCATCCGCTGGTCAACAATTCAGCCTCCCCCAGCTTATCGACTTCTCTCGAATTCCATGAGTGCTTTCACACAGCGAGATATTGAATTATCTTCTAGCCAGAAAGTAGTGCTCTGCACGTGCAGGATCGCAGCTCGGCGCGTGCAGATCATCAGGGACTAAGTGACACCATTGGTAGAACTACCTTGATAACATTTGTGTGCCCCCTAGCACTAGTCTTAAGCCCCGTTACGCTAAGAGGATGGCGAAAAGCTTTGGGTGAGAACTACGGCAAACATTGAAGCTTCTGGTTGCTTGTTCGATTGCTCACTCGCTCGCTCGCCTTGGTGCAAGCAAGCAAGTTTGATTGCATGCTTCAATACGGACTTCTCTATTATTTGCTTGATATACAAGACAAGTGAAGCAGGAGGGGCAGAGGTTCTTTAGAAGAAGGGTCTAACGGGGACCGACGGAGAGGCCGGGAAGCTCAACGCTGCCTTTGTCGGAAAAGACAAAACTGCTTAGGTTGATATTCGCTCAATCTTGATTTGTGGACAAAATAGCGCAAAGCGTTGGAGTTTTGGTCAACACCCTGCAGGCTTGCCGTGGTATTGGGTTTTGACAGCGATACCACGATCTGCAACGAGTGAAGCCACTAGAACTTAAAGTTGTTCGTGTCTCCACAAATAAAGCCCTTGTCATCATGTCTCTGACAGCGGAGCAATTGAACTGCGAACTGATCTTTCCAGACCTCGCCTGGTCTTTCGGGCCAAACCCTCTCGGCCCATGTTCTGGCCACGGCACCTGCGTAAACGGCACTTGTCTTTGTGATGCAGGATGGACAGGTCGAAGTGATTGGATGAATGCTGAGGGCTTTGATTGTCAGATTCATATGCCAACAGTGAAAGCGTTGTATGGAGTTCTTGCCCTAGCTCAAATCATTGGCTACTATTTTGCTATCCCATATTTGAAGTCACGTTACGTTGCCTTTCTGCAGATCCGTGAATCTCATATTCGACGGGGAGAACATTACACAATTTTCCAAAACAATGGCGTGCTCGCAATGGCTATTTGGTATGCGGTTGGCGGCCCGTTTCTTTTCCTTTATTGCATCATCAAATGGTCAATGAATGACGAGCGTGTTGGCGTCACATGGCTTTTGACGATGCTCTTTATCATTGTCAAGGTTCTCTTTTACATTTGTGTAGTGCTCATGCAACCAACCCTGCTCCGCGCGGTCTTGCATGAGTTTGCTCGAGGATCCAAGTACGTAAGTCTGAACGATTACATGACAGGTTTCATGTTTCTCGGGCAGTTTGTCTCTGGATTGCTAGCAATTGCGGCCATTATGAAACCATTCAAACAACAGAATATTTACATTGGATATTTGTTTCTAATGCTCTACGTTTCTACATGGATCTCTGGTCAAGCGCTATTCATCAAAGCTCGAGTAATTCACACGTTAGATCGGTCGCAACAAATTGCAGCACTGCCTAAAACAAAGGTTATGAAAGCCAAGTTGGTATCTATGCAAAATTCTGCAATTCGACAAGGGGCACTTTTAGCTTTGACATTTTTGATCCAGATTATTTGGCCATTCTTTTGGACCAAGCATGATTACTATTTACCAATTAGCTGGCTGGTAATGCCAATTGTTGGCCTTCGCGTGGCCCGTACCTCAATTTCAGATCGAGAAAATGAAAGTATAGCTCGGACTTCATCAGCAGCTTCTACAGGCGCTGTTGTGGTACACCAGAACGCAAATAAAGTGTCAGATTCAACACACAATGCCCTCTATACTACAGACAACTTTTCTGTTGATGATGGTCGCACTCATTCCAGTTCATGAATACAAAGGAATCGCTACTTCGTTATCGCCTGCTTGCTGTCTGTCCATCAGCCTACCTGGGAGCATGTCTTGCAATTGCCAAAGCACCTTCATCATTAGAAGGAGGGAAGAATTCCATATGTTGCTCGGGTTGCAACATAACTAGCAGCTGCTCAATCTTTCCCCTCGCACCTAGCAACAGTAGTGGCCATTGGTCACTTTTGTCATCTCATGCTGCTGTAAAATGATGCTGGTTGTTTATCATTTTTTTTGAAGGGTTGAAATTCCAACTTGCCGCTTGCTGAACAAGGTTTAGTTACTGAGTCTCCCCTTTTGAACATTAGTTTAGATTGCTGTTATTCTTAGTTTTATGTTTTCTATTTTCCTGATTTTTCGTGTTTATAATTTTGTTGTTGAGATATGGGTAGATAATACCCAACTCCACATTTTAAAAACCAAGGTTGCCCCAATTTTTTGTGGGTTGGCAATGATAGGGTTATGCAATTCTGTGTGAAAAATACCGATGAAAGACCAAACAAGAAGCAAAGGGCATTAAGACGTATGCATACATACATTCATACACTAGTGGCCTAGTATCAACTTTGTTGTGCTGCGTGTGTCAGTTGTAGCAATCAAGGATAGGTTTATATCAATAGCAACAACACATGAACAAGAAATGATCTCATGATACCAAAATCAATTTCATCAGAGCTTTGCTCGATTAGGATAAACCAGATTTTGAGACTAGCGTATGGTTAAGACCATGTGACGCGAAAAGATATTTTGAGACCTCATGTGTGATGAAGAGCGGGACACCAGAATTGCATGGAGAACTCTGAGAAAGATTAGAGCACCTCGATTATGAGCAAGGAACGTAATGATTGTAAAATTTAACACACTAGAGATCTATCTCATTTATGGATGAAGTTTTTTGGGCTAGTGAAGTAAGTGTTGGTAGGTAGGTTGTGGCAATTATGCAATGTAAGAAAACATTGATGATGATTGGTTGGTAGATTGGTAGGTTGTGATTGAGTAATTCTCAGTCTCGCACTTAAAGGTTCTCACGGAGAACCTTGACAACACTGGGGTAGGCAAACCACTCAGGGATGTCCTCACCACCACGGAGGCGGCGGCGGAACTCAGTGCCGGAGAGCTTGAGGGGCTTGAGGGCAAGCTCCTCAGCAAGGTCAGCGGTAAGGTATCCGTGCTCCTCACCACAGTAGACGAGGTTGAGGGAGGGGACGGTTCCCATGTGAAGCTCCTTGGCGACCTCGCCAGCGAACTCCTGAGCGTCGTAGGCGCCGTAGTAGTCCTCACCGGTGATGGAGCTCTTGGAGCCAGCCATGTCGCGGCCGACAATGAAGTAGACACCGTGGCCGTTATCCTGCTGGCAGTAGTTCTTGCGAATGATCATGTGCTGGAGGGCTTCACGGGGTCCGGCCATCTGCATAGAGTACGGGAGGTAGGCGAAGGCGATCTGGTTGTTGCCCTTGAGCTCGTTCTCCTGGAGGGTCAAGTAGGTCTTGTAGCGGACAGCACCAGAGATATCATCCTGCTGGGTAGGGCCAACGGTGGGGTGCACGAGAACGATGTTGTTATCGACAACGGAGGCGGATCTGAGGAAGAGCTCAACGTGGGCACGGTGAAGGGGGTTACGGCACTGGAAGACGACGACGTTCTTGTCCTTGGGGAGCATCTCGCGGAGCTGGCGGGGGGTCATGCAGGGAATGTCACGGGTGGGGAGCTGGAGACCCTTGAGGGCACCAGAGAGGTAGGTGTTGCCACGCTCAAGGGCAACCATCATGGTACCGGGGTGGGCGAGCTCGGTGGTCTTGTAGCAGTTGTGGGTCTCCTTGACCTTATCGGGGGTGTAGCGCTCCTCGATGTCCATGACAGCGAGGTCCTCACCCTTGTACTGAAGAAGAACCTTCTTGCCGACAGTGAGGTCCTCACGGTCAGTGTCGAGAACGACGGGAAGACCGAAGAGGACGCCGTTGGCAAGGCGGTGGTTCTCCACGACGGAGTTGTAGTCGCGGGAGTTCATGAAGGAGGTGAGAGGGGAGAATCCACCGTTCACGAGGAGCTCGACGTCACAGGCGTTACGGTCAGAGAGCTCCATGACAGTGTCAACAGAGCTCTTGAGGGCCTGCTTCTCGGCCTCGTCCTTCACCATGAGGTCCACGAGGTCACCACCGTGGGCGGGGATGCCGGTGCTCATGGCACGGGTAGAGAGGCGCAGAGAGAGCTGCGGGAGGGCAGACTTGCGGGCGCTGGACACCACCACGCGGGTGGCGGCGCCGCCGAGAGTGCGGAGCGCTTGCATCTTGGCGAGGGGGCGAAGGCGGAGACTTCGACTTGCAATGCGGATTTGCTGCTCCTGCTCCACGATCGATCATCACACATCTATCTATTCTTTTCTCTACAGGGCACTAGCAAAACATCTAACTAACTAACTAACTTTTTAACTTTTTAACTTTTAACTTTTAACTTTTAACTAATCGATTCATTTATAAGGATAAATAGATAAATCAATAATAAAGAAACAAAGAAACAAAGAAACAACAAACAATTAAATAAACAAATAAATAAATAAATACATAAATACATAAACAAATAAATCATCTTCTGCTCTAGATCCAAAACCTATTCTTTGAAACGAGCGACTCTAAGCAATGATCGTTTCTTCTCCTTTCGTGTAATACCATACACAAACAAACAAACCCCAACAAACCCCAACAAACAACCAAATAAATAGCCAAACAATCAAACAATCAAACTCTGTTTCTTCTCTCTCCAACAATGATTCGACTGCGATGGATGCTTCAATCTCTAACGACCCTTAAGGATACCCCTAGCGCCCTTGCTTACGATCGTTCGAGGTAAAACTTGGATTTCCTTCTCTCCTTCCTTCTGTACGATCAATCAGCCCTTCGATAGATCGGCTTCAACCCAAAGAGGCACGAGCATGCACGAGCGAAGGCGTAGCGATACGAGGAGGCGTGGCAGTTTCCCCACTTCAGGCAGGCTGAAGAGGCGCCGAGCAAGGACAGCCAAGCCATTCTGTGAGCTCTTCTTCTTTTCTTCTTCTTCTTCTTCTTTTTATTCTTATTATTTATCGTTGTATCATCAGTTTCATAATCATCAAATCAATCGATAATGAATGAGACGGTCGTTTACATTACAATGGGAAGAAGGCGAGGCGTGATGAATAAATGCGAGCTCGAATGCGAAGGAATGGATGGGGCTTCTTCTTCGCGCAGACCCGAGCAAGCTCATGCCCTGCCTTGGCCTGCGCAGCGCAGAGGCCTCCCGGTACGCCTCGCTCAGCTCGCTGCAGGTTTTCCGCTGCTTTCTTGGCGATGCTGCATCATTTTACAGCGCCGTTCTTGTTCCTCAACATAATCAATTAATGTTTCTTTCCAGCAATTGTAATCAATTAATTAATTATTAATTCCGAAAGAAAACGAAAAAAAATCAATCACTGCTTCAACATTCATCTCATTTGTGGTGGTGTCGCAACAAATCGGAGAACCGACTGCCATAGTGCACAGAGCTCGTGCCTGCCCAGACTGCCTTTCCTCCCTCTGCGCCTGCTCACCCGCGCACCACCAGCGAAAGGCATTTTCATCGATGCTTGATTTCCACAGCACATTCATTCTTTCATTCTTTCATTCTTTCATTCTTTCATTCTTTCATTCTTTCATTCTTTCATTCTTTCATTCTTTCATTCTTTCATTCTTTCATTCTTTCATTCTTTCCTTCTTTCTTTCTTCGCTCTGTTATGTATGATATGCACACTCTGAGATTATTTATAGTCTTAAAACTCCTATTACTGCTATAAGTGGAGGATCCTCTTCAACGTCATCGAATCCTTCCTCCCGGGAACTCCATGTGTGCCCCCTGTTTCCGTGCTTTTGACCTCCCCGGAGGGGCATTTGGCGGCAGGTAGCCGTGATTAATTCAGGGTAGATTGTGCGGCTCTCGTGCAATGCCGGAGATGACGATGGTGGTCTTCTCTCCTTTGGTTCGCGCACTCATCCACAGCGTGGAAGAGGGCTTCCTTCCTTCTGCATCCCAAGGATTTTTTACGATCAGTCGCGCCACAGACAGACAGCTGGCAGTCGCTGACATCTTCGACACGGCTGACACTCGCTCGCTCGTCCCGCCAGATTCTCCTTCAGATGCGGGCTGGCTGACCTTGTAAGCAAACTGTAATTCGTTGCAAATCACATCTCAGGATGCGACCTCGCCATAATCTAGCCGCATGAGAGAACCGCAAAGACAGTCGCAGATGGCTACGGAGCTAGCTACTGATACCTAGCTAGCTAGCTGCCTGCAGCAACCAACAGAGCGTGGATCAGGTTCTTCTGCGTCACGAGTTCTGTCACGGCAGGGAGGTCGTTATGATGCTCTGGAAATTAAGCTGTGCAGCATGCATACTACGAGAGCATGTTGGCCTTTGAAGAGATACGAGCGGAACTCCCGCTGGCCGCAAGTTCTTTTAAAGGTTTTCTGAATGACGTCCATCACTCAGACCTTGACGCACTCAAGATATTTATGCATAGAGCCATGGTCATTTTGTGCTTGTCTTGACATTTGCATTTGCATTTGCATTAGGAATTACATTCGCATTCGCATACGCATGCGAGAATGTCCGAAGTTGCCACATTATATATCAGGCTCGATTCTTTGTTGTGGTGCGTTATATTGTTTAATGATTTTTCATACGGTAAGACGCAGAAATGTTTACTTGTGCACAGCCAGCACATTGCGAGCAACAAATGAACCAACCTCTATTGTGGTGGAAAATTTTACAAAACTGAGGCCAAGATTTTTGTTGAGGAAGACAAAGATCTGCGCTACTAGTAGGAACGGCTTATTGTTCTGGGACTTGGAGGCAACAATCAAAGAAGGAAAGTGCCGAACAAATTCATACACCTGTCCCTACTCTTTTAAGTTATTCATCATCATCATCATCATCATCATCATCATCATCATCACCAGCACCATCATCGCCGTTGTCATCAGCTCAAGCAAAACTCTGGGTTCACGCAGAGACATCGCAGAATACCCGATTGACAAATCGTGCAATAAAAGGTAATTGTAATTCACAACTACAACTTGGCTTTTACTAATACTGCTGCGAAACCTCCATCCTGTTGTCACATGAGGAATCTGCCTTTCACTGACATCCGACAGACATTAAGACTTCTTCAAACAGGTAAAATGAGTTCGGTTAACTCACATGCTTGATTGTAGAAAACACTCAAAGAGGGAAACTGCAGCTTGACGTTCGATCGAGTCGATTTCCTTAATTGGCCGTTCGGAGTTAAAGGTTTAAGAAAGTAGAACAGAGAAAAACAAATTAAAAAAAAACAAAAAAACTAATAAAATGACTTTTCACAATATTTTTACACAAGTGGATCTTTCTCTTTTCTCCTCTCGAGCACTTTCAGAGAATCTCGACACACCTCAGACCGTGCTCAAGCTGGACGCTTACATCGTGATCACGGGGCAAGCAGGTCTATGACTGAGTACACAACGAGCTTAGTCTCTTTCCTAAGACGACACAACTAGCTAGCTAGCAGTTTCTGCTTAACGAGGGAACAGAAGAAAGATAGTTTTATTACAGGAACTGAGCAAGAGATGATACGAAGGTCCATCATGACTCCTGACGATACTCGTAGCACAGCAACTTAATACCTTAGCTTGCTATGCTAATTAATACCTAGCTATTAAAGTTACTCCTTCGGGGTTTTACGCTCGCAAGAACTGGTAGACTCATTGACAGGATAAATGAACTTAGGCTCAGTTTGTCTAGAGTCGGCGTTGCTTGTTCGGATATTACATTTGATTTGATTTGGTTTGGTTTGTGCAACTTAAATGAATGAATGAATGAATAAAAAGAATATACTCAAGACTTTATAAGCGTGGTGATTACATGACAGCTTGGAGATAGAGTTCTCTTCTCATATAGAAATGTAAACGTGACCTCTGTTGAGCTCGTGCGTCGTGAACAAGGTTTGCTTTCAACAAAAACTGGCATACATGTTGGCAACTCAGCAGCCCTTGAAACTCCGAGATATCCAGGTGCCTTGCCATCATAAATCAGGGACGTGATGAGAAATGTATTTGGTAGTAGAGAGCCAGGTGCAAGATGATATAATATTGCAAACATCAATTGTGAAAGCTTGAAAGACATGTTACATAATGAATTGATTAGATAATGATGACATACTAATTGAACAGATCGAAGCGGAGTTGACAGTAGTAGCTTAGACCTGCCTAGCGAAAGCGAATCTATGTTGCCGCAGCCAGGCCACAATCAAACAACGACAAAAGCGGATCATGGGGTTTAGACCACAATCACTTTAAATTTAAGCCAGATCCGCAGTAGCACGTACCGGCCGAGGCGGTAATACACGCACAGCACCTGGGCGAGGAGGCACACGAGGTCTTGAGGGATCAGAAGTGGAGTCAAAACTGTACATAGGGACACTTGATGCCGGTGCAGGTTTCACGAATTCTGTGCGGGGTGCCTCAGGCAAATTCTGGATGTGGTTATCCACATACGATGATGTTGTTGTATTACGAGGAGGCAAGACTGGTCGAGATGCAATTGGAGGCGCCGGCTTAGGTAAAGAAGATACAGTTGGGACAGCTTGGCGCAGATGTGTTGACTGTGCGCCAACAGCCACGGGCTGGCGGGGCGCCGCTGGCGGAGACATAGGTACGGGTGATGCCGGAGTGTTCGGTGCAGCGTGCATAACAGGTTTACGAGGAACCGGCACGCTAGGCACTTCTGGTAGTTCATCGAGGCTTTCCACGAGGTTAAGCTCGTCAAGCTCATCGAGTTCTGCGGCAAGATCATCATCATCGAAGCCAATGCCATCCAAAGGCTCGGACAAGAGTTGATCAACCTCGTCCATGGTCTGCATCTGCTCTGTAATGTCATCCCTGAGGTCTTGCACATCATCCACGTCAATAGTCTTCTGAATACCCTGCATGGCATTCTTTCCTACGCGCATACCACTGACGATATCCTGTGTTGTGATGGCATTCTCCACAGCAAATGCTTGCTGCTCCAGATTAAAGATCGCGGTGTAGAGTTTCTCCTTTTCCTTGACAATCATCTTCTTCTTGCGCAGCTTGCCAAGAGCTCCATTCTTGTCACCTCGCTTGGCAAGAATTTTGGCTTGCTTCACCAGCTGCGCTTCTTGGCCTTCAAGGTATTCAATACGCATCTTGAGGCGATGTGTAGTCGTTTCGACCTGATTCTTTTCATAGAGAGCATTGTGTTGCACAGCCTGGGTCTTCTTGGCTTCTTTCTCCTCCTTCTTCTTTGTTTGTTTTGCGCGGAGTGCGCCTACAAAGGATCTCATGTTCTTCGTCTAGTGTTGGTTGCTGCTGCTGTTTCTGGTTTCTCAATAAACACGCGAAACGAGGCCTCGCTTTGCCTCAACAACCGTAACACCGGGAGAACCGAGCCCCGCCCTGAAACTCGCTAGTCTTTTTCAAGTGGACTCTCCAACCGAGTCAGACGACTTTATGTGTCCCCAGATCACCTAGTTTCCCCAGCAGCTACGAGTTTTGTTGCTCTGCTGTTGTTGCTCTTCTTCAAACGGATGGCACTCTTTAAAGAGCCCAAATTGGTTTTTGGTTTGCAAGGGTCACAGACTCACACCAACTAAGTTATGAACTCTTTATTAATCCTCGACGGCTTCCGATTAAGAATCCATCTACCCTAATCCATAGGACCACAGAGTATCCATGTTTTTTTGGTTTTTCTTTACATAAAGGATCATCTATAGAATGCCACTAGCTCTACTTAGCCTTTTGCCCTTCTTCCACTGTTATAAATAATTATAAATAAAGCGGAGACCTCCTCTTTGTTTATCTTTTCTTACTAACCAAATTACTAAAGTGCCAGCGTAAGATAGAAAGTAGACTCGGACTCCATCCCCACTGTAGGACTCTCCTACATTTAACTATAGGCGTGTGCGCTGAAAATAGCAGCAGCACGACAGTCATTAATTGATTCATTGACCATTCCGCGATACATCCTACCAACTACTCGTGATAGTTGTGCTTCGATTCCTTTTCTGGCTGTCGAAATAAGCTCGAGATGAGCCTTGGCAATGGGTGGATGGCCTCATGCTGTGTGATGAAATGAAACTCACAAGCGCTTGCTCTGAGGTGATGGGCAACCAAACTACTTTGGGAGAACTTCTTCAAGAAAACCGGCAACAGCTTGAAGTCGCAAATGCACCAACTCAATGATTCTTAAAAGTTAACATGCTGCCTCCCAAGTACTACAAAGAGCAGAACTTGTCACTTGAGAGTTTCTCTCTATTAAAGATCCTTATTTGTACCTTTCCTTGAGGCATGAAGATGGCCACTAGGCGATGCCAAATGACTTATAGTTCAATGCCTTCAGCAGTCTGAATATCGAATTACATTCTGTTTCTAAATCAAAGCACACGATAAACTTTTATTAAAACCTACAATCAAAACAAATCAAACCGAGTCAGATCTACTGGAATCAAATCAGCCTCGCACAGGCTAAAGTTGAGCACGGCTGACTACGCACGTTATTCTACCTCGTTGAGGTTTCTCGAGAACTGCTCAACCACTCACTCCCTTCATTGCTTTCTTCACTTGGACTCCTGCAATTGGATTTCCCTCGAGCCGGCCGGCCTCCTAACGTAAACGCTAGTATTGCATAGCGCCCCGCCGGTTCTTGCACTCAATCAGCGGAATTCGTTCTACTTCGACAGAATCAACTACAAACACGCCGCAACAAAGTTGCCCCATCTTGGAGTGAGCTCTCTCTGCCAAGATCCCAGCTCGGCCCGAGCACACACTGCGCGTGGTCGAAGGCGTGCAAAGCTTTCTATCACACGCCCTGTCCCATGGCACGGCAGGCGCTTTGGCACTTTCAGGAGTTCCTAACTCTGCTGCGGCGCCGAAGCGGCATTCGTAAACAAAAAGAATACGGCTCACCACTTATCCAACACCGTTGTTCTACTTACTTACTTATTCACTCACTTACTTACTTATTCACTTACTTATTTAGTCACTTACTTTCTTATTTAGTCACTTACTTACTTATGCAGTGCTGCAGTGCATTACAATTACAGCCCCACGGGTGCTAAGCACTGCTATCGTTTCGCCTATCCGCGCAAGAGCTAGCCAGCCACGTACGTGCTTACTATGGACTCGTAGAGCTGCAGTGCTAGTTGAAACACTAAGGGCTCTAGCGACTGCTGCTTTGTATCATGATGTATGAATGTATGAATGTATGTATGCACGTAGTATTGAGTTAGATCATGGATGGGTTGTCGAAGATCGTCGATCGTTGCGGCCTAGCTAGCTACCAACTTGGTGAAGATAGCTGAGCCGAGTTCGGACGCCATTGCCTATCATGCACAAGCGGTGTCATCAACGCAGCTCAGTTCGCAGTTGTTGCGATCTCCGAAGTTTTTGTTTTTGTTTATTTGTTTGTTTTTTCCTATCATAGTTCGAAGTTCCGTTCCGTTTATTTTGCAAAGCAGGCACTGCTAACCGCCAATAGCCACTCCTACCGCCGCGTTCTCCGCAGAGGTTCTTTCGTATCTCCCACGCTAGCTGCTGCTAGAGTTACCCATAGCTGGCCCGAAAGAAAAAAGACGGAGCGCCGTTTCCACCGCATCGTAAGTTTGTAAGTTTGGGGACCCCAAATTGCGGCAAATTCATTCATCGATTGATTGACCGAGTCACTTGGGAAGTGAAGTGCACAAACTCAGAGTAGAGGGTCTTGGGAGATCGAAGCACACTCGAGCCGGAGCTCCTTCAAGCCAGATCCGAGCCCTCCAAGACGCCCCGGAACCGGCACGGGCCTTTCCAAGAGTTCCTGCAAAGGGAGCCCTCCGTTCGAGTTTAGTTTTGGGCGGATCATCAAAGAGCGGGAAGGAAGGAAGGAAGGACGTCCAGGTCCCAGATTGTAGGACATGGACCTCCGAAGGAGCCAGCGCAAGCAAGGAGAGCGTAACTACTTAAATGTCTGTTGAAGAGTTTAACTTACTAACAGCCTCTGAATAGTGAGAGTGCAGGTGGCATATCATACTTAGAGATTGCTTTGGCGTGCTTGAGATAGTAATCGAGCTCAAAGAGTTTAACTTACTAACAGCCTCTGAATAGTGAGAGTGCGCACCTAGTTACCTAACTACAGAAGAGTTCCTAGTCTGGGAAGAGGACCCACGAAGCGCATAATGGCTACACGCTCGCGAAACGACAACGTGTGCGGCCTGCTGACCTCACCTTGATAAGGACATATTTCTTGATACTCTCTATGGCGTTGGTTCTCCGGTCTAAGCTACTCCTTTGAGAAGCGCCCACCTGGCGAGGGCGGGAAATTCCAGCAAGATCGCCAACCGGATTGCTCTACAACCTACGACTATGATAAATGTAGCAACCGCCACCCTGATATAAGCGAAGATTATTATCGTAATATGAAACGTCACGGGCGCTACTGAGAAGGAAATTGAAACAGCATTACGACACGATTTCCCCAGGCTTAGAGGAATGCCACTGTGACTGAAAAGGGTTCAACTCGGCAACAGCTACTCTAGACAATTATCAACCTTAGCTTCAATTATAACTACTAACCACAGATATTTATGACATTTCTTCAATCAGCTCTATGTAATTATAACCACATTTTATTAAGTGTGACTAGATTGATAATAAATTTTATCTTTTCAATATGTAAATGTTTCCTTCTGCTCCAGTCGCGTCACCCAACCTCGATATTTGGGCTTTATCACATTTTATACGTAACTTGTAGAAAGAGCGAATTCCAAGTTCCTTTTTGCCGGCAAATTTCTCAGTTTTTGGCCCCACCAACGTACAAAGCTTTGAAGAAATTATTGATTTCTGAATCGCGCACAAGTTGTGGTACTTCGAAGACCCAATCAGGCGCATCCGTGCTTTCTTTAAGGCGCGCTGCTTCTTTTTCTCCATAGCTATCGCTGAACATTTTAGGATTGTCTTCTTTGTCTTTCAGGACTTGCGTCGTCTTAGGATTCTTCATGATGCATGCATCTTGATGCAGGGCCGTGGTCTTGTCTCTATACTTTGAATAAATCATAATGAAAGGTAACACCAACATTGTAAGGTCTTTTAGTAATGCGAACCCATTTTTTGAGTTGAGTGCGTGGTCTTTCGTTGGATAGACACGTATGTTCCTAGTACGAGCTAAATTGCACTCTTTCTTGATTGTCTTGCGTGCCGTCACGCTTCGTCACTGCGTTGTCACCGTGTAGTTTGAGATGCTCGATTTCCGTGGAAACCACTAGCCACACTGTATAACCCATGGAAATCCAACGTAAAGACTCAATTAAAATAGACTACCCTTCTCTCCAATGCGTAATAGCGTGTTTACCTAATGAGATTTTCCATTTGGGACACGCGTAATGCGGTTCTGGAATACCAAAGTTATAGAATGCTGCGTTGATGACAACCTCGTTAACAAGCTAGGTATCTTCAGGTTTAGTAGGTAAGAGTGGGATTTGTCATGTGAATGGGGCTTGACTTGATTGGGGGCGGGGGGGTTCCTTAAAACAAAGAACGTAAAAAAGAATAGGAAAGTTAAATTTTATATAGTTTTCAAATGCAAGACCTTCAGTGACCTTTGTTTATTGTTGAGGGTGCCTCCGATATACCGCATGGGTGTCGGGCGGACGCTTGCAGGCTGCATTGATTGAAGTTCTGTTTACAGCGGCGCCGTCATTATGTTATCGTTAGCAGGTTTCCCATGAGAGAGAGAGAGGGTTAAAAAAGTTTAGCGAAATGTGCAATCGAGATGTGTTTAGTATGTACAACTTTGCGTCGACAATAAAGTTGTTACTTAGCAGACTTTAAAATATATGCTAAGGAAAACTAACTGCTTTAAACTTGTCTTTGCTAAAGCCAACTTGCGGATTTTGAAACTTGCCAAAATTGAATGTCCAAGGTGGCAATAAAGGCGCCCAAGATGGCACCTCGATGTGTGCAATCTCCACCTAAGTGTGCATTGATTACAAGTAGAGTCTGCGGAGGGAGCTCTGCCTCGAGCCATGCAAGAAACAGAATCAAGGTGCTAGTTAGAGCACCCATGCGTATATATCATCTGTTCCACCTGGGCCCTCCCAATAGCGATGACCGAAGGCACTCGTCCACACCTGCGATATCCATGGTTCGCATCGATAAAGCACAGCATTGAACATCCCTTCGTATTTGTTTTCTTATGACAGTTGCTGTCAAGCATTGTTCGCTATGGCAAACCCGCTCAAGCTCAACGATTGCATTAATGACTCCTTCTTTGTTGAGTGAGTGTCCAAACAACTGGGCAAGGAGATGTGCAGCCGTAAGAACCCGCCAGTTAGAGTGTGTGAGACTTATGTGCTGGAGAAGAGGGTACCATAACTCTGGACATCGACGGATTGTCCATGCATCTCCTGTGAAAGCTCGACTTTCTTCACTCTCAAAATTATTCCAAGTTATTGAATCTGGTTGTCCTTTGAGTACCAGTTTGGACGATAGATCTTCGTCTGAGGGTATTATTGATTGTTGATCACGATTTGAATTTGACAAAAACGATAATTGTGGTGCTGGTTCTTTGGTTGTTCGTGCAATCCATTGCTTTGCTGTATAGACCCTAGGTTCCTTGCTGCCTTTTTGCTCATGTGATGCCCCCTTTATGCTCCCTCTGACAAGAAGAGGCAAGGCAAGCACAAGACCAGCCAAACAATCCCCATCTCGGTCTCCTCTCGGGATCACGGCAGGATCTATCGCATGTGCTCTTGCTCGCATGAAAGCTCTGTGGGCGGACTCAATGTACGTATCATGATGCTGTCCTGGTTCCAGTAATATTCGCTGGTATCGCCTCAGATAATCTAGAGTATTATACGCCTGGTTTTGGGATTGGATGCTCCGAAAAAGTTCACAAGAGAGCCTCATGGTCAATGTCACTTCCCCTGGGCGAAGGCAACCATGGTAATGGCTGCCCTCAAGTCCGTAAAAACGGGCTCGGTCATGAAACAGGTCTACCGGGTGCGCCCAAGCATCATGTGGTTCGGTAGTTCTAAAGTAGTCCCACGAGTCCGGGTGTGAAATGTCTTGACGCACAGATTGTATCTCTATCTCTCCGCGTCTTTCCCTTGCCGTAAGAGGGTAGTCCAGCCAAAGTTGTGCGAGGTCATAGTACCAATGCATTGGAACTGAGACGGCATCTCCAAGACTGGCCCACGCCAGCACTCTGGGCAAACGCCCGCTCCAACCATTTAGGACCTCAGAGTGCAGAGTTTCGACATCTTCAGAGTCGTCACAGGTTTTCATGGCTCTCTCTCTGGGTCAGCATGAACTCCACGATAAATAGGAATTGATTCAAAGAAAGTACTAATAGCAATTGCTACACTTTACTATACAACACAAGTCAAATTTTCACATTTCACATGCGTGGGACATTATCTATAGAAGCATGTAGATCAGGCTAGATTATTCAAGCAATCCTAGTAAAATGTGAATATAGTTAGCCGTTTGTTTCTAGACTAGAGTGCAAAATAAGGTTTTAACTGAAGGGTTTACAAAACATGCGCTATGATTTACGTTGATCCTTATCATTATCTTTGCTAAAAAAAAACCAAAAACTCTGGCGGCAGAAGAACTCCAGCACCTACTATGGAGACTAACAAATAAATCTCATCCTAACAAGGCAGTCTAGAACTGAAAATTATGAAGAAGTGGAGGAGGGTGGGGGTGCAAGATCGTGTTTATGCAGGAGATACAGCAACATGCTTAGAGCATGAGTCCTTTTCTCTTTTTTATTTTTTCTTATATTTGTAAGTGTGGTAAGTACGGTCAATTGTAATTCGATGGTTTGGTTTCGCGAGCGGTGCTGTTGCGTTGAGACAATGCAAGCAAGAGCGCCAACGAAATTCTACATTGATGGTTTGGCGGCATCACCCGGTTCGAAGATCGGGGTGGCATTTGCACCCGGATAAACATTGGTCACAGAGAGAAGTTGGAACGAAAGAGAGATGATATGATAGCAGCGAGCAAACTGTTTAAATGTGTGTGTGGCTCAGTAAAGAAAAAGGCTGCAGTCGCCTGGTGCAAGGTTGTGCGGGTTAACGAGTGACTTGCAATACTCTAGGCCAACAGAAGTTCGTCGTCGTCTCCTGCAAAGCCAATGATGATGATTTCAGACTTGTCCATGCGGTGGATCAAAACTCCATTTGCAACGATGAGTGCTAGCACAGCTCTGATAAAGATGGGCCAGTCTCGTGGCGTAAGTTTAGTTTTGGCTCCAGTATAATCCTTATATATAGACGATATGTCCGCGACATCACGTTTTGTGAGTGCAACATTCGCTGGAATCCGCTCGATAAGCTGGTCAAGCTCGTCGGCATCAACGTGCCCGCTTTGGTCGCGATCAACCTCGTAAAAGAGTCGCATTGCTGCCTCGTCAAAGTCTGGCCTGCTGAAAATGGAAACGCATACCTCGTGCACATTCGCATTCATCTTGTCTGCCCTCGCAAGCACCAGTTCCCACAGAGGCCTTCCCAAAATAGTCTCCATAGTCTCAAGTGAAGGGTCGCAGCAGCACTGCAAAAAGGAAATGATCGCAACTTCGCAGCAAAATGTCAACGGGCAGCACACGCAAGCGAAGAGGTAAGCTGCCCACTGCACTGCAGTTCTTACGGGACAGCACAGGAACCTTGACACAGGTTGCACGTGGTCAATCAGCATCTCGTGAGGCCTGAACCTTTGAAGTTGCTCCCTCTGCTGCTGTTTCTCATTCTCAAGGTCGATATCCACATTCACACGTTTCTTTTTGTCGCTGCGCTGATTCTGTTTAGAACTCTTTTCCTTGACACCGTCTTGACTTGAGGTCTGAGAAGCGTCTGGGTTGAGATTGAGCTGGCCGTTCTTCTTCTTCTTCTTTTTCTTGTCCTTGTCCTTCCCGGACTTATCCTTTCCTGCGCTCTTCGGCACCTTGGGCACAAGCGGCAGCTGCTCCTCGTGTACGCCGCCCTCCATGTTTATGAGGTTTGTGTTGTTGATCGACGCCTACTCCAAGGACTCGGAGCGCACGAAATACGAGCCTCCGAGAAAACCTCCACAGGAGAAGGAATTGGCCAAAGTACCACTACGCCCCAGGTTGCCTCCCTCGGGCTGCAGCGAATCAAGCGCGAAGTGGCGTCGCGCCCGCTTTGAGGATTGAAGAAACCACTATTGATATTATTCATTGAATCCTCCAATTAAAATCATTATTCATTACTATTATTCATATTATACCCCTTATTCTTTTCTCTTTCTTTTTTTCTCTTTTTGGCCAAATCGTTCGGTTTTACCTCCAAAGAGCCACGTATTATCCTCGAATTAAACCCAACTGGTCTCTCTGGGTCTTCATCTCTTTCTGCCCCACCTCCTCGAGGTGATCGAGACCATTTCTGCAATCTTGCGAGCAGCACTAGGGCTATGCCTCGGAGGTCTTTGCGACATGGTTTCCGACGACTTCTTGGTTCATGTGGCGGCTTCCTTCGCCTTCGCACTCTTTCATGAATAAACAAACAAATGAAGACCAGTATGCCCAATTAGGTGCTTCTACCTCTGCTGTTACTGCTATCGAGCAATCGCTTGGGAATTAACAAGAGCGTGAGACTGCCAAATGAGTGTAGAGTGCTGGTTCTCTAGAGTACAGCTGCTGCATTACACGAACTTCAATTCAAGGCGAGATTAATTTGGATGCAGCGCGAAACCTCATCCTTAATCAAGAGCGTGCCGGGAAACCAGCGCCGTTTTGCGGCTGGCTGTTTGGAGAAGCTGGCTCCTGTGAGGGTTTGGGGGTAATCCTGCTACGGTTTTCTGTACCGAAGGTTGGAAATGCAAGTGATTCACGTGCCTCATCTCGACAGGATCTGAGATTGGAATGGGCTGTGCGTGTGTGGTAGTGCAGCATCTGGGAAGCGCCAAGCGGAGAGAATCATCTTCACGATGGTAGGCTGTGGAGGTTTTTATATACCAGAGGCAGCAATGGAAACGGGGTAAAGTTAAACTTGTCTCTGGTGGCGGGAAGCCTTTCTGCACTTTGGGATTCCTGGAGCTCGGGTGACAAAGGCCATGTCGCTGTGCCAGTGGCAGCGCGTATATTGCAATTTACGAATGGGCTTGTTGACTGGCTCATGCAAAAGCGTTGAGGAGTGGGATTAAAAACCTAACGTGCATGCAAGTCAATCAGGTTTTCTATTGCGTGGTTTGGCTTCAGTTGATTGCAGTCTCGGCAGGCTAGCTTCACCAAACCCTTGGAGGGGATAGACGAAAATAGAAAGAGGAATACTTCTTGGAAATCCTGCTGGGTTGATTCTTTCGATATATCAGCTTCTAATTGCCAAAAGACATTCACCCAAGCAAAAACATATGCTGGCTATAATGCAAGCTCATATCCGAAGCACCAAGTCATCTTTGCACATTCTTATTTTACTTTATTCTATTTTATTTGTGAGCTATCGCCCCATTCATTTATAGCCTACATGCATACTCCCATAAACTGTAGCTCTATTCCAATACAGCCCTTTTTTGCATCTATTCGATATGAAGCCATCACAGCATTTCGCTAGAATGGCTGAACCTTCCTTGCATTGAGCAACCTTGTACCTTTCGTGACAGGGGCCGCTTCCATGTGCTCTTTGGCTGCGCCACCATAGCTCGGAGACTTCTTTCCCGCACTCCCTCTTCACGAACGAGCATCTTCACCAAATAACGCAATGAAATGCACGGAGTTTGGGCTTTCGCTAGATCTCTTCCCTCCGTAAGCAGAGTTCTTAGCTTCTCCTCTCTTCGAGTGCACGATTCCTCGAGTCGCATGCTTCTTCATTTCACAATCAATCGATTCGTGGCTGCTGCATTGTAATTCACGCGAGTCCCTCATCTTCATTCGCATTTGCTTCTTACAGGTTCGCCGATTCTCCCTGAATCCACCATTTATTCCACTGGACCCGGGATCTCGTCTTCAAGAACGAAGTACGGGACAGCGGCTCCTTCCGCCACCCGATCCGTGAAGCTGCTGTCAGTTTCTGTCTCCATGTCGTCGTAGCCAGGCTCTTCCTTCGCGCTCCAGGCCTCGGCAGTCGAGGAGTCCCACGAAATCGAGGCCCAAAAAGTAATGCGCATTAAAGTACTTACTTAATTCATTCATTCATTGCGAAGTTCTAAGTGGAAATGAGAGCGAAACTAAAAGAAAGAAAAAGAAAAGAGGAATCATATCATAATAGTCAATCAAAAAGGGTCCCAAAATCGAAATCTGCTCCAATGGCAAACTAAAACGATTGGAGCTAGAGGCCACACGGACATCCATCCATCCATCTTGAGGAGGCAGTGCCCTGCTTCGTCGCAAAGGGACCTGATGGGTTGGCCGGCAAATTAGCTGATTGATTGATTGATTGATTGATTGATTGATTGATTGATTGATTGATTAACTAATTGATTGATTAATTTGCAGAGCGAGCAGAGGAGCAAAGCCACAATAATATGAAGCGCGAACTTACGAATACCCGGAAATTTTGCAATTCCGCTCACAGAGGATACTACTATTGCTCTAAAGAAAAGGTAGCTTCCTACCAACCACTACTACGAGTACGACTATTGCAATCTTCGCGGCCCCAGATGGGATTATACAATTACGATCACGAATAAGATCGCGAATACGACATCTTGTTCTGAATGGCATTCTGCACGGCATACCAGCTTCTCCGGCAGCTGCAAACAAACCTCAATCATCGCTAAGTTTCTTGCGCACTCCGGCTTTGTGACGTCGCCGTTGTGGACTTCGATCCAAGGGAAGCTTTTAAGAGTAAGCGGTCTTTACATCAGTCAGCCGCCCAACTTCAGCTCGCTCGGTCACGTGTTGTAAAGAACGACACCAACGAGAAGCTGAAAGCTTGTAGGTTTGAAAGGTCTTATTTGGCCATCAGGAGAGCTCAGTTCGTGAGTAGAAGCTGTTAATGGTAAAAGTTGCGAACTAAGAATTGGATAAAAACATCAAACCCAGAGCAAAAAGCAAAACAAAGCAAAGTCAGCTTTAAAGCAAAACTCCAACGAGCTTAATGTCTCTCGCTGCCGCAAACTTTTTGGCTCGTGGCGGACTCCTCGCTCGCAGACTCTCTCCCCGCGTAGTTGGTGGTCCCCTTGTGTCTTCTTCCGCGCCGCTCTCAAAGGTCTTCTTCATCGGTCAGGATCGCATCGAAGCCCCCTGTTACCAAGGTCTTCGCGGCATGAAGGTTTATACCAAAACCGGCGACAAGGGCACTTCGCAGCTCTTCAACGGCGAGCGCCGCAACAAAGATGACGATGTCTTTGAGGCCCTTGGTGCTGTTGATGAGTGCAATGCCTTCATCGGTCTCGCCTGTGAGTTTGTTGACGCCGAAAACTCCAAGATCGCGGACCAGCTGGGTGAGATTATGTCCCGCATGTTTGATGTTGGCGCCAGCGTCGCCACCCCTCAGGATAAGTCTTCACAGGCTAAGATTAAACGCTCCTCCTTCGCGGATGTCCATGTCGTAGCTCTCGAGAATGCCATCGATGCCATGGACGCTGAGTTGCCTCCGCTCCGGAACTTCATTTTGCCTTCTGGAGGCCACTGCTCGGCACACCTTCATGTTGCAAGAACCCTCGCCAGGCGCGCGGAACGTCGCGTTGTGCCTCTTGTGCGCTCTGGCCAGGTCGACCCGGAGGTCGGCAAATTTTTGAACCGCCTCAGCGACTACCTCTTTGTCACCGCACGATACATGGCTATGAAACAGGGCCACACGGAGCGCCAGTGGCAGAAATATGTTGCACCTGAGGCGGAAAAGCAAGAATAGACTGGGCTTATAGTTAGAAATTATGTCAGAACGATGCTACTGTGATGGTAAACTTGGCATCAGACAGTCCTGCTTAAGCAAGGTGAGGATGAGTGATGATGACTTCGAAGGGTGTTCTATCGCATGGCTTGCAAAGATGATATTCCAAATGGAGACTTTACGTATATCATTAATCTATCTAATATATTTTAAAATAAATCGGACTCTGACAATTTGAGTAGAGGTGGATATCTATCGTTTTGCTAAGAGGAATTCATAAGATCCTCCACCGCATGTCGAGCTTTTGATTTTAAGTTGACTTCAATCCTTAGCAAGAAATGAACCTTGTGCATATAACATTTTCTCTATATTTAAAGTCCTATGGTGCTTGCTTTACCTGAATCTTGACGCTAAAAATTGATGTGAAGCATTATCACTCTTGAAGTTTCATGACAATACTAAATATCTTGAAAATTAGCATATGAGACACCCCTATTCTTTGCTTTGAGTCTCTTGTTTTCTCTTGTTTTCTCTTGTTCACCACTTTGATCTTTGGCAACGCGCCCTTACTGATGTTACTTTTGTTTTTATTTCCAGCATCCCAAGAAACATACTCTAAAGTAGAGAACGGTGATGCTACCTTTTCGATCATCCTATGTACGTTTTGAGTTCATACAAGTGCAACAAGAGTTGTTAGGAAATCGTCGCTGTGCAAATGAAAGCTTTACTTCGTACTCGAGGCTTTGCTCGGAAGGAAGTAGAAAAAAATAAAAATATAAAGGTTGCCATAGAATGCTTCGTATCATCATTAAGTGTGCATTTTGCGAACTTAAGTCATGCTTAAGCGACCCAAAGCCATGGTTTTCCTCTGTCTGCCACAGACGTGATCCCGCTAACATTCTCGACTTCTTCCACAGAATGAGTGAGAGGGAGAGTGTTATTATGAGCATTGGCTTATTCTAGTGTGCACATTATGTCTCTTTCTGCGATTGAATTTGGAGGAAAAAAAAATGTTGCCATGGCGTTTAACGTTGTTGACAACCTGTCCTCTACGGCAAACTCGCAACTTTGCACAAAATTTAGGCATCATGGCATCTCGAAGACGCCTCAGACGCTCTGCGCGACCCTTCAGACTTTTGGTGTCTTTAGCAACGCTTGCAGTACTTGCGGTTGTGTCTTTTCGCGAAGTGTCCTGCGCATCGTCGACTTCATCTGACAATCTTAGGAGCACCAGAAATACAAAGAACAGTGAAAGTGAAGTCCACGAGCTATCTCCTGGTCGCGATGGAGGTCTGTTGAGGCGTATACTGTTCGGAGGCGAGCCATTCGTGACAATTTGTAGAGAGAAAATCGAGGATGCTGAGAATCGAGCTCAGGCATTTGCAGAGTCCCTGCGACGAGAGCTTGAGGCAAAGAAATCCCAGGTCCAAGTTGTTCGTGCCCCGTGTGGCGAAAAATTTGGGGCCAGTGGAAACTCATTGCAGAAATTCGCAAAGTTACGTCGTGAAGGCAACGGAATTCCAGTTCTTATGTGGACAGCTCATGGGCGTCCAGCGAAGCAGCTCCCAGCAAAATACTACACAAGCTCGGCTACAGGGTCTACCAAGAAACAGAGCCAAAACTCAAATCAACCAAATCAAAAGAATCTCGTACAACTAGACGCCGGGAAACTTGCTAAAGGCCTCGATCGATCGGAGAAGGTTAAGCTTTATCCGCTCAAGAGTAACAGTGCTCTGGCTAAAGAATGCCTGGACTTGAAGTATCAAACGTGTGCAATTATGCTCAAGGAAGGTGGCTCGGAGCGCCTGGCCTCGAACAAGGTGGCTTTACTCTCAGCAATTGCCAAGAAGCACAGGTTCATGCGGGTTTTTACTTTAGATACCAAAGAGTTTGCTCTTACGTTTGGTGGTGATTTTAGTGCTTCGCAACTGGCTGACGAGTCTCTTGTTTTGGTGCGTAGAAGCGAATTCATATACAGTGGATCGCCGGAATTTGCCCCACCCCGCGATGCAGAGGCGGAAGCAGCAAAGGAAGCAGAGGCAGAGGCGCTGCGAAGCCCACACAAGGTGGCTGACACAGATAGATTTTCTAGTGGCATTGCTCTTTCTTTGGGAATGAAAGAAATAGGCCAAGCGGAGACCGCCTCGGACCGAATGCTTGCATTTCGAAAGGGTGCCGTGCAAAGCCAAGCTCTTGCCAGACGTATGAATCTGGAAGAAAAGCAGCAATCCAAACTTGTGTTTCTCTTCCACAGTGAATCAAGTCAAGATGGATATCTGCTTGACTGGGCTGCAGCTCGTGGCCTTCTGATGGAGCGCGCCGTTTTTGGTGCATCAGACGTAGCACCACACCCCCCAGCTGCAGACCTTGCCGAGCTCCAGTACGCAACACTCATGAGAGCCAAACGCGGGGATTCGCGATCTTCTTCTAAATCGAAGAGCACGTCGAAGAAATCCAAGGGATCATATTTAGTAGTACACCCGCCGCGACTGCTGAAGGATAGTGATAGACTATTGCAAGAGGTCCGTCAATTCGTGCAGGACTCTAACTCCGGAACGTTTTTGCCTTACCAGCACCGTCCGTCCCTCTCCAAGATTGTGAGCAAGAAGTCGAGGACATATTCTCCCACACCTTACACTTCGTCAACCAAGTACAACAAGCGCCAGAAGAAGTCCAAGTCAAGCGTTTCTGATCGGGACTGGGAACGTCGTCGCCGTCAGCAAATGGAAGAAGAAGCAAAAGCTTTTGGTGCCACGGCAGTGGTAGAGGAAGACGAGGAAGATTCTGAGTTTGATGATGACAGTGACAGAAACGACCAAGATAGTTCAATCTCATATAATGGCGACGAGGAGGGCGATGGAAATGATGATGATGATGGGGATGCGGATACCCAAGACGACGAGGATGAAGATCAAGATGAAGAGGAGGATGAAGACTTTGACGACGAAGATGACAATGATGAAGAGATTTTCCTAGATCGTGACGAGCTTTAAACTAGATGTTGATTATAGAGAGATAGCGACGTGGGAAAACGCAAGCTGTTTATTTCCGCACCAATTTGTGTAGCATGAAATAAGATTATGCTTGACTCAAACTAGCAGTTGCCTCAACAACAAATTTATTAGAATAAACAAAAATTCAAAAGTGAAAATAGAAAATGCCTTTGTATGATGTAAGATGCTAGTGCTGATCAGTCGGTCTTCTCGCAGATTCAACTTTGAAGAAATGATGGACTTTGACGTTTTAGGGGCTCACTTTGACGTTACTCGATGCCGTCAAACGTATTCATTCTATAAGAGATCAACGTATCCATGTTTAGATCGAGAAGTTTACGTGGTGCATGCCAAGAAAAACGCAGTCTAGAAACAGAAGAGTAAGTAAATGAAGAAAGGAGATGTACACGAACACTCATCAAAGGGATAAAGTGACTAGCGTCCGGGTGCATCTTTGAAGCAAATGGCGATTAAGAGGCGAGAGTTCTGCTGCAAAGCAAAACATTTTGCCTTTCCAGTTGCCAAGGTTGCATGGGGCCGCAAAGTCATGGAATGGGAAATATGGACTTTTTTGTGTGTAGAACGAGCCGTAATTCGAAAAAGTGGTTGAAGTAAGAGTAGAAGATAAAAAACAAAACAGAGAAAAACTGACCAGATGAATGAATGCTATTCTTGTTCTCTTTATTGCTTACACCTTGAAGCCCTCAGCACGGAGGCAGGCGTTGTGGGCCTCAATAGCCTCCTTGCACTCACTCTCGCCGTTGATGACAACGCAGTTGTCGCGGACCTTACGAGTCTCAGGGCAGGAGCAGCAGATCTTCTTGCCAGACTTGCCGAGAACCTAATTAATATACATGAATAACCAACAACAGAAGTAAATATCGTTCGAAGCGCAACTTATCACAATTAGTCTTCTCATTCATACTCTAGGGCCTTTGCAGTCTCAATCATGCCCCATGACTCGATCATAATCGTGGAACGCGGAACCCAAAGTGGTTTCGCGGCACTCCTTTAGTTTCTCCGAGACCATCGTCATCATGCCAACTGCGTCCATGGCATCTTCTCAAGGGTATTGTGGCTGGCCCACTTGATCATATCTCTAAAAACTTACCGGCTTTGGCTTGTCGTCAGTGGCGGGGGCGGCGTCAGACATGTTGCTTGACTTTGGGGACGCGAGGAGCTAAGTTCTCGTCAACTACTGGTTGCTGATTTGCTTTCGCACCTATTACATTACATTGCAGCACAATCTTAAGTGGGCTATAAAGGGGTCTATTCATTCATCGCACGTTCTCTGAGTAGCAGTCATCTAGCCTGAGCTAGGCCCATAGTTTCTCCAGTTCGGCGTCGGAGGTGTTGCTACTAAGAACTGTATTGTTCTCGACTTCTTCAACGAAAACTGAGCTAGAGCTTGCGCAAAACAACGCAGGTCACGTCTCCTAAGTGCGGACAAGGCGCAGGAGCTCAATGTGGACGATACGTGATGCCCACGTTAAAGGTCTTTGTGGTCTAGTGCCGAAGCTTCTTTCATGTAGTTTGGCTTCTGCGTCCATGTAAAAGGCGAAAGCAAAAGTCCGGGATGATTTTTATTCTCTCTGGTATTCATTCTTCAATAAAAATCTAGAGGTAAACCCATGAGATAAGATCACTCTAAGTTGACATTGGATGAGGCTAGCTAGGTAGGTCATGCAGATGGCAGGTTAAGATGAAAACTAAGCCAGCACAGCTCATTTTAGATGATGCAAGCTGCAGGATATCATACTTGTGGGGAGAGTGCGAGTCTGTTCAAAGAGGAAGCTTGGCCTATGTAGCACACATTAGATGTCAAAGAGGATTCGTGCCCAAAGTCGCGTTTGACTCCTTTGTGCTATCTATCTATAGAGGGAGGGATGAGCATGAAAACCTTCTTATCATGAAGCGCATTGTACTAGGACTTTAATTGTGTATGGATCATACTTAAAACATGCACTCCTTCATCAGTAGTCTTGGACCCATTTGATAAAAGGCTAAGAAAGTACTTTGGGTTAGTAGACCCCTTATATGTAAATAACTTTGCAGTGTGTGCCACATACTATATGCAGGTTTCTGTTTATGAGGAATGCAGTCATAGAATACACGGTCGCAGGATAGTAATAACAGACTACAAACTTGAAAGAAACAATTTCATTTCTGCTTTCGGAGACACTTGATGCGGCCTCCTCATCTTCATAAAAGCGGGATCTTCAGAGTATCTGTTGATCTTTGCATAATCTATTTACTTCATCGATCTTTCTACGAATTTACTTGAACATGATAAAGACCTCAACATATTTCTGAGTAGATTCCATGGGCCAAAGTCTATCATTTGTTATAGAAAAGTAAGTTTAGAACGCCGTGAGTAGTTTTACATGACCACCAGGATTCTCATGGTATAACACTCGATCTACAATGCCAAACAAAAGCCCGCGCGTGCAGGGGCACAAGCGTACTATTTTTTAATAGTGATTCCTGTCCTTCACAAAACACTTTCACTCGTGAGACAGCCTTTCATATTTAGTTTACATGACGGCATTGCGTCATGTATGCTTGACGACACTTCTTCTTATTCTTCTATTTCAAAGATTTGACAATCGAATAGATACTCCCTACCGCTACATAAAAATGGTCACTCTCTACACAAGCAGTGGCAAATAAATCCCATGAGCTAGCTTATCAGCAGTAGTCAAATACTACCATTACGTCGCGCGAGTTTTATTCAAGCTTAATACCAAGTTAATTGAAAGCTGGAAAAGCTTGCTGATGTCCTGCCTTTGAGCGCTCTTGACAAGCTGGTCAGCGCTATAAGTTCGTTCGCTGACACTCTCTCGATACTACCTTGGCATACTTGCATCATAAGACACACTTAGTTGAGCGGGTAATGAGATGCAACTGTTTTGAGTTTCTGCTCAATTTAAAAGACTTGAAGGCCTAGCGAGAGTGTAGAGGTACAGCGGTCATGAATTTGCACCTGCTAAGCCTGCCCATTGATTTTGCTATGTTTTGTGAACTGAGGCAAGAGGATACAAATTTCGCTTCTGGTTCTCTCCTACAAGGACTAGCGCGACCAGCTTGTTAGTCAGTTATGCCTCTGGTTGATCGCCAACTTAAAATGGACGAAGAAGCAGAGCTCACCGGTTTTCAGCGAAGCTCGCGGCAGCAATCGCACGGCACGGCAAGGAGACTAGGTATCTAGCAGGCATTCTTCATTCAATGCTTTATCACAATGCACAAGCTCTCCGAAGATCCAGGTCCTTCCAATTAATATTGAATTGTGCCGGAACCTCCAATTCAACATTTATTTGTGTTGACGTTCTTGGGAGCTGAGAGCAAAAGCGGTGAATCTCAAAACCCCATTCGCAGGCCACAACCTGACAGAGATGCTCCCTGACTTGTCCACCTTTATAGAGTGCATTCATGCCCTGGCCAACTGCTAAAGCTGAACTCCTCGTCAAGGTCTTCAAGACTTCTGTGCTCCAAATAGTTCGCCGCTTCGACGGCCTTCAACTGCCTGAATGCGAATCAATGTGAGTGGCAAGAAACCCATTCATTCACGATTTGTGGCATCCTCGGCCTGCACGTTTCTTGGTGTCATCGAAGGGTTCTATGGAGGTCAATTCATTTCCTTGCGCCAGAGAACCCTTGAGCCCTGGAGACCGAAAAGGTCGTCTCCCTCTTTAGCCAGCCTGTGTACTTGCGTGGCCGAGTGAGTGCAAGCAAGCAAGTCGAGCACGCCGCCAATTCCTGGCACATTCATCGTCCATGAGGAGGGCACAAGAATCTCGAGGGGGTAGATTATTACAAGACTCAGGCGCCAGGTGCCATCGTCTTCAGGCTCGCTCCAATAATAACTTGCTTGCATCGATCATCGCTTTTGTGCATCACCAGGTTGGTTGAATGCCGTGTCACAGCGAGAGTAAGCGACCTGCAAGCGAGTGCGTGCGTCTCTCCACTGGGTTCCCTGGGCACCGCAGCCCCAGGCATTGATTGCAATGCCACTGTGCAATTCATTCATGTATGTCCTACATCATCATTAAAAACAACCTTACGTTTGTTTATGATTGAAAACTTTGCAATGCTCGTACGTTCTGAGTGAGTGAGTTAGCTGGGAGTGGTCTGGGACTCATTCTTAATGTTGGTTGCTGGCCACACGGCTGATCAGAGGCGCTTGCCACCTGCAATGTAAGGCGCGACTTGATTTGTTTGCAGGCTTTTTCTACAAACGGAGGTGACCATTTTAATCGCAGTTAGTGATCAGCAAAAGTGCGCGTTTTCTGCTATATTTGCCGGGGATGGACTTTCTTTCTTTCTTCTTTCTTTCTTTCTTCAGGTGGCCTGTCTCAAAAGCAAAAGCAAAAACTCCCTCCATCGCCATGACTGACTGTATGAAGGCACGATACGACTATTCATGCGTCCAATATCCAGCAGAAAGGTCCGTGCTGATAGATATAGAATGTAGATAGAGGTCGGTTTGCAGGTACTGACTGGTACAAACTGCAGGTTCTTCGAGGCTGCTCCAGTCGCCGCTCCTGTTCTCGTTTTAGTGTGCCCTTGTGCCCTCTCAGTGGCTTCGCTGGCATCTTTTAAGTCATTCACTCGCTCTACTACGTGGATTATTCTATTCATGCATGAGCCACGGGTGAATTGTAAACCTCATACCTGGTATGTATGACTGGTTCTTTGTCGATTGAGGATTTGTGATTCCCTTGGAGCGAGTGAGTGAGTGAGTTAGATTGATAGTTTAGTTAGTTATCGATTGTTACAGCCAACTCGAAATGATGATATGATACTTTTCTCCTATCATATATAATTTTTGATCAATAAAAATTGGAGAAAAAAGAATAAGAATTAGCACAGCTCACCGGACCTCGCCACAGCGCTTCACCCTCGTGGCATTTCTTATACATGGCGCCTCCAAGAGAGTATGGGGGGGGGAATGAAAAGCCCTTGACTCCCAGATCTTTTTGAGCATCGTGGTGGCAGTACACGTACAGCTATCGTTGAGGAATCGCTCCCACAAGCCGCCTCGAGCCGGTGAACTTGAATTTGGGACTCGAATTGTAAAGGTTATAATTACTTTTACCTTACATCCATTGCTACAGGTAACTCCTATTTGGCGCTTTTTCCTACATCTATATAGTTTACATATTACTTAAAAAATAAAATTATCTGTAAGCGAATTCTGAGAGAGCAGAACTGAGCGAGGCACAAAACAGCGAGCACCCATCCAATCTGCACCGCCTGGACTTTCAGCTGCGCCCTGGCCACCAGCAAACCTCAAACAAACCTTGGCAGTCACTCCAAGCGTATTGCCTTCTAAGGTTCGCTGCGGAAGTCGAAACACGGTCCAAGAGTTGGCGTCTTGATCAAGACCGGACAAGTGCAGCAACATACAAAAATCCACCTTGAAACTCAAAACTAAAACCAAAACTTAAACCAAGACCATGAGCATCATGATGAACTCTTTGACCCGCCGCGTGCTCCAGCAGCAGGAGCGCCGCGTGCTTGCTGCCAGTGAATCGCGTAGATTTCTTAGTGCCAGTTCTGGCGATAACGGTGACGACTCCGAGCGCCCTCCCCGTGCTACCGAACGTGCCTTCAGCTTTGGATACCCTGGAGAAGCCTCTCGCGTTCGCCAGGCCGAGTCCACAACACGTGTTCTTGTCACTGGTGCCTCTGGCCAGATTGGCCAGGAGCTCGTGCCTTACCTGCGTCAAGAGTATGGCATTGACAACGTTATTGCCAGCGATATCCGTACTCCTCGTCGCAAGGGAAACGGCAATGGCAATGGTAACAGCCTCTTGAGCGGCCCCTTTGTGTACTGTGATGTCATGCAGAAGGATGCCCTTATGCGCATCGCTCTCGAAAACGGCATCGACATGATTGTCCACAATGCATCCATGCTTAGTGCGATTGGTGAGAAGAACCCCCAGCTTGCACTCCGCATCAACACCCGCGGTATGGAGAACGTGCTGGAGGTCGCCCGTGAGAATGATCTTCGCGTTTTCACTCCCAGTACCATTGCTGTTTTTGGTCCGTCTACTCCCAAGATGGACACCCCTGACCACACTGTCATGCGCCCCACTACAATTTATGGTATCACCAAAATTTACATGGAACTTCTCGGCACGTACTACTTCAACCGCTACGGTGTCGACTTCCGCTCCCTGCGTTACCCTGGTGTGATTTCCTCTGAGACTCTTCCCGGCGGTGGTACCACTGACTACGCTGTTGAGATTTACTACAAGGCCCTCGAAGAGCGTCGCTACACCAGTTTTCTCAACGAGAGCACTGCCCTCCCGATGATGTACATGCCGGATTGCCTCAAGGCCACCATGATGCTTCTGCAGGCCCCCTCAGACTCTCTCTCTGAGCGCGTCTACAACATCACTTCAATGAGCTTCACCCCTTCCCAGCTCGCTGAGTCAATTCGCAAGTTCATTCCCGAATTTGAGATTGACTACGCCCCGGACTTTCGCCAAAACATTGCTGACACCTGGCCCCAGTCCATTGATGACAGCCTTGCTCGCGAGGACTGGAAGTGGAAGCCGGAGTATGACATTGATGCCATGACCGAGGATATGCTCATCCAGCTCCAGAAGAAGCTTGAGAAGGCGGCCAATGAAAACAAGTAAGCCCGCTGCGAATCAGCCAGCGAGTATTTTAATCTTAGAATGTAACCCACCCACCATGGCTCCTGTCCTCCAGTGTCTAGGTAGAGCTTCTGACTAAAACAAGGCAATTTGCGCTTGCAACCTAGTGGAAATCCAACTCGTTGCTTTAGCCAAGAGAAAGATATAGTAATAATTTCAAGTTAGCCAGACACACGCCTTGATGATACTACTACTTTCCGTTTCGAGTGTTTTTGGTTTTGTTTTGAGGACCAGCTTGAAGAGGACATAGCCGTCGACGAGATTGACCACATTTAGCTAGCTAGTGGCTGAGTGCGAGACAAGGCCTGTAGATTGATGAGTCTTATTTTGTCTGATTGATGAATTTTCAATACTTTCCTTTACAAATTATCCAAAGCTCTTCTCCCCTTTAAAAAATCTATCATTGTTAAACATCGCATGGTCTGACTTCTAATACAGCATCCCCCAAACGGCAATTGCCACTGACGTTAGCATCTTCACTCAATACATTATACTCTCTCAAGCCTCATTCCCCCATTCAGCCAGCGAACATTTTGAGGTACAAAGCAAAGCGGGAAAGCAATCTGGACTTTCCCCTATATCACTACTACTCTGTCCTCCCCGTCGGACATAGAAGCGAAGGCATAAAGTAAAGAAGGGAACCCCTAATTGGGGGCGAAAAAATTAGTAATAAAACTGATTCCCAGGAGAGTGTCTCTACCAACGAAAAATGGTGGTAGAGAACCTTTGATCTCCGGGACGTGCTTTCTGGACTCGTAGGTTAAGTATCGACCATATAAGGCGCCGCGGCTGCCGTGGGTTAGGGAATGAAGGGAACATGAGATGGTGTGGGCTGTGTAGGTAAAATGCTACTTTGTGTATGGGATATAGGGTAAATATTGGGCAAAATTGGGCAGCGAACGTTTTGCGCATGGCAAGAAGAGGATGGGTAGTTGGAGTGCCTAGCTAGGCGGAGGTCGTTATTTTCGTGCAAAGAGATTTCCAGAGTTCAAGTAGGCTCGCTGGGTGGTGGCCAGTAAATTTACTTTGTGAGCTTTGATATCTTGGTCGGTCTTGGAGCAACGCCATATCGCTTCTGGAGTCTTTTTTCTAGTCTCCTCGTTCGCTATATATATATATATCTGCTTATTTTATTTTTCTCGCAAAGGTTGATTTTGATTTCAATCGACTGTTTTACTTCTGCGCATCTGGCGGTGACGCCACGTGAGCAAACCGGAGTCGAGGAAGACCTTTCGAGCCTTGCAGAGCTCGAAGCCTACCCAAAAGCTGCTGGTGGGACAGCTTGGGGGGACGTAAGGCGGTAAGTGACGTTGTTTGTGGTCGAAGAGACGTGCGTCGAAGTCTGTTTCGTCGGTGGTTTCACACAGGATCGAAGAAAGCATACATTACATACGTTGCCTGAGCGCAAGAAAGCAGTGCGAACGGCATCTTGACAGGAGTGGACAGGCTCGCGAAGTCAGGTGATCTCATCTTGGTGTGTGTTTTCTCTGGTATTTTTCTTGTGGCAACGGCCTTGAAAGGCTTGACAACTTGCTTTGGGTCGTTCTACCTGGTGGTGAGGGAAGAAACGAGCGTCTCTGTGGATGTAACGCATAAGTAGATCCATTGAAAGCTCGATTGTTGTGCATTTGGTTATGAGTGGTCGTGTAGTTTTTGAAGGACAGTTTTGATAAATTTTCGGATCAACGGAGACCGACTCTGTGGACTAGAGTATAGTGCTTGTCCTGTTTGCTAAATTATAGCTTCGACCAGTTGCAGTTTGTTTGGTGCATTTTGTGTGTAAAGTTCAGATTGACTAACCTTTGTTGAATTGGTAGACAGGTATCGCTTCTATCGTTTGGGTGAAAATTCTCTTTTCGCTTTTCATTGATAACCAAGCATTCAGGTCGTGATTGATCGTTGTAGCAGACCTTAAAGCAAAGGTTGAAGTATACGGACTGAGGAGAGGGAAAGGTCTCAGGCGTAGCTTACGAGAAGCTGGGCCGCCTGCAAGATCATTAAAACAGTAGCTGCGTCGACCTCGCTAGTATTGGTTGCGTTTGTGACTGTGGCAAACAAAGATGGTGCTTACCGAGAAGCAACGCACAGAGCTGCATGGTGCAATTCTGGAATACCTTCGGTCGGATGAAAGCTTCCAGTCTGCAGCACAGGAGTTCGGGCAGGCTGTTGGAAATGCGGATCCTGTAAAGTCTCGACCAGACGGTGTTCCTCTGCTTGAGCGGAAATGGACTTCCGTTGTACGCCTGCAACGTAAAGTTTTAGATCTTGAGCAAAAGGTGAAGGACCTTGAAGCAGAACGTAAGGCGGGTGGTTTTGCGGTGGGTCAAGGCAATGGGCCTGATGGTCTCAAGGTGGGTGAGACTTATTTGTTGAAGACAACGAGCCGTTCTCGGCTCAAAGGACATCGCGCTCCTGTCACATGTGTAACATTCCATCCACGCTTTAACATGATGGTTTCCGCGTCGGAGGATGCTTCGTTGAAATTATGGGACTTTGAGACCGGTGAATTCGAGCGTACCCTCAAGGGTCACACTAATGTGGTCCAAGATATTGCCTTTAACATAGATGGAACTCTTTTGGCAAGCTGCAGTGCTGATATGAGTATCAAATTGTGGGATTTTGCGCCCAGTGGTTCGCAAGATTGTATTCGCACCCTCATGGGTCATGACCATAATGTCACGGGAGTAAGGTTTTTGCCAGAGAACCCTCAGCAACTTGCGTCATGCTCTCGTGATAAGACCATTAAGATTTGGGACACTACAAGTGGATATTGCATTCGTACTTTGACCGGTCACGACGATTGGGTTCGCAAGCTCGCGGTTCATCCGGGTAGTCATTTGCTCGCGACTTGCTCAAGTGACCAGTCGGTTATTGTCTGGAACTTGGCAGCTGCTCCTGGCGGCGAATTAATGGAGCGACTTCGTGGTCATGAACACGTGGTGGAATGCGTTGCGTTTTCCTCGGGTCCAGCTGACAAGGTTATGAACCCTTCCCGATCAAAGGCTCTCAATGGTTCTGCACACCCAACTAGTAACAACCATGCTGAGACTCCTCCCACAGCCCCATCATCCCTGACTGTTGCTGGCGGCGCCCATGTTGTCTCGGGATCTCGTGACCGCACGGTGAAGATTTGGCAAGTGGCTTCAGGCATCTGCCTGATGACCCTCGCAGGTCATGACAACTGGGTTCGTGCAGTAGCCTTTCAGCCGAATGGAAAATATCTCATGACTGCATCTGAGGACAAGTCTATTCGAATCTGGGACCTTGAACAGCAGCGCTGCGTGCGCACAGTAGCAAATGCACACACTCACTTTATCACATGTATGGCAGCTCACCCCAAGCTTGCCTTAGTCGCAACTGGCAGTGTCGACACTGAACTTGCTCTCTGGGGAGCTGCTCCTGCATCAGCAAGCGTGTAGAGGAAAATTGTGTTGGGAATCATAATTAACTATCATGCTGCATATATTCTGTCTGCCTGCTTTAGATTTTGTTTGTTTGCTATCCGGGTTTACAATATGAGTCGTCGAAGTCCTCACTAGGACTTGCATCTCATGTAGTCAATTATCATCCGAGGGAGGCAAATGAAGTGAAGTAACTCATATAACATACAAACAAAAGACGTAAATGATGAAGTAAGAAATCCTGTTCAATGACTGCATTCTGCTATTTTCTTGTTGGTGGTCATTTTGTGATGGCTGTCGTAACCTAAGTTATTATTAGCCCTGGAGCTCAAATGAACCGAACGGGAGTGCGAGGTCCATGAGTGGGGCAGTTGATGCTTTGGCGGTAGTCGCAGTTGTTTAATTGAATGCAAGTTGAGTTTTTGTTTTTCTAGTATATTAGCATTCGCCATTTATGTTCGTAAGTGAATGCATGGCAAATATTGTTTCGATTGTGCTTTAAAAGAAGATGCTACTATTTACCATATGCCCAAGTCTCTAAACTGTTTTGCTACGAACGGCTATTGCCCTTTTTTTAATAAGTCGTCTAGATCGCTTTTAAAAGTTCTGAGAACTCTCAAAATAAGAAAACCTTGGACACACAAATTACAGAAAGCCTTCTGCGATTCATGGAGTGATTATCAGTGAAACTCTGCCCATGCTCTTTTAGACCCAATGCGAAGGAATAGGAATCCTTGAGATTGTCATCATTTTCTATCGTTCGTGAGGTACCTTGCCTATTGTTTTACCTCCATGTTTTTCATTATTATGAAGCGCGATATTCAAAAATAAATAATTAATTATTTGACAAGACATGGTTCACCATCAGAAAGTTTTAAATCATAACTTGAGTGTATAGAGAACGAAGCGACAACATTGCGCCAACTAAAACCTGATAGACTTCATCCTATCGAGGAATCTTGGCATTTTAATCCAAAAGTTTTGAACACCAGTGAAAGCACATATGTATAATCATTCACCACCGAAAAAAAACAGGCACCATGATAGCTTTCGGAAAATTCAACCAGAGAAACTCTCTTGACTAGTAGGTAAAGAGGAACCTTCTTCTGAGGGGCAATTCTCACAGCCACAATAATCGTGTTGATACAGGAGCAAGAAAAGTTGAGAACGAAAAGAATGAAGAGAAATAAAAGAGAACAAAACATGATGGTAGTAGAAGAATATACAAAGTTACAGTTCAAGAATCACAAAATGGCTTGTAGAGCCAAATTCTGCGCACAATCGCATCCGGGTCTTTTCTTATTTTAGTGTTGGATGCTTCGTTGATGTGGGGTATATGTGTATGTAAAAGAAGGAATGGCGTAACACCGGCTTGTTTATAGGTATGTATGCATGTGGGAAGATAAAAGTGGTCCTAAGATACGGTGGAAGGGGCTTTAGTGGCCTGCGATGAGCCCGGTTTGCTTACTCAGGTTGGAAGTCTTAAAGTTGCGGCGCATCATTGGGTTAATATCCACAACAATCGCAGTAATATCATCGGGGGCCATGCCTCCATACAAACGCTTCTGTTTAGCGTGGGCCGCAAGCTTAGCAGCGGCCTTAGAGGGTGATGAGATCTTGGACACAAAGCGAGCTACCTCTTGGGTACCCAGAACCTCGAAGATACCGTCTGAGGCAAGCACAAAGCGGGCATACTCACCCTTGGGGATGGTAAAGGAAACAATATCAGGATCAGCAATAACCGAGCGAGCGGCGTAGGTGTCGCCGATGCTACGGGTAACCTGGAGGGACACACCACCACTGTGGCTGAAGATGACCTCCGGGCCCACGGGGGTTCCATTGAGTTGACGGCGGCCAATGTATGAGTGGGGCCGCAAGACCTCACCCGACTGAGCTGCACGCTGCCTCTCACGGCTCCAAAGCTCGCTGTCCAGGAGACCGTTGCGTGGTGAGTGATCCGCTTCCTCAATGCGAATGCGCTCGTTTTCGTTTACTTCAACGCGGTGGTCAAGAGTAATCTGGTCGACGGTACCATCCTGCTGCACAACAATAGCTCTGCAATCGCCAACCCAGGCGGCCTTGCAGAAAGTCTCGTCTTGCACGGCATCATCAAGCAAGTTTGCGGCAGGCTCAGACTCCACAAAGAGAGTTACTGCGCAGGTACCAGAGCGAGGCTCGGCGTGGCGTGATGCACGAACGAGCTCGTCCATGCGCTGGTATCCGAATGCAATTGCCTCATCGCTGGGCATAGTCATGGGGATGTGCTGACGGGAGAGGCCGAGAGAGAGAAGAGAGATGTCCTTCTCGACGGCGACGGGACTGACAGACTCGTCGTCCTCAGAGTCAAGCTCAGCGGAGGATCCTCGGGAGCGCTTATCGAAGTTTGCAATTACATCGTAGAGTTTAGAGACACAGAGATCTGCTGCGAGCGCCGATGTGCCGTGGCCATCGAAGACACCGAAGTAGTGCACTTCATCGCCATCCTCGTTGCCCAAACGAATGTCGTACCTGTCCTGATCCTTTTTGCCGATAGCCTGTGCAACACCATACTGGACAGCTGCACCGTCGTACTGGTGAGAGATGAGCTTACCGAGCTCGCTGCGGCCTTCAGCGCGGCTGAAGGAGCGGTGGGGTCCGAATCCCTGCTCCACAAGTTCTTCAGAGGTCATGCTGGATGTGCTGGATTTAGCCGCGGACTTCAAGCTGTGCGAGCTCATGCCGCTAAACTTGGGAAGCGACCTCCTGAAGTTGCCGAGGGAACCCTTGAGCCTGCCTCCAAGGTTCTCCTTGCGGCTCATGCTCGACATGGTCGAGGGAATGCTGTCATCCTGAAGCTCCATCTTCGCTGCTGCAATTCGGTTTTGGGTGCTCGCGAAGGCAACTAGTTGACCAAACTTCAGAAGTACTTAGAGTACTAGCCTTGACAAACTCCAAAGAGGAACAGTGCACGCCTCCTCCTTCTTCTTCTTCTTCTTCCCTTTATTTCTTTTCTTCTTCAGTGCCAAGTCCTGAATGAGGGGGGCGACTCTCTAGATGAGGCGTCGGCGACTTATGCTGGTTGCTGCTCCTGAAGCTTGCTTGCTTGCTTGCTTGCAGCAGCTAACTGTAGCTGTCTGGCTGCACGGGGTTAGCGGTCTGGCTGGTCGGCGGGCGGGGGGTCGGCACGCACAGACCAGAGATCAGGTATTTTAGCAATTGCTCGAGGCGTCGTCTCGCTGCACTCGCGAAGACGGGCTGTTCGAGGTTTGCTGTGCCGACTGCTCGTCCTCCTCTTTTTCTTTTTTTTTTCTTCTTTTTTCCTTCTTCTTTCGGTATGTATGTACGGCAGTTCTCAGTTTGTCACTTTATTTACATGTTTAAATACTTTATTTAAAATACTTTATTATTTTAAAAAACAAAGCAAATATCTAAAATACTTTTTTTTATTAAATATATATAAATATTAAACTATACAAGCTTAGTAACAAAGAGACGGATGACAAAGCTTGCTTGCTTCAGGAAGTTTCCCCTTTCCAACCATATTGAAGACTGCGCTCTTTCTTTTCTTTCCTTTCCTTACCTTACCTTTTCTTTCCTAAAAAACAAAACAAAACAAAACAAAACAAAACAAAACAAAACAAAACAAAGCAAAGCAATAATTTATAAACAAATTAAATATCAATCAACTTTCATTAAAAGGTTCAGCCTCTCACTTTGCAGGGCCCCTCACCTTTCTTTGACAAGTTACTAACTATCCATCCTCAGTAAACAGCCACTCTACTCAGCGCACTCACTTCCTTTCATTTCACGCCTCACGCCTCACTTTTCTTTCCTCCTGCCCTCCTCTGCAAGCAAGTGCCACGAGAAGTAAGCAAATAAATAATGAATGCAACAAGACTTTGTTTAATTGGTTGTTTAATTTGTTCTTGAATTTCTTGAATTTGTTTCATTAGCGAGACACTCTTTCAATCAACTCTGAGCGTCCATGATCAGGCTCAGACAGACGGCGGCAACACCGAGAGAGCCTGCGGTGCTTCATTCATTCTTTCTCTCTTTCTGCTGCCTTCGATGTTCACGCAGAACAAAGCAAGAAAGCAAGAATGAAAGAAAGAAAGAATCAGGCGCTCACAGGCCCGTGCTCGAATACATTTCTTTCTTCTGTCTTGACTGGTCATATCATCGAATGCCTTTTTCTTTCTTTCTTTCCTTTTTTATTTCTTTCTTTCCTTCTTGCCGCGAGAGGGCTCAGAACTCAGATAGAAACAGCAAACAGAGAGCTTAAACTCGAGGATATCAGTCAATCGATCAGTCAATCGATCAGTCAATCGATCAAGGATTTGAAAACTAGGCGAAGGAGAAGAAGAACAAAAACAAGTGTCTCCTTCTCCCCTTCGTTTTCCCTAGAATTGGCGGTCGCTCGCTCGGGCGTCTCCTCCCTCTGTTGCGCTTATTGCGCTTACTGCGCTTATTGCGCTTATTGCGCTTATCAATCACCCTTCTTTCTTGGCCGCTGTCTCTCTTCCCCCTCACAGAGAACCACGCGAAACTAACATTCTTTCCTACTTTGCATTTCATTTAAAAGCAAGCAGAAAATATAGAATACCTCCATTGCTACATATATCGGCAAACAAACAGAAAAATAAAAGGAGTTCTTCTGGAGCTTTCTATCATATGAGACTGACTCGCACTGCGGGGACCAAGGGACTTGCGCAGGCTGTCCAAGCACTAGTCTTCTCACTACGGATAGATAGCTGTTATTTAATTACTGGCTAGCTGTAATGCTTATTGTAAGTCACACTAAATTTAATTTTAAAATAACTAAATAATGATCATTTTAATTTAAGGAAAAAAAAAGAGACTGAAAGAATGTGAGCTGCGAGCGGCGACTGCTATATTTAGCGCTAATATATCTTAGCATTCTCGCACGCACACGCGTTTGCTCGCCGACGCTGACCCACGCCGTCTCTCTCAGGAGTTCCTCTCTGTTGACGCGCCGCAGAGTCAGTGTCTAAAAAGGTGCGTAGGGTTACTTCTATCCCAGGGGTAGGAGTCCTATGGGGTGACGGCGTATTTTAATCAAGCTTCCAGCGTATTTTAATGAGCCGCTGTTCGCAGAAGCAGACGGACAGAAATGAAAGAATAATGTTTCTACTTTTCTCTTGTTTCTGCAGGTAGTAGTAATAATAGCAGTAGCGGTAGTGGTAGTCGTAAACAAACACTTCCCTGGCGCGAGCAGGAATCGTCTCAAACCAGCTGGTAAAAGATACATTAAAAAACAGAAAGAAACTGAACAGAAAGGCGGCGAATGAGAGAAAGAATAGATAAATAAGACAAAACTCAAGAACTCGGTCTCAAAACCAGCTTTCTCGATCAGAGAAGGCTCTCATTTGTCTCAAAGGGCCTCTGATCTGATCTGATTTGATCTGATCTGATCGATACACGTGCAGCTCTTGCGCACTGGCTCGAGACGGCGCCAGTCCTACGCATGATTTATCCATTTATTTCTTTATTCATTTGTATATTCATTTATTTACTCATGAATTTATTTATTTGTTTACTCATGTACTTATTCATTTGTTTACTCATGTACTTATTCATTCATTTACTCACGTATTTATTCATTTATTTACTCACGTATTTATTCATTTATTTACTCACTATTTATTCATTTGTTTACTCGTGTACTTATTCATTCATTCATTCATTCATTCATTCATTCATTCATTCATTCATTCATTCATTCATTTCCTTACGCTCCCATTTCGTGTTATCAGTTTCGTTTCCTTTCACGAAGAAGACTAAAAATAAGGCACTATCGGCCATCACGTCAAATTCGATCGATTGCTTTGGCCATTTCTGATCAAATCAAACTATCGCCAAAGCCCAACGCGTCAACTTCGAACAAGCCCGCATTCATGCTCGAAGGCCTTTCAATGGTGGAACATGGAGCACTTTGTCTCATTCGGGCCACAGATCAGCGACGTCAATAGATCGAATGAATCAATGCATGAGTGAGTGATGAATGAATCAATGAATTATTGAGCGAGTTCGTCTCAGGCCAACCTGGCGAAACAACAGAGCACATGAGGAGTAATAGCTATCTACAGCTGCTAATCACAGGGTGCGTAGGCGCCACTTACCGCCGTCTACACGGCAGGAGCCAATAAAGCCGCTACGCCGCGTCTATCGAAAACAATAGAACGAGTCGCTGTGGAGGATTTCGCAGGATCGCGGTGAGTGATCTTGGAGACAGCAAGAGCAGCTTTTATTTATTCATTTATAAATTAATTAATTCATTTATTCATTTGTTTATTTACTTGAAAGGTAATCGATGCACTTTAATTTATTCAAGAGTAATTCATTTCTTTCTTCATCTTTTGATTGATTTGGGAGTTCAATTCACGATGAATAGATTACCAGACAGAGGAGCGAAAGAAGAGGTGGTCCAAGATACCGCTTCAGAGCACCTCATCTCCGGCATTGCTGAGGCGACGTTGATTTCGTGTGCCGCTACTTATAAATGTATTTATGTATGTATGCATGTATGCCTAATCACTGATTTTTTGTTTGTTTTTGTGTTGGCTTCTTCACGTCGATAAACTCGTCGCTCCAAATTGAGGTTGAGCCGTCTTCGAATGAGAACATCGACGCTTGAGTTGGCTTTGGTTTGGAGAGCAACAGCCGTAACTGCCCATCTAGTCCAAGAATTCGAGGTGCTCTGTGGCTGTGGACACCGTGGGTATGATGTATTTTTATATGTATGTATGTCTCTATGTCTATGCGTACGAAAGTACTAAGTCAGCACTTGTACTGCTGCTTCATACTGAGGTAGTTGGCCAATAGAATTTACTAATCTGTTCGTCATTTTTAATAAACGAGCTCTAAAAAATGATCAAGTAGAAAACAAACAAATCAGAGAAAACAAAGAAATCAATAAACAATCCTCACTCGATGAGGAGACACTTGCGCACACCGTAGTACAGGCACCCGAGGTGTGTTTCCCCGGCACTTCCTTTGCTGCAGTGCACCTCGTGAAAGGTGCTGCATTCCGGGGCAACCGCACCAAAGGGGGTCAGGGGAAGGTCTTTTGGCCTAACGGGTAAACCTTTTTCTCCGGTAGTCGGTGGCGCGCGCATCATAATTAAATGAGTAGGACCTTCTAAGTACGCCTGCTTCCAACCGTCTATTAACCGAATTGAAAGAAAGTTGGAAAGAAAGAAATAAAGAAATAAAGTAATATAAATGGTATGTTGAAGACAGCAGCGATTGCATTGGAAGGAGTGCGAACGGAAGCAATAAAAATCGAGGGAAAGCCACGCGCGCTCTCCATCTCTGACCACCTTGCTTTCCGTATTAAGCCCTTCAGAGCCACGAAGTGTTAGTGCCTGCGTTAGCAAAAGGCCTCCCTCTCATACACAGGAATAGCTCGAGTAAATTTATTCGCTGTCTGTTTCAATTTCCAGCTCATGCGTCATCTCCACCTTTCTTCCTTTCTCAAATATCCAAATCTGCTTTTGGAGACCATTTTGCGAACGAGAAAGAAAAACAAAATTCCTTTTATATTTCTATTTCTATATATTTAAAAAAACTTTTTAAAAAAAAACTTTAAAACTTGAATTAAATTGAAAATTGAAAGGCGCTATCTGTGCTATTAGCACCTACGTAGTACATTCAGCCAGCAAAGCCTAGCTAGCTAGATAGCATCTAGCACCTCTTAGCGCCTGTTTAGTGGCTGTTTAGTGCTTTTCAAATGAAACAGAGCACTCATTCCCCATTCCTTTCGAAATCTTTTTGGGTTGATTTAGTTGTAACTTGTAGAACATAGGATTGATTGGATATATATATATATAGAGAGAGAGAGAAGACTGAGTCGTCATTGCGATGGCACTTCTCGCCGCATTGCTTCAAGAGGACCTGCAAACAGCCTCGCAGAAGCCGCGAGTGGCCACGAGACGAGGGGAGAGAGCGTCCCGCGGAGCTCGTTCAGCCTTGAACTGCGCCTTTCTGCATCAACTGCGCCAATTGAGCGCCGTCTCCGCCGCCACCCACGCCTCGAGCACCAGTGGTCCATGGCCTGTGCTTTCTGATGATGGGTCGTTCGTTGCTTCAGCCAATTCCACCCAATTCCACTCAGTTCCATTCAAAGAAATAAAAATAAAATAAAATACCGCTCTTTACCTTCTTCGCCGCTGTCTCCTATTACCCACTACTACTTCCTCGCCTATTTATCTACATATTTATCTATCTATCTATGAACTTTTGTGGGTTAGTAATACACAGATAGCGGTTAGCTACCTAGCTACCTATGAGATAGGACCTCCCGCGGTTGCGGCCTCTTACCCTAAACACTAGGCCATCCTAAGCCAGGCATGCGGTGCTCATGCCACTTGGAAAAACTTTTCATTCTTTCTAAGTTTCAAGTTGTTCCTTTCCCTGTTTTAAGTTTAAATTTTAGTCAAGTTAGGTATGATGACCTTATTTATCCTCGGAACATCCTTTTTAAATTGAGAAAACAAATGCTTTTTTTGTTGTATTTTTTTCGATTAGTAGACAGAGTAGGATAGATAGGTACTTTTTAAATGATGGGTGGTCTGGAAGAAGGAGGGAAGGAAGGAATGCAATTGTTATTTTCGCAGAACTGACGATCGGCAGCGAAAAGCTCTCGTGAGGCTGATTGGTTGACTGATTGATCGTTTGTTTGTTTAATCGTTTGATCGATCGTGGAGACAGGGACAAAAGTGCAGGAAAGGCCTCTGTCCCTGGCTGCTGTGCGCAGCTGCTGCAGTGTCTTTCTTTTCACAAACAAAGAATTAAATGTAGGGCTGCTGAGCTGAAAGGATCCAAGTATGTGGGGTGGATCAATGAACAAATGAATAAACAGACGAATCATCTTTCCACTTACCAGGGTCGTTACCTCAAACCACCATTGGACATTACCCAATTTTTATTCATGAAAGAATATTTCATTTTCATTCGCTCCCTCCAAACAGTTAGTGAGTTAGTTATACAGCGCGCAAAGAACTGTCTCCAGAGCTGCAGAGAACGGTAAAGCAGCGCTCTCTTTCTGCCTCCTTAAGTGCTGCCACCGCTGCTCTTGGCTATGCAGGCCGCCTTATTGATTGCGCGTATTATTGCACGTGCCTATACAGTGCGCAACGCTCTTTCCGCCGCCCATGCCAATTAATGACTTCGTGGTCTCTTTGGGGCTCCAAGAGGCGACGGATCTTCACAGAACCCATGGCCACAAAAACCCCTCGAGCCGAGTCGACCCAGGCCGCTCGCATCGCGTGAGGCCTGCAGGGGGGAACGAGCCCGCACGGGTGATCGGCCGGCCCAATCTCGAGCACCGAGGAATCCCCACGGCATGGACGCCACGCAGGCGGAGAGGTTCATGGCAGGCGGGATGCTGCTGTGATGGTCCTCCGCGCTTATACATATACACAACGTGTAAAGCAAAACACACACTCTCTCGCATACACATAAACACGCTCATATAACATTATATTTACACACATCATACATGTATGTGTATATGTATTATGTGTGTTTTGCTTTCTTCTTGCGCTGCTTTCTTCTCTCACTGAGCTATCGAGGTCTTGGCCTCAAGTTTGTTTTGGCTGGGTTTACAGCGAAGCGCGAAAGCCGTGGGCGAAAGGTGTGTACCGGCCGATGAGGCGGCGAAGAGCCGAGTTTGGCGGCAGAAGAAGAAGCTGTGGAACGATGGCGGAGGAACTGCTGTCTGTCTGTCCCTTCAAAGAACTTCAAAGAAGATCGAACTTGTGTTTTCTATAGGAGGAAAACCTGTTGGGATGGGAGCAGGTAACAAGAAGAACAGAGCACGGACCTACCCAGTTAAGTTCTTATGTATGCCCTCTTTTTTTTTTCATTTTTCTGCTTTTTTATTCATTTCTTTTTTTAGAATTAAGAATGAACATTTATTTTAATTTAATAAAAATAAAAATAGAAAATTTTAAATTTGTGTTTGTTCAATATGTCGGTTTTTGAATGAAGAAAGAAATCCCTGTCGGCGCTCCCAGGGTGTGCTTCCCACTGAAAGCAGGGACGGGAGCCGCCGGAGCCGGAGTGCTGCGGGGCCCACTATGGAGGTTGCTGCTCGCCCCGACACCCACAGTGCCCAGAGTGATATGGCAGCGGGTTCCTCTATCGCATCCCGCAGTCGCTCAAGATGATAGCTCTGCCGCCCCCCAGTCGGGACAGGTTCATTGTATACAACTCCCGCAGCGAGCCAGGCCTGCTCGGAGCTCAATAATGTTAATTTTTCTAAGATAGCGAGTTTTTCTCAGTCAGTCTCTCCGTTGTTCGAATGATTGCTATTCATTCTTCTGTTTTCAGTTTGTTTCTTTGCTTCTTTGTTTGTTTCTTTTGTTTGTTTGTGAATAAAAAGGAAAACTCATTCTGTTCAAGATTTTGGTTGCGGAGAAAGCGACGAACTTCGAACTAGAATCGAGTTGAAAATCCTGTGAATATTGAATCGAAATGCTCGCAGGACGAGGAGTTCGGAGACTCTTCGAAGTCTCAAGCGGCCCTCGTGAGCACACGCCCCTCCTGGAGAAACGAGTGCTTCGCATGACGATTGATTTCGCAGGTCTCGAGAGCCCAAATCCTTCCTCCATTCATTCATTCATTCATTCATTTATTCATTTATTCAATCTAAGCCGATCTTTTCAGAGCTTTGCCAATAATGGCGGTAACCAGGACTCTCTTAGTTAAAGTAGTCATGTGGCCAAATCACGTGTACTGAGTACGGCTCTTGAGTCGTTTCCCTTTCTTCGATTTTAGCCTTAGCTTTCAATCAAAAAGTTCGACATATGCAAACGAACGAACGGCAGTAAGGCAAATCGTGGCTGATCTACGTACTTGATTCCCCTCTCTTTCACAGAGACATGTTTTGGATTTGTTATTTTTAATGTTGTTAAGATTAAAATGCAACAGATCAACGGTCGCGAATTGTATGTAACCTTTTATGATTTCTTTCGCCATCTCAATCACGATTATTAATTCATTCATTCATGCATTCATTCATTATTTGTTCCGCTTCTCTAGAGGCCACGAGGAAACGAACAGCAGCAGAAGAAGAGATATTCTGACCTCAGGCCGAGCGTAGCTTTTCGCTCTCTTCTGGACAGACATTCTGAGAAAGGAATCCTCGAATTCACTCCATTCCTCTCTATTTATCTCTCTATTTATCTCTCTCTCTGTGATCTGCGGCGATTCTCTTTTGCAGATAAAATAAAATCAAAAGAAAACTGCCAAGCCAAGCTGAGGCAGGAATGAGGCGCTTCTGTTCCTTCCTCGCTCATGAGGCGTAGTGCTTTCTTGCGAGCTCCAGCTTCACTCGGTCTCGGCATCGCACGCACGCGTACCCAAAGTTCCTGTCCACGAGGCCCCCTCTTCTCTTCTGCGCAGGAAACCGTCGCCGAGCAAAGCCATTTCCAGTAGTATCAGAGAGAACGAGCTAGAAGAAGAAGAAGAAGAAGAAGAAGAAAGAAACTTAAACTTTCTAAGGCCCCCTTTCTTGGCTTCTTTCTGCGGCTTAGAGTAGTGGGATAATAGCCATACTTCGGCAATCAAGCCGCTTCCTCTCACGGCAACTCGAATTGAGAAAGAGTTCTTTGATTGTTGTTTGATTAATTGTTTGTTTGTTTGTTTGTTTGTTTGTTCATCTGTTTGTTTGTTTAGAGGTATGTAGTAGGTACGGAGGCGGGTTTTAAGTGGGATAACTACCTAACTAACTAACTAACGAAGTAACTAACTAACTAAGTAACAAACTGTTGTCAAGTTGTGTGGGAAGAAAACAAAGAGAAGCGATGGAAAGAGAAAGCTGAAGAAGGCTGTTCGGGAGACCCTTCGTCGCGAAGGCATTTGTGGAGGTCGAGCATTTGCAACTCAGAGATCACGCAGGGCAGAAGAGTACTTGCTACCTGGCAGGCAGGCAAGTTTAGCAGCGTAGGGGCCTTCGAGCTCGATCTCGATCTCAATGCGGTTCTCGGAGACTTCATTTGGCAGACCCCTGAGTCCAAGATCTCCTGCAATCATTCAATCATTCATTCATTCATTTAATCATTTAATCAATTATTCAATTAATCATTCATTCATTCATTCATTCAATCATTCAATCATTAAATCAATTAATCATTCATTCATTCATTCATTCAATCATTAAATCAATTGATCATTCATTCATTCATTTATTCAATCATTTAATCAAGGCTAGCAGTCAGATATATCATGCTAATCACGAGGGTGGTGGTGACGGCGGTGGCTGCGAAAGAACTTGAACGCTTGATCATCCAAGCGACCCTTCTGCGAAACGAGCGTGCACGCCAAGGCAGACGAACAGTCGCAGGAAAAACAACAGCGGGGCTACTGGAAAGTACCTATCCCTAGATCTGAAGAGCAGAGCAAGCACGGCGATCACAAGCGATGGATACGCCCGCACACTCTTGCTTGCTCGGTTCTCTTCCCTCTCTTTTAGTCAAAGCGCGGATGCTTTTGTCGTTCTTGAACTGTGAAGAAGACAACGGCAGTCCCAAGAAGAAAGAAAGAGACTCAGAGGTACCAACCTCCTTCGATCGCGTGCCGCTGCCTCAGCGCCATCCATCATACAGACCGACCTGAGCGCGGCACGTTTTTAGTTGGCATATTCTTGTTCTTCGCTCGAGTTAAAGGAAGAGCACGAACCCTTGAGTGAGCGGAAACAAACCCACTCTTCATCACCGTCACCGCCGCAAAACGAAGCGTTCCAAGCGCAAGCAAGCAAGCAGATGATAGACGGATGCACAGGTACTATGGCCATCCAGCCAGAGCCCAGAGGTGAAAACCTCTTGGCTTGGCTGTAAGACAGAACTCAAGCGAAACGAAGCAAAAGCATGCATTGCTAATCGGTTTCCAGGTACTGCTGGTGGATCTCCACCTCGTCGATAATAGCCATCACGCTTGCATTCTCGGAGTCTCCCCTTGAACGATCCGTGCAGCCGATCATCGATGGATGATGATCGTCGTACGCCGTCTTGAAAGTTTATTTGCTTTCCGGACTTCTCAAAGTTGGTATCTTTCCTTTCCTTGAAAACTGCTGAGGCGGTTTGCAGCGGTTCTCTTCTACTCTGGCCAGGTAGGAGGTACCAAGGTACCTTCAAGTAGTAACTGGGTGTGTGCGAGAGAGAGAGAGAGAGAGAGATCTTGAGCAGATGGTGGTGCAGATCGCTCTCGCTGCTCTTGGTTGGCACTTGCAGGCGGCTCTGCTGGTTTTGGGAAGGGGACCCTGGAACGGCTCGATGCCATCCATGGTGATTCAATTGTCAACAAGCCTGACGCATGCCGCCTCGCCCTGTTCAAGGGTAGGAAACTTGCTTGCAGCTGAGGACTGACTCTGCTTGGTGACAGCAAATCGACAGCAACAACAACAGCAGCAGCAGCAGCAGCAACAGAAAGGCGGTGTCTCAGGCACGATGGAATCCCTGGACCGCCCCTGCTCTGGAGTGTGCCTTCTTGCCACGGAGTAAAGAGTGGGTAGGTAGGTACCTACTTAACCTAGATAGCTCAGAATGATGATGATGATGATGACGATGGAGTTGTAGAAGGGGCTTGGCTTCCGATTGTGAGGATCAATCGTCACCACGATTAAACCACCTCTTTTGTGTCACCATCATCGTTGTCGAGGAGGCTCTCAAGTTGGCAATCACAAAACCTTTCGGGAGGGAGGTACCATCTATCTATCTATCTACCTACCTACCTACCTACCTACCTACCTACCTACCTACCTATACCTACCTACCCAGAATTATGCAGGTGTTTCGTGAATGGTTTCGTGAAAACTCAGAGTCTCGAGGACAATGCAGTGAGGGCCAGGCGCCGAAACGAGGCGTGCGCAAACATGGGAGTAAGTCGTACCGAACGATTGATTCGGAGTCGTGCCTGGGCTAGCTAGCTTGCTAGCTACCTGCTCTACTCGAGTCTACTCGAGTTAATTCGAGGTGTTTGCCAGATTAAGTAATGCCATTAATCGCCGTTGTGCGTCGTCGCTACAAACAAACAGATCAACTCAAGAAGACTTGAAAACTCTTCAAGCCGCGAGAAATCGAGCGAAAAGGGACCCATGTCTTTCAACAGAATGTAAAGGACAATCAACTTCGTTCGTATCAGACTTCCTATGCCGCTCCACGTTTAACGCGCTTCGCAGAGAGGCTTCCGAAGTAGTGCCACGGACTTGCAGACAGCCTGAGGAAGCGGGGCTATTGATTTAGAGACATACGAGGGCAAGCAAGCAAGCAGCCAGGCAGCCAGGCACACACCGCTGCTTCGCGATCGATTGCAACCGATCGACTCTGGATTGCAGCCTTGGATCATGACCATCATGTGAGCGAACACTCTTGACTGTCTTGACTGCCCACTGCCAGAGCGCTCCGGGCGGTGGCTGCTCTCGACGGCCACGAGCATGTCCACGTCGAGTTCGAAATCAAGACTGCAGAGGACCCAGCTAGGCACACACCCAACCAAACACGCCTTCGCCATCGCCACTGCAGCGGCAGAAGGACAGCTATCTAGCCATCTCCATCCCCGTCTCCGTCTCCGTCTCCGTCTTCGCCCGAAAGCAGGTCGTGCCCAGGCAATCAAGCCTCCGACCCTTCAGGATTTGAAAGCACAGGGCATCTCTGTCTCCATGAACCTCGAGCTCGACGCCTCCAGGGTGCGCCTGAGCTGCTCGGAGATCGTCCCGCACACCCCAGCATGAACGAAGGAATGAATGCCAAATCGAGCGCCCACACGCTCGCTCGCTGGCTGCCCAGCTAGCTAGCTAGCTAGCTAGCTTGGCTCGCTGGCCAGACCGTCGTGAGTTCAATCAAACTCGCTCTCAGCCTGTGGATTCGTTAGAGCTCTGCTCCTAAGGCCGCGGTGGCGATCTCCTCGCCGTGCAGGACGACGCTCTCGGGCTCGTTTGGTTTGAATCAAGAAGCAAGCTCGTTGCGTGGTTGGTTTGTTTGCTGCGTCTCAGGGAGGCTTGGCATGGAGCTTGGGAATCTACAGTCGCCTTGAGCGAGCCGCGAGGTGATCGAGCGATCGTTGGGCTCCGTTGCCGCCAGGTCGCGACCATCAGCGCCACGAAGGAAACCTTGATCTCCTGACGCTGCGAACTCGCTCAAACGAAGCAAGCGTGGCTGGCGTGAATGAAATGAAATGACCGTCGAGCCTAAAGCAGGATCCGGAGCGACGACTGTGACCGACTGCGATCTGCTGTGCCAAAATGCAAGCTGTCAGTCAATGCGCTCGAGGGAAAGCAAGCTCGCTCCAGCCGCCGCGAGAAAGCTCAGGACTGAGCTCTCCGCCACGAAGAGGCGACCATCTCTTCTTTTGGGGATGTATGGCGGTTCTCCTTCGTCGATGTAAAAAACCATGAAAATGAACTTTTGAAAAGTAAAAGGAAAAATAAGGAGCCAATTGAGAAAGACAGAGACAGACAGGCAGACAGACAGACAGACTGAAGGGCTGGAGGCCCACTGAGGGATTGTTGAGAGGTCTGTGCGCATCTGCGGGGCACAGGTTTCCCACAGTTGTGACGCAACTGCGAGCGTGCCTCCGTAATTGCATTCGTGCTTCCCTTTCCGCGCGTCACTGGATTTCCTTATCTTCTGCGAGCAGTTTCCCCCTACAGGTGCTAAGGTTTATCGTAGGTGAGTCTAACATTTGATCTTTTATAACTAACTAAATACTTTTCTTCGCGGCGCATAACACTCTTTTTAAAAGTGTATCTCTAAAAACGTTTTTAAAGCAGCAAAACTTTCACTCGAGCTTTTTTGGAGGAAGGAAGGAAGGTTTGTTTTGTTTACACGAATAAAAGAAAAAGAAATAGAAAAAGATCCTTTTGAATTTCCGGACAGACAAATTTGAAGAATTGGAAGTGTTTTAGTTGCAAGAAGCGAAGTCTTCCAGAAAACATACAGTAGTAAAGTAGTGTAGCGCAAACGAGGGCTTCGCTCTATCTTAGGCTACTCAAGCCCGCCAAAGACTTTGGTGGTTCTCTTTACGAGACGAAGTCTGATGGTCACGAATTCAAATCCGCGTGGAATTCGAATTCAAATCCGCGTGGAATTCGAATTCAAATCCGCGTGGAATTCGAATTCAAATCAGCGAGCAATTCGAATTCAAATCAGCGAGCAATTCGAATCATCGTGGAGTTCGAGTCGTCGTGGAGCTCTCAGGATAACAGCATGGCCTCGACGTGAATGCGTGCTGCGAGCATGGGCCAGCAGCTTCGAACTTGAAGAAGCTTGCAAGCATTGCTTGGACTGCTTGCAATGCTTGCGCTGCGTGCATTCATGGCGGGCTTCTTCGGGTTGGTTCATGGACCCTCAAAGCATTCCTGCCACAGCGGCGACAAAGCTGAAGAGCCCGAGGACCGGCAGAGCGCTCAACTGCTCACTCACTTACTCTCTCGTTCACTCGGACCACGCCTCAGACGAGGACTCGGGCTGCTGCCGCCTCGCCACCTCACTCAAAGTTCGAGTTTGAAAATCAAATGAATGTAGTTGCCGGGGTTTTGCGTGTTAGAAATCCCATTTCAACCTCTGCTGCAGATGGCAATCGAGAGCCTAGAGATGGACCCCCTCCCCCTCCTCTTCGTCGTCGGCGTCCACAGACAGGCGCCCTGAGACCCCCTCCAGGGCTCGAGCACGGGTCTCTTCGGTGCCACCCTGCCAGCCAGCCAGCCAGGCAGACAGCCAAACAGACAGCTTCGAGCGCGAGGCCTTTTCGGTGACTAAGGTGGTTTCCAGGATGGTTTCCAAGATGATCTGCAAGAAGATCTGCAAGAAGATCTGCAAGAAGATCTGCAAGATGATCTGCAAGATGATCTGCAAGATGATCTGCAAGATGGTTTCCAAGATGATCTCCAAGATGATCTCCAAGATGATCTCCAAGATGGGGCTTCAAGATGTCGCTAAGTTGGGCTTCTTTCCCGGGTCAAGCAGGATCTTTCGATATTCTTCAGGATCTTTCGATGTAAATCCTCTCAGACTGGTGGTGAGCTCGCCGGCTCGCTAGTTTGCTTGCCTGATATGCCTGAGACGCCTCGCTAGTTTGATCGCAGAAGAAGATCCGCGGGTGGAGTTGAACGAAATTCATCGAAGCGAGCGCGCCGCTTCTCGTTATCTTCCGTGGAACGTCTCTCTCCGTCTCTCCCTCTCTCTCATTCTCTCTCTCTTCAACGTGAGACTTTTGTTAGCATAAGCAAACAACAAAGAAAGAAAGAAAGAAAGAAAGAAAGAAATGAACTACGGCGGCGCCTAACATGGTCTTAGGCTTGAACTGAGAAGAGAAACTACTAGGGAGGGACTATACGTGTGCCTAGTCTTTGATCATTTGAGTCACGGTATTGAACTGACTGTTTGTTTGTTTGTTTGTTTATTTGTTTGTTTATTTGTTTGTTTGGCTGGCTGGCTGGCTGCTCTCTTTCATTGTGGTGCTACAAAACTTGAGGAAAGAAAGCAGCCACGCGACCCAAAGGTAGTTGGCGAGCGATGTCTTTGATGTTCACAATTACGGCACTTCAGCCTAACATCAAGAAACCCCTTCTCAAGATTGGGGCCGAAAGTATATTATATTACCTTCTTCCTTTCACTCCCTTAGTACAATCACCATAATACCTAGCTAGACAAGATCCTATGTACCTACTACTGCCCAGGGTAATTCATTTCTTCTTAACGCTTTTTCTTTATGTATTTAATTTTTATTTAAAAAAATTAAAATTTATTTATTTTTAATCTCAAAAAGACCGTCACATTCTTGATAAAAATAAAAAACAAAATTATCTATTTGTTTATTACTCTTCTTTCAATTTTTTATTTTAAAATTAAATAGATAGTGAAAAGGTGTCAGTGCCTGGCTAGCTGTTTTCTTTTACGCAGAAACGCTGAATATGCTGGAGGTCCAAGAATTTGGATCCGGGAGACGCCCGTCCTTTGCGAGCGGCCCGGTGCCGGGTGATCTCCAAACAAGGAATTCCGTCAAATAAGTGGGAAATCCGTAAGAGCAAGGGAGGTGAATGCCTGCCCTGTCCATGGCAAAGCAGGTGGTTTACCCACTCTGCCGCAGAGGATTGCCTCAATGCCTACCTCATCGCGGGGGAAAACTACGCCAAGCCAGCATGAACGAAATGGAATGGAGTGAGCGGGGATTCTCCGGGCGCCATTTGCTGCGCACCTTCTCGATCGTTTTACTTGCCTCCAGTGGGCGCTGCGTTGTTCTGCAAAGCTGGAAGCAGGAATTCCGGGATCTCTTCGAAACGCTTGAACTGGGACGAGGTGTTCAAGACAGTCCCACTTCTTCTTCTTCTTCTTCTGCTGCTGCTGCTGCTGCTGTTGCTGCTGCTGCGTGTGGCGCAAGGTGTGCTTGAGCTCGCGATCTCGTTGTGGAACCTTGATTGATGAATACATTAGTGCACGTAGGAACCCTGAGCAGCTCCAGAAGCTTCAGCGAGAGTAGCAGCACATTGACGATGAATCATCCTGGAAAGGTCAGCTTCAAAGCAAAGCGTTCCAAGTAGAGCCATAGCAGAGCAGACCGAGACGAGACATCTCCAAAGTGCCCAGGATCTAGTGCTCGCAGCGCGGAGGGATTCATTACTGTTGCTGGCAAGTGAGAACGGGGTCTGACTATGTGCTGGCAAGGAGCCGCGTCCTCAGGCCGCGTCTGTATAGAAAGCGTCCATTGACGCCTGCTGACTGTTTACGATTTGTCCAGGTCAGCGTTGGTTCCTGGAGATTTCTGAGGATAGACTCAGTGACTACGATGGATAGCAGCTAGCCAGTGACTACGATGGATAGCAGCTAGCTACCTCAGTGTCTAGTGCTGCCGGCCAGGAACGAGAGCTGAGATACCTAGGTATCCCTTTGACATCCACTGAGGCAATCTGTAGAAAGGAATAGTTGCCTGCATAACAATGCAGCGCAAAAGTTCGTTGATGCTCCTGCTGCTACTGAAGCTTTTGGTCATGGAAGAAGCGGATTCGTAGAGCATAAAGTTCTGCTAATGAATGAGCTTTTGCGATTAAATCACCTGGGTTGAAGTTTTGTTGACGGGTACTTCTCTGAAAGCTCGGCTTTTGCGAGAGAATTTCTGATGACACGAAGTCGAATATGAAGTTATGCAAACATTCTGTAGTACTAGACCAGTATAAAAACACAACCTAACTACCTCTAGATATGGATACAGTACCTACGTGAAGAAGAACTTGAAGAATAGATAGCATCGTGAGCCTCGCAGAGATAAGAAGAAACCCAGCAGCCACCTGCAACTGCTACAAGAGGGCTTGCAAATATCTGCGCATTGCCGAGAATCAAGAAAATTGCAGGTAAGAACGTGCGAATCTCTCAACTGGAATTCTTCAGAATTCGCAACTTGAAATAATACGCCATGGTGTGCGCTCTTGTGTTTTCCTGTTATTCACTTTTATATATATTTTTTTTTAATATTTTCCGGGTCAAAGGGGGAAGAGTTGAAATGCAATCCTGCTCCGTATTTGGGTACCACCTAGGTAGGCATGCTTTCTTAAAGCAGAGGAGACAACATGTGCCGCCTCCATTGCTACAATAGACTTTTCTTTAGAAGGCTACCTGGTGCTCGACAAATGTCTGCTATCAACCTAAGCACGTATCAATCAACATCCTCTGATAGTCTTTGAAATTGCATGCGGCATCGTTAGTTCTTGCAGTGTCAGCAGCAGTACTTGCGTGTCTATGCATTTTCTATCTCATGCATTCAAGTATCGCGCGGAAGCTTCTTTGTCTTCATAATAACTATCAACGAATTCTAGATCCCAGTATTAGCTTCTTCATGCCAACACTGTTTGGTGAGTACACCAAGAATTATCCAAGGTCTTGCAGTCAATTCATCGGGTCGCAAGGTGCTCAGGAATTGCGCTCGTACCACGTCAGAGAATACCACCCACCCCAAAGTCATCTGAGAGCGCGTTTCATTGCACAATGATTTGATCCGCTGACCCTGGTTTTGATGGTGACTATGTACTTAGTAGGACTACCCTACAGAGAATCAATGAATATGAGACAACAACGTTTTTTTCATAGTAGTAGTTAAGATTAGAAGGAGAGAATGGAATGAATTTAACGACCAACTTGAAGAACTTTGATGTTGCGAGAGATGGGATGAGCAATCTTAGTGACACGAAACGGAACTTCAAGCTCAAGATTATCGTGAGTGTTTGGACACACTAGAGACAGAAGCCGAGGTGGATCGGCAGTCGAGGTAACTTTAGGTGTGCTTGCACACCAGCGACCTGTTTGTTTGGGGGAAAATAGAGTCGCCATGGGCAACGAAGATAGCAGGCTTGTGGACGAAGGCGGAGGAGAGTTCGACCCTCGCAAGAATTATGACAAGCGCACGTCTCGCAAACATCACCGCCAGGACTTCATGGGCGCTATCCGCACTTGGAGAGCTCGCAAAGAAGCAGAACTTGGACCCAACGGCACGCTCCTGACACAAAGGTCCTCGTCACCCGCCTCAGCTGCACAGAAACAGCATCTAAACCATCATCAACGCCCACATCGAAATCGCCATCACCAACACCAAAATCATCACTTAGATCTTCACCTGGATGATCTGGATGATGAGACCAATTATCAAACGCGCAATTATCAAGAGCAGAAACATGCAAGGTCAAGGCAAAACGCTTCAAACAGTCCGGAGCGCAGAAGATCTGGCCAACATCCACAACGTCAACATCAGCGCTACCACTCGCCTCGTAGACGTAATCAAAGAAATTCGACGAGACGACGCAACTCAAGCATGTCCTCAACCGCATCACCTCCACCGCCATCGTCTCCAAACCAAGGGCTAAGAAATATGCGAACCACTTCAGACGATTCGCAGCCGCCACCTCCACCTCCACCGCCGCCCAGCTCACCGCCGCCAAAGAGTCCATTGCACTTAAAAGAAGACGAAATGCGCATGGTGGACTGGTTTGAGATGATGTGTACAAGAGATGCACAACGGGGAGCGGCTTTCCTTGAGCATCTTCAGAAAACTCATCGCAGAATCTCTCGACAGCACTCCGCAACACCAAAGGGATTTCGCAGCAAACACACTGCACAAAGTTTATCTGTGGAAGTCCCGCCAAAAGCATCACCAGTGACCCCTGTTCGCCTTAACTTTGCTGCAATGCAACCTCATCGAAGACAACGTGACCAACAAGAAACCACGTTGACAAGCCAGTCCGGAGCAGGCCGCCGCAAACATTCCGATGTCGTCACAAGTGCAGCAACTCGTGCTCTATCGCCCAAGCAAGCCTCTAAACGCCTTCAAGTGTTCTTGCGCAAAAGACCAATGTTTAACAAGGAAATCGACCAGGACTTTGACGTTGTTGATGCAACTGGCGCTCTCCAACCAAATGCAGTTGTTATTTTTGATACACGTATGAAAGCTGATATGCGTGGAATGAAAATGACGCCCCAGGTTTTCTCATTCGATCGCGTCTTTGATGAGTTCACCTCTAACGCTCAGGTGTACAGAGAAACCACAATTGGCCTTGTGCAGCATGCACTTGCAGGCAAGCTTGCGAGTGCTTTCGTCTTTGGACAAACCGGCTCAGGAAAAACGTACACCATGACGGCCATTCTTACCCTTGCAGCACAAACAATATTTCATGTTTTGGGATCTGCAAATCGCGCCCAAGTTTATCTTACCATGTATGAGCTCTACGGCACCCAATGTCGCGATTTATTGGCACCGCGAGCCTCAGATGCAGGTTTATACCCCTATGAAACTCACGATCACAGTCAAGAGTACCCGTCTGCAGAGACGTTGCTTGATCCTGAGGAATCTTACACTGGGAACCCCTCTGCTGGGGTAGCGAATGAAAGCAATGCCGGTAGTGCAGTGCGCATGCTTGAAGACGGCGATGGATCTCTGCGCTTACCAGGTCTTACAACGAAGCCTGTATACTCCCAAGAAGAACTCTTAGAATGCATTGAGCTTGGCCAGCTTGCACGCGCAACTTGTGAAACAGGCGTACATGATCGTTCATCCCGTTCACACGCATTTTGCCAAATCAATATCAAGTACGAAGACAGGGATGGCCAGCTCATGTTAGTGGACTTGGCAGGCTCAGAGCGAAACAAAGACTCCCTTCATCATGACGCGCGCCTTGCAAGGGAAGGCGCAGAAATCAATAAGTCTTTGATGGTGCTCAAAGACTGTTTTCGAGCGCAGGCGGAAGGCAAAGCCTTTGTTCCGTTTCGTGCAAGCATGCTTACACGTATTCTCAAGTCAGCATTGACAGACCCTGAGGGGAAAACCTCAATCATCGCTACGGTCAGTCCTAGCTCTGGTGACACTGAACATTCTTTGAGTACTCTCACAAATGTCTCAGTCATGATGGGAGAGTCCCGTGGCGAGCAGAAGCCTCAACACTTCAAACTACCTGTCGAAGATGTAGCAAGCCAATCTGTTCTAAAAGCCAACCGAGCATACAATGAAGCAAAGGCTGCAGATCCTCGCAAATGGTCGGTTGAAAAGGTTCGTGAATGGTGGGCCTCGAAAGCACCTGCGCACATTGCACCACCACCTGCTATGGACGGTGCGATGCTTGCAAAGTGGTCTCAGAGCCGCTTCACTCAATATTGTCGTGAAACGTGTGCACGGGCTCGAAAACAAGCCGAAGCTGAGTCTGGTGCTGGAAAAACGAATTCTGCATTTGTACCCGAGAGTGGACAGGATTCTTCATCACCAAATCCGACTGTAGATCAAGCACGTTCTCGAGCCACTACTCCAACGCGCACAAAAACCTCCAACACAGCCGCTACCAAGCAATCTGCAAAATCATCTTCAACGACAAACAGTGCGAGCACTCGAGGAATATTGACCGTGGATGCAAACGCTGTCGGAGACGACCTATACAACAATTTTCGAGAAATGATCTCAAACTTGCGTAAGCAACAGCAGCTTCGCGTCCAAGCCAAGGTAGGCCGTCGTTAGACCTTCTTGTAGACAAACTTTTTCTTTGAGAACAAGTGCCTCAAGCCACTTGCCGTGTCTATTTTGACATATGTACTTTGTTTAACAGGGAATGAGCTCGATACTGGCTCCTATTTAATGGATGAATGATAGAGCATAGACTGATCGACTAATTGGAAGCATTGTAGGATTATTATTAATTTCGCAGCTACCTAATTTCATTCATTTATGAACCGGTTTTTATCTTTCATTTCTTTGCCTCAGAACAGAGCCTTAGCACAACACGTGGCGCACATTCGAGACCAAATTAAACTTTAGGAAAGTACTCATAATTGAAAATATTGCTCGCGCAAATGACTAACAATAGTATTTGGCTTTTAAAATTGAAGAACGATATTAACATATATACATTGGAACATTATCTTGGCAGTCACTTGTTGATAACACTGGGAAAGTTTTAACCTACGTTGCTATTCCCCTACAATCGTATGGTCTTTTGTGGGTTAGCTAGGCGAGACAAAACATAAAAGTCACTAATGTCTTCCCTCAACGTTCATTGTTGATACGATTTGCACCACCGCCATAACCCGAGAATAATCTGATAAGCAAATACACTTAGATATTTGAAATATCGGATTTCTCTATTCTCTCCACTAACAACCTCGTTGATTGCATTCTCAGGCCATTGCGGTGCTTCCTAAAACCCATTTTTAAGACTACTTTTGAGAACCACTTGCACTGCCACTGCTATTCCGCTTGCTGAGTTTCCTATTGTTCGCCTCCTCAAGCTCTGCAAAGGTCCGAGCAAGTTTTGATATTTGCATAGCATATTCGTCGATGTCGACCTCTCCATGGATCAGCTCGTTGTCAAGCCCTTGGCCAACGCCAATTGGCAATGAATCCGCTTCCGAGGTCTCTTCCCGTCGTCCAAGCCCTGATCTTTGCCAGGCACGTCGTAGTCTCGAAGGAGCAGCCTTGGGCTTCTGCACATCACGGTGGATGTCTGAAACAATTTCAAGGCGCTCTTGGAGAACAGCAATGCGCCCGGATAGCTTCTCAACGCGGTCCGCAGCGGCTTTAACACATTTGCTGCCGTTCTGACCCATTTCGCCGCAAGACCTTGATGCACTCGCCGCCCCCTCTCGCAAATTCGTGAGTGTCTGCAGCAATTCATCACGCACGACCACTTGACGAAGGAGTCCCCGCTCACGAATATGAGTTTGAACTTCGTGCAAGGCTAGGAGAGGAGCGGTGGAGACCTGTTTGAGGTGCTCTGACACGTTACTCGATGCCTCACGAACGGCCTTTTCCTCGGCGGCATCCATCCACCGACGCCAACCCTCGTGGTGGCCATCCTCGATGCCTGCCATTGGGGCGTATTGCGCGACTATTAGTGTAAACTGAGTTTGTTTGGCGCTCTCGAGCTTTGTTTGATGGTTTTGGATAAGTCCTTGAGGATGTTTGTTCAAAGTTGACGAGAGATGCTACTTACAAGAAACGTTCATACATGTTAAATTATCAGGAAAGCAAATTATTTTGTAGGTACCACAGTGCCTTCTATATCATGAATGATAGCGCATGAACGAACAGAATAGTCACAGCTCTTCAGATGGTATCCTGGTCATTTTATGGATTTACATACCAGGTGCTTAAGCGGCATATTGCGCAAGCTAAATTTTGAGAGATCATCGTTTCAAGTTAAAACACGAACAAAGGATTATATTTTTTTTTTAATTTTTCCAAGAATACAGAATAACCTTTTTTAAGATGATTCACATCAAAGACGTTGCGCCAATTTTGGAGTGTAGGAAATTCGGAAAGGAGGACTATTTTTTTATAACACAATCGGATACATATGCAATAATTAAGAAGCGCGTACCAAATTTTGAAAGTATTAATTCCATGGACTGAGATAGGAAAGCCTTCAATCATTGTACACCAATTTTTGTCAAGAATGTTGCCTTTAAAGTCCTCTCTATCTTAACTTTTTTCTTGAATTAACAAACACAACAGAAAAAGCGCAAACTATTACTATTCATTTTATTCACTTAAACCGCATTTATTTTTGTTATGTCCATAGCCTTCTTAAGTCTCAGCATCGAGCTCCTGCACCGTGAGAAGCTCCGGAATTTGAGATGCTTTACGCGGAAGTGACTTGCAGCGGGACATGTGGCGGATCTCTTCAATAGTTCGGGGCGTATTGTTCAGGTCCATGCCCGTTCGAACCCAGTGGCGAAGGAGATCCTGCATGCTCCAAATTGTTGAGTTTTTCCCAATACGGATAGGATCGTCCATGCGATTCCCAAAGAGATCCATCCACGATAAACTGAACCGACGTGAATTGCGTTTGAGTCGCTCAAACGAAAGTTCTTTCGCAGCCTCGAGACGCAACTGGCGCTGCCATTCAGACCAATGCGAGAGCCAGGCCTCAAATGCTTCCCCTTGGCCTGTAATTTGCAAGGCTTCTTCCTTAGCAGCATTTAGCTCATCATCAGTAACAAGTACAAAGTTAGGAAATAATTGGTCCACAGCTGGTACCGGCAGGTCCAGTTCGGGAGCCAAAGCTACTTCAAAGCGCAAAAAGATGACAACTTCATCCACAGGGCGGTGGAAGGAATCTACTTTCATTTGGGCGTGGCGCTGCACAACTTCAAGCCGAGCAATGCCAACTGCTAACTCCCGTAATGCCTCGCGACGCCCCCTTGCATGTACCGTGCGCACAATCACAGCCATTTGATTGAGTGCTTGAATAGGCTTGTCGCCACATGCGTCAACACTGTCACCCATGCGAGTTAGCAGTTCCTCACGCGCATCTTCTTCGTCGGCCAAGAGATGTAAAACATCGACAACACGCTTGGCGAGTGACTGGCGAAGATCCTCGCGCTTATATTCCTTCGCGACCGTGAGTTTGCTAAGGAAAAGTAGAATATCGCGCAAATTGATCTTAGGTACCACTTCATTGACCATATCGCCCAACTTTAGCCCATCTTCTTGGATTTGGTTTTGATCTTCAGGAGAGGACCCAGCCCCCATAGCAGCAGCATACCAGAACTCCACCGCTTTCAGTAAGTTTGTAAAGTTGCGTTCTGGAGAAGCATTAGGTCGAGTGACAACTAGATTTACAGAGGTTGATGCTTGGGCGCGCAACTCATCCAAATGTTCTTCAAAGATCGAGGTCCCTGTAACATCAATCACATGGCGACCACCTCCAGCCATGGGTCCCCAGTTAAGCAAGCTGGAAGGTAATGTAGAAATACCAATGCATTCGGCAAGAACCAGTGCCCCGCCAATATAAAGCTCAGGGGGTAAAGACTCAATCGAAGCACATCCAAAGCAATCGAGGTCGCCACCGACATACATATCTTCTGGCAAAGCCGATAAACTCACACACATGGCGAATGTACAGCTTCCATACACTGTCAGTTCTTGCCCTGCAGACCACAGCGACGAGCAGCCATTGCAGTCCAAGCGACCTGATACTTCAAGCTCGTCTGGAAGTTCGGTAAGTGCGACGGCGTTTGCCAGACCAAAATCGCCCTGTACACGAACAACCTTGGGGAGCGTGGATAACAGAGTACAATTGTTAGCAAATATTGATGCACCAACATAGAGATCGTCAGGCAAGGAACGCAAGCGCCAGCACCCAGAAACATTAAGTTGACCTTCAACACGAAGCCCCGCAGGGAGGGTTTCCATATCATTCTTACACAAAAGTAAGTCACCCTTAATGTGCAGATTGTCTGGCAGACGGATCATCTTGGTACTCGACAAATCGATAGAGTACACTGTATTCCAAGGCATGAGAATGCGTGTGAGCAGAGTGCACCCCCGAAGGCCAATGTGGCCATCTACAATTAATTTGGCGGGCAACTCCTCAATCTTGAGGTACTCTGCAAAAAAGTCCCCACGCACATGTCCTTTTTTGGGAAGTTGTGTAATTGAAGTTCCTCGTAAATCAATATCCCAACCAATGTCTAGTTCACAATCCAAGGTTTCCATGGAAGTGCACCCATTTAGAGAAAATACGCCCGCAGTTTTTACCTTGCGTGGCACTCGTGTCAATGAGATACAGTTTCGAAGGATCATATCAAGTCCAGTGCTTACGTTGTCGCCAACGCGTTGTAATTGCGAGCAGTTACTCATGAACAAAGATTGCCCAATGTAGATATTGTCTAACTCTTGCAGTTGAACGGCATCTTCGAGACTGAGGTTACCTTCAATTTGGACGTTTTGTCCAATCTTGGTGAGCGCAAAACAACTTGTTGCAGACACGGACCCCAAGGCGTGAAAGCTGTCTGGTAAGAGCGTGTGGAGTGCTGGACAGCTATTCGCGGATACATCAAAGCCGACACGAAGGTCACCGTCAAGATGTCTAAGTTTCTCACAGTATGATACACGGAGCGATGAAGCGACTCGAAGGGGACTTGGGAGTTCTAGAATATTTTTCGATTGAATAACAAGGTCTCCATTCACTTTGCTCAGAGATGGCGGAAGCTCTACTACATCACAGAGAATCTCCACGCTACCCCCCACATCCAAGTCATCAGGGAGGTGATCAATAGGGCATTCTGAAACCCGGAAGAACTCCTTGACTTGTAAACCTGAGGGAAGGGCAGTAAGGGATGCAGAAACAATGTCGAGGGAGTAGATTTGCCAGTTTTCAGGAAGCGTGTTAAGTCTGTGGCAGTTTCGAATGACAACACCACCTTTCACCGAGACGTTTGAACCGATTCGTTTTAGAGAGTTGCAATCTTCAATACGCAGAGTCCCGTCAAGCTCGATATCGTCAATAAGTTTGATTCGTGAGCAAGACTGCAAAACAAGCGCCGATCCAACGTGAACACCACGAAGCTCACGGCGTCCATGGCAGCGTATGAAGTCAACTCTACCTTCTACTATGGTTCCTTGGGGTATCTCTGCAGAGCAAGAGATCATCGCGAGGTGCTTACCAACATACAAAGGTGATTCAATCGTTCTCAAGGAAGAGCCGATGCGTAGCGTGCCGTCAACTCGGACAGGTGGGAGATTAGCCAAAGACATAATTTCAAGATCCAAGCTACCCTTGATATGCAAAGAACGAGGGAAAGAATCACCGAATGTCCATTCATCAAGCAAAAGTGAGCCGCCAAGCTCGAACCCTTCGCATAGGTGAAAGCCGTCGCAATCAGCAATATCAAGATCACCATTGAGCGTTATATCTTCAGGTAAGGCACGAACACCAGAGTAGCGTAGCGTTAACCTTCCATCTACCTGGAGTCTGTTGGGCAAAATTTTAAACTTCTCGCAACGCTTTAGGTTGAGGTGGCCGTGGATATGTAAATCGTCAGGTAGGGTTGTGAGCGACCTGCAGGAAGCAAGAACGAGGTCTTTGAGAAGCTCCATGCGGATGGGCAGCCGTTCCAGTGCCTCGCAGCGTTTAAGGACCAGTGAGCCGCCGACAAAAATGTTTTCTTGAATCTCACGAAGGCGAATACAGCGCTCAACAAGAAGATCGCCTTCAACGTGGAGATTGCTAGGCAGGACTTTAAGTTTGCTTGAAAAACTCAGATTGAGCTTGCCATTTACGGTAAGGTCGTCGGGGAGCTCCTCAAGGATACATGTGCTGAGGTTTACGTCTGCGAAGAGATGTAATGGTCCCGGTGGAAGACTTGTAATGTCCTCCATGGACAGGTCTAGGCTCTCACCACGGTGCCATTTCTGCTTGGCAATGGCAATCATACTTCGTGCGAGACGGGAGTCCACACCGAGTCGAATAAGATCTACCTCTGTGAGCTCCTTAAAAGCCTGAATTGACGAGATCTGTGATACAAGTATCTGAGCGAAAGGTGCTGCCTCTGGAATCTGCCTTAATTTCTCTAAAATGAAGGCTCCCTCATCAAATCCTGTTGGTTCCGATGCGCACCTTAAAAGGTCGACAACGAGCCTTCCTCTTCTGATCTGCTCTACACCATCAATTCCTTCTTCATCACCCCAAGCTGCAATCCTGTCTTCCACACGATTCTCATCGTCCTCAAAACTGTCGCCCTCATCAATTCCGCTGTTGTGGCCCCCATTGTGATATTGGTGACGAAAGGTGATTCTCATCTTCTTGCACGTGCTCATCTTGAAGAGTACTCCGCACATCCCCGGACTCTTCTTGCTCTGCGGCCGAAGGCCCATCTTGCAAGCTTGCGTCGCGGGCCCCGCGGCCTGTGCGCACACGGGAGAGCCTCCGCGAAAGCCGCTTCATCGCGGCTGAGTGTTTGATTGTTTGTTTTTCAAGTTTAGTTCTGATTTTACATGCATTGATTATCGATCGATCGATCCATCAATTCTCAATTGATGATGTTTCAACATAAAATAGAAGGTACCTGACCACTACTAGAACGCTAGCTAGCACTTTGAGTCCCCAGCTCATTCCTTCAAGTAAGCTCTCTCGCCGGCTTCCCTCAATGATTCTTTCCTGTCCTCTATGGTTTGCCTTCAAACTTTGACGCCAAGATTGTCTTGAACATCGCTGGTATTCTGCTACGCTCGTCTACTACAAACTCCACAAAGAGGGAAGGAAGAAATCGAGGTCTTTCGCGCACGTGCAGGATTTGCTCACTTTAGTTCGTACGCCTTTTCCCTAAAGCTTCAACAGCCCTATCTACGCATTAGCAGGGCCTAGTACTATTTTATTTTGGAAAAAGAAAAAAAAGAAGAAAAAAAAAGAGTAATAAAGCACTTTTTTTTTTTTTTTTTTTTTTGCAAGATCGTTGCTGCCTCGGGTTCAAGCTCAAGCGCAAGCTCCACACAAAGCTCTCACTTTCGGTGGAAAGCACAGGCCAAGGGAGATACTATCCGATAGGTCTACAGCAGTTGCCTTTTCTTTTCTGCTTGCAAACAACTTTTTCTGTTGGGGCTTGCATTTTCTTCTTTGGGGCTGAAAAAGTTATTTAAAAAAAATACAAGTATTTTGTAAAAGTACCATTCCTTCTGGCATTCAGGTGTACGCTATTTTGCACACAGAAAGAACCTTGAGGCGCCTCGTCGCAGGTACCTAGTTACTGGAGTTCAAGCCTATTGCACTCCTGCAGAGAGACGACGTGAGTCGATCAGCCAAAGCTCAGTCAAAGCTGATGTCCCACTGCAATTGCAAGTGACTCTATTCGCCATGTCGGCAAGCGCTTATCTCACCTATCTGCCAAAGTAGAGGCAGCGTCGAGCTCTTGTTGTCCCCGTTTTCATATCCCAAGCTCCACATCAAAGCAGAGATCTATCTCTTAGTCGTCTCAAGCTCAATCTTTTCATGGCGACTCTTGCCACGTAGCAATTGAGGAGGAAGACCAATCTCCTGGCAGCTTACTCATTTATTCATACACCCTGAAAAGTTCGCTCGTTCGGACGATCGGTGTGCGTGCGCAAGGAGCCCAAAGCTCAAACGAGCTTGGGCGCCCCGGCCCTCGCAGAGGAAAGTTAAAAGCGCAGCGCAACACTGCTTCGTGGATGCAAGGCCTCGGGTCTTGAAGACCTGCACACGCGCTTTCATTGAGCGTATTGGGTCTACGAAAATTAGTGACGGAGCACATTGGTGCCCAAACCAATCGAGATCGGTTTCGTCTTTACAGAAGAGTTCACACATGGGAAGGTTTCATGGAGGGTGCATAAATAGATTGACCACGCAAATTTCCATTCCTCTCACTCTTTGGTTGAAGAACTTCGCACCTCAATAGACTTTTAGACCTTGAGATTTCGTGTTTACACCTCCTCAAACTTGGTCTTGCGAGTGTGTATAATGAGGACATTACCCGCGTGCTTTTTAGAATGCCCGTGCTCTTGCGACTACATTCCAAATAGGTAGCGCGTGTGGGCCTTCGAGACCGCCATCATAGATGTGATTGAAGATGAAGTGGTTTGGGAGTAATGAACAGCATATCAGGGTTTAGCTGTCCCTTGCCAATCACTCTTATGACAAGGTTGCGGTTGCGTAATTCTTGCTCGCTCGAATGATTTTGCTGAAGCAGTTTCACACTGCGAATTTACTGACTAGGATTTCTTCAATACTCCGTCCTGGGTTCTTTGAAGGGGAAATTGCGAAAAGCAATACAGCGATGCTTGTTGAACTTGAAAGTCCTAATTTCTTCGCACCAATGCTGCGTGAGCTGAGGCGATGTTCGACTACCATGATTAAACCAAACTCACTCTCTGCCCCGCGAAGTGGAAATATTGTAGATGTGCCTGGGTCTCTCTATCATCCTGGTGCTCTAAAGATCTCGTTGCGATTGTAAGCGAAGTCAAATCTCTCGAAAGTAAGCCATGGATCACTACTCTAGAGGTGCTACACTTTTTGTCTACAAAAACCATTTAGATTAAGATTTCCAAGTCAAGAGGATTGATTATCTTTCTTCTATAAGCAAGAAACTAGCTTCCTTACTTGCGCAACAAGAGCGCCATGATAGTCGAAGTTTGCTCGTACTCTAGGCCATGACTTCGGTTCCCAAGGAAAACATGGCTACTAGACTCTGACGTAGCTGGACGTCCAAATATCTCTCCAGAAATACATTCATACAAGAGTACAGTGTCAAAACAAAAACCACAGAAGGAAATAGATACTCCGTGTTGATCACTTGAATAAAAGGTATCCATCTATCTCCTACATCTACAAATAGAGGCTCAAGAACTGACCCTCTGAGTCGTGCATATAGCAACGTATCTTCTCGCTCCAAGACGACCTTTCAAGTCTTACAAGGGCGACCTCACTTGAAGACTTTCTTTCTGAAGACGAGAACCCAGTAAAAGTAAGTTGACGATGCCTCAACCTTGTTTTCTTCTTTCCTAGGTACTGGAAAAGTTCCTCAAACCTTGTTTTACTAATTGTTCTTTTTGGTGTAGAGTACTGACCACACGGACAAACTTAGCTCGCGACTTACCAGTAAGCAGCATTGCGGAGACTCAGCATAACGCAATGAACGCAATACTCTTCACCGAAACCACGTTCTTTCCTTTATGCTTCCACACAGCGGAACTGAGATAAAAACTCGAGATTCAATTTCGGAGATAACAAAAGCACCGTCAACCTGAAGCCCTGCGCTTTGCTTGCTCAGGCTTGAAGTACTTCAGCCGTGAACAAACCATCCAGTGGTGCTGCCAAGGAGCGTAGCTCGTAGTGGCCACAATACAGGAGTAGAAAGCCTTCGCGTCCTCAAGCTGCCTCACGGGGAGCTTGCTTTATCTACACTGGGTTTCGAAGTTGCTTAGATTGATTGAGCCTTGCTTGTTGACTTTCTGCGTGGTTGAAACCATACCTTTGAAGACTCTCGCAGCCTGCGAAACGTTCAAAATGATGCGTGGATGCTCGAAACCGCAACGCTTTCTAGTCTTTTTGGGCTCTGTTCGTACGAAAGGAGCCCCACAACCTACCCGAGTTGGCGAGCGCGTAGCAAAATTCTGCGTACGAGGCCTCGAGTCTCGTGGGCACTCTGTTGATCTGGTGGACCCTCTAGAATGGCCTCTCGACGAAGATCCAAGCTCTTTTAGGCCTCATTTTAGTTACGCAAAAGGTCGTGCGCCAGGTCGTGCTGATGAGCTCGCTCAGCTCATTGCTGATGCCGACGGCTTTGTGACTGTGAGCCCAGAATACAATCACTCGATGTCACCTGCACTTGCAAACATGCTTAACCACTTTGGAAGCAGCCTCTTCTCGTACAAACCGAGCCTTATCGTGGCCTACTCTATGGGTCAATGGGGCGGCGCTCGCGCTGCTGTTAACATGAGAACCTATCTTGGTGAACTCGGATGCCTCTCTGTTTCTGCTCAAATCCTTGTGCCGCAAGCACACAAAGTGTTGGATACTGATGGCACGCTGCTCCCTGAGGTAGATGAAAACCAATGGGCAGGATATAGCGGCCGTGGTTTTGACCAGCTTGAGTGGTGGTCTGAAGCAACTAAATCGCAGCGTGAAAAGGTTGACCTTAGTAGTGCTGCATTCAAGTCCAACCCTGCACAGCGAAATGCGCCGGGCAAGAAATGATTTGGAGGGAGGAAACGAGTTTTAAAATAAACATGTTGTGTTGCCGGGACTTGAGCATTACCTGGTCGAATGTAACCGAACTCAAAGATCTACCACCATTGTACAATCCAGTTCAAATTCTGGGTCATTGCAGAACATGATTAGAAATCAAGCTTATCAATGAACTTAATATTCTAAAGTATGATAGAGTTTAAAGGAAGTATGATTGTACATTGCTACACGTTGAAGTAATAATATTCGAGCAAGATTTGATCGAGTATGAAAATTTAGCTGATTACACTATCACCTTCGTTTTTACTTTACCTTTGGAAAAGAAGTGTGAGTTCTTTCTAATCGCTATATGGTGCAGATTGAAACTTCTGTCACACATAATGTTGTACTAGGTATATATAAGTATCCTCTCAGTCGTGGGGATAACGATCTACGTAATAGAAGTCAGAAACACATCAATAGATGCAGCTAGTCTAAATGCAAAAGTGTCGATGAAAAGAATTACTGAAATCAAATAAACAACAACGAACACAGCAAGGAATCTAAAAGAGAAGGGGGGGAATCAGCGCTCCTCGCGCGATGCACACATTATCGTTTATACTTGGGGTAAATTAGTGGGTGGTATTCAACAGCCCTCCCTCCTCTACCTTCACAACAACAAGCAGGGGACAAGCATTTAACTTTTCCCGCACTCGTTATGTTAATCTAGTTTGTTTGTTTTTCAGTCACAGAAAACACTAAATCGAGAAAACTTGCAACGGCCAAAGAAGGACCAACACAAAGACATTGAGGAGAATGGGAACCAAAAATCTCAGAAACAAAGGAGAAGAGCCAATTGCATCATTTAGGGATCAGACTGTACTCGCCGCTTGCCGCTCATGCGGCTGTTGGAAGTTTTCTGAAGCATAAAATCTTTTATGTTCTGAAGCTCCACACAGCTGGCTGGGTCCATTGAAGCCAGCTTCCTCCGGCGGTAGTCTTTCTTGTCCGTACGACACTGGTTTTCCAAGTGCGAATGGTAATTTTGCATAACATCCTGTTCAACATGAAAACGCATGCGGGGATCCATACGCCATCGCTTGTGTGTATCCTGCGATACGTAAAATGGTATATCCGGATAGATGTGTGGTTCTGCCGTCTTGTGGTAAATTGGGAAGCGCGTAGTCGCCTTGAATGAAAAAGTGCCCTCATTTGCTTGGGGAAGGGAAATAAAGCTCAAAAGAAAGAGAATAAGAATGGGAAGGATCTGCAAGAATCCAGCTGCCCGATCTGCGTTGGTAGCCTGCCCTCGTGCACCTTGTCGCTGAAAACCTCCGGGTCCAAAATGGTACATGCGAACGCCAGGACCGCCCATACCCCCACCAAATTGGGCACCAAATACTTCCCGAAAAATGTCAGTTGGATCAAAATCATCAGCGTGTTGTCTTCTGGCATACTGCGCTGGGTTGTCTGAAGTTTCGCCATAGGTATCGTATTCAGATCTTTTCTGGCCATCGCTAAGGATGCTAAAAGCCCTATTGATGCTCTTGAATGCTTCATCCGCACCAGGCGCACTGTTTTTATCAGGGTGCACCTTAATTGCGCGTTTACGATAAGCCTTTTTGATTTCAACCGCCGTTGCTGAACGTTCAACACCAAGCATTGTGTACAAGTCCTTGCATCGAGTAATTTCCTTCACAACGCGCACCTGCTCTGCAGTGTATGGCCGTGTATCCTGGGGTGCGCTAGTACTTGAAGTTGAAGACGACGACGAGGAGGTAGCACTACTTGCGTTTGTGCGGCGTCTAAATCCCCCGGTGCTACTGTTAGCGGTGCTCGCCCCACTACTCGCGTTTGTACTGGAGTCAGGGCCTCGTTTTGCCTTTGCTAAGAGCGCACGTGCTTCTGGTGAATCGAACATGCTCACACTCTTTTCAAGAAACTTGATAGCCTTCTCATAGTTTCCTTCTGACAGGTATTTGTGGCCAATTTGCCGTGCCCTGAGGGCTTCATCCTTGTTCATCATTGTGCCTAAAAGGGTGTTATTTGTCTTGCAAAAGGAACTGTTTGAGATCTACAAGTTTCTCAAAGAAATTAAGTTTTTCGGCTGTGTAGAGCTTCAAGATTCACAAGACCCACTTGAATAGGTTGCACTTGCAATTTCACCTTCTGCTCCACAGAGTAGCAAGTTATTTGCAACCAAAATAGACAAGAACAGAAACACTAGAAAATGTAGCACTCGAGACTCCTACACACACGACTCGAAGAACACTTTATCTACGCTGCCTGAAAGACGGCACTTGTCCAAAGAAACTCCACCTGACGCAGGGTTGATGCTGTGAAAAGGCAAGATCTTCGGAAAAGAAAGAGGCCACCTGGCACTGGTGCCAAGGACTGCTTTTCCTCTTCTGATACCTGTAGAGTCTACTGCCAGATCCTTTCCTAACCCAAAGGGACGCCTGGCTCCTCTCAAGGACCTCAATAGCGTCCTCGAGCCCCACGATCAACCGAAGCGCTTGTTTGTCTGCGTCGAAAAGAGCTCTGTTAGAGAGCGCTTTTCTCAGTTTGTTTGTTTCTTTGTTTGTATGTATGTATGTATTTATTCCTGTATTTCCTCTTTTCTTTCTCGTTATTTTTCCTCTCTTTTTCCGGAGAGCCCAGAGGAAAAGAGGTGAATGAGGCACGACCGAGACAGAGGCTCGGAGCCACGTGGGAAAGCAGAGAGCGGTGCCTTTGAGAGAAGCTCCAATGCTATTTCGATTTCCCTAGCTCGCGTTTGGCAAGAGGTTGCCCGGGCTTCTTGCTTTACCGCTCACACACGATCACTCGGTATTCCTCTGTCTTAAAATAAATTAACAATTTTTTCTATTCATCCTTCATTCCCTGACGCTACTAGCATTCGCCTCTCCTGCCGCCACTATAGCCTATAACGTCTATACCTCACTTGCAAGCCGCAAGATACTATAGAGCACTTTTAAAACGCACTTTGTGCTCTGCAATCTACAGTAGACTTTACATCCGCTCGACCCCAAAGTAGCCACGTAGCACCTGTCTACCTGCAACACTAATAGGTGTTGGTTGTTTCATTAGTGAGTTCGTTTCTTTGTCGCTGTGTCGCCTTAATGGTGTTCATGACCTATCTAGCGCTGTCGATGCTGAGGCTGGCCACGAAACAGGCCGGTCACAGGGTGTAGGATGGAGTGAGTGAGTGCAAGCATGGGCATCCTCTCCTGCTTGCAAGCCGTTCACAGGGTTGCTGGAAACAACTCTTTTCGTTTGATGGCGCAAATACATGAGACCTTTTCTTCCTGCTTTCAATAACAGGAAAAAAGTAAAATTGTTTCGTTTGTCGAAACAAAAAAACACTCAAAGTGAATGAATGAATGATATGTATGTATGGTAAGCGCTGTTTTAGAGAAATGAAAAAGAAATCGAAGAGCAAACAACAACGAATTTTCAACCTTTGCAAAGGGACTTGGAGCTCGCAGCACACGGTAGTAAGTACTGATCAACAAGGCACCGCCGCCGCCTGCCAATGAGAGGCCTTTCGTCACAACATCTATATATTCTCCCTCCATCCAATAGCTGCACCTAAGTCACCTTAAGGTAGTGCCAACTGCCCTCAACGGCGATCCCAGCAATGCCTAGTACTATAGAGATCATGGCTGCACATACGAAGGGGTACAACGACAATGACAATGACAATGACAACGACAACAACCATAATATCAGGTGCCTGTCTGAAGGTTCGCTCGCTTGCTTGCTTGCTTGCTTGTAATTTAGTGACCGCTCCACTACTGGGTCGATGAACAAGCCTCGAACTCTTTGCACCTCAATGACGGCTCAGGGTTTTACGATGACATGATGTATTAAATAAAAGTAAGGACAACTAGCCGGTGCATTTGCTCAGTGAAATACAGAGCTAGTTAATAGAATGGTCAAAAGACTTGGAGCGTTTCACCTGCTGATGATGCACCCAGCCGCGCAAAAGCAATTTGGCAGAGTATCGCGTCTGTGGCATGAAGTAGGAAATACAATTCTTGATGCCAATTTTCAGAAGCGGGATTCTGTCAACCATTTCTCCATAACAGGAATTTGAGGTGTTCACAGTGGAGACCGGTGATCGCTACATAGCTTTCTTTTAATTTATTTAATACCTGACCAGTAAGACAGAGATACACCCAATTCGTTAGGTTGCGCGAATATAAGAAAGCTGGGTTAGGAACGTGTACATTATTTATGAAAAAATCGCAGTCAAACCCAGTCAGAGGTGATGAGGTGAAATCGTTTGGCTTAAGTAAAAAACCTCGTCGTAATGACTGACCCTCATTGCAACCAAATCACTTTATCAATTATCACAGATACATGAACAGCAATCCGCGATCTCTAGAGTAGAGCATCAAGCACTTGTCTTGTCTAAACCAAATTTGAATCAGAACAACTTTCTCACATGAACGAAGCAAATCAGATCTTTGGAAATTGGATAATGAGTATGCTGTCGAGGTAGAAGCTGGGGTCGCACCACCAGAGGAAGTTGTATATAGACGGCGACTTCGCGAAAGGAAAGGAAAGAGGCAGAGGAAAATGATAAAAGAGTGCAGAATGAGCAAAGAAATATATAACAACGACAAAAACAACAGATTTATGAGAAATTGAAATGCTTTTTAGGTGATTTTGCAATCAATGTGTTTGTTCAAGTGTTGACGAAAGGCAAGCATAAAAACACTGCGAAAAGAAACTAACGGCGACGGCGACAACAGTGTGCTGTGGCTGTTGTTGTTATTGTAATCACAATCTTTTCAACGCAACGTGGTGCATATAGCATATGGGCAGGGGTCATGACCACGTTTAGCGGCCCTTCTTGACCATCTCGGTGATCTCCTCCTCGTCGAGGTCAGAGATGTCGGTGGCCTGGATAGAGTAGGCGATACCGGAGCCGAGCTCAGACTTGAACTGCTCACGGGAAGAAGAGTAAAGCATCTTGGGCTTGACCGGGAGGGTGTCCGGGCTCCAGGCAACAAAGAGAACCTTCATGAGAATACGGTCGTCGTCGGTTCTGCAGTGGAAGTCAAAGATACCGTAGGCACCATCGTTGTCAACCTCAGAGAGAGCCTCGAGGAAGTCGCCCCAGGTCTCGTCCTCGTGGCCCTCCTTGGTGAGCACGATCTTCTCGTCCTGAATGCGGAAGATAAGGTAGCGGCGCTTCTCGCCCTTCTGGCTGTTCTGGAGCTTAAACCTGTTGAACTCCGTCACACAGTTGTCCTCGCACTGGATGCCCGACTGTGATTTTAAAATCAACCAACATCAAACACCCGAAACACAAAGTAGAGGTTACAGTTTATAGATTCACGGCAGGTTAGTCATCAATCAACATTTATTCTCATATTCGTCACACTGCCTCGGGTTTTCTTTCTTTAAGCGTTATATAATAGTTGCCATCTTCTCTCCTAATCGCGCGCCATATCAGCAGTCCCTCGTTGTCGTCCCCTGGCTCTCTACAATTGCATGAGCGTTTACACAAACTTTACTGATGAAGCGTCAAGTCCTCATGGTCTATAAAAGATAGGCACAAGGCCTTCCTTCTATCTCCAACAGAAGACGCCGGTCCCATCGGGTCCCATCAGGCAGATTCTAACTTGACTTGCCTTGTAGGAGGCGGACATTCATACATGCATATACATATAATAGTACGTCACAACGCATGTAAGAAAGAGCAAAAGATTGATGAAGAAGAAACTGCCAGTCTGGACCGACTCGAACCGCCTGCTTGACAGCGACTCCTTTCTCCGCTATGAAAGCTGCAGTGTGGCAGCTTGCCTCCGGCATCGCATACGTTCGCCTCCCCTTGCTTCGTGAGCAGTGCCACACACAGAAGAAGACAAACAGAAAGAGAAGCACAGAGAAGCGAATGTATCTATCTCTCATAGGTATATATATACATACACATAGTATAATGTATATATCTATTCTCTATGAGAGATTGATCTTCTCAATCCACAATGTTAAAAAACGAAAACATTTACAGCTCAATCAATCGATTCCATCATTCACAGAAAGTCGAAGACGCACACAAAGACGGACGATAGCCTGGGAGAGGCTAGCCACGGGCATTGCCAGGGAAGGACCAGGAGAAGAAGCGTCTCAGCGAGTCTTCAGAAGAGGAACAGGATCCACCTCTCTCTCTCTCTCTCTCTCGCAAGAAGAGTGAGCGAAAATGAACAAAACCCTCTCAAGAGAAGAATGGATCAATCAATCGATCGAACAATCGACGAGGCGCATCGACAGATGGATACATACGCAGGACCAAACGCGGAGGTAAAGAAGGTATCAACCAGCTGAGGCAGAAAGCCTGCACGGAGGCCTCAGTGACCGTGAACGTACCATGGTGTCAAGATAGAAGTGGTGTCAAGAAGAGACGAAAGTAGAATTCAAATGTAGTAGTGGGTCTGCACGACTTCGAAGCATGAGGAAGACTTTGTCCCAGTGGAAGATGAGAGGAGAACCACACAGATACCAACGCCTCTCCTCTCAACCACTCTGTCTATAAATATATCCTATATCTTTCTCACCTTTCTCCTCTCAAAATCACTCCCACAGCTTCCCTCACTCCCTCTCCCCCTCTATCACTGTGTACTCTCGACAAATACTTTCGTCTGTTGTATTGATGTTAACAAACATTGGCCTGTAGCGGGAGTATTTTCTGCAGAACCTCTGAGGAAGTACCTTTTTAACAATCAGAGTGTGGGAAGTTACGCACTGGGGAGAGCACACCCCTTTGTGAATAAAAAATTTACAGTGTACCCAGTCACAGAGGAGGCGCAGGACGCTGAGTTGGCCACCTCCGGATGTGCAGACTGAGTTCCCCACGTTCCCCTAACTTGCCGGCGTAAGAGTCCCTTACCGCTGCTAGTAGGAGCTTCCTCTGCTTGTTTCCTTTGTTTCTCAATCAATTTGTTATGTGTGTTGTGTTATGGACGAAGACTCGTCACAAGAGGAACTTTTAGTAGCAGGAGGTGTTTCTTTTCTTCTTTTTCATTTACTTCTCAAATTAAATTAGTTTTAAAAAGGTTAATAAATTAAAAAATCAATCGTAGGAAAGTGCGGCTCCTGTCTTTGGGATTATTTATGTAAATATATATATGTATATGTGCAAGATTGCCTCGAATTACCTATTCTAGTTTCAATTTCAGGTACTGAAAGTAGGTAGCAAACGAACGAATGTGTGTGCGATTGATCTATCCACAGAAAGATGGACAATTTGCCTGTGGCTCCTTTATTTGCTTCGCTCAGAGGGGACGGAGCGAGGGAGAGAGGGAGCAGGCGAGCGATCTACAGAGGCCGCCGAAGTGTCGTAGAGTACGAGATCATTCATTCATTCATTCATTCATTCATTTGCATTCAGGTCAACAGCAATTTGCAGCAGGCAGTCAGTCTTTCCTTCTTGCTTTTGCAGATCAATCAATCATCGTTTTATTTGTTTTATGTTTACTTTAAAGCCTGTTTTTCTTAGCTAAGTGTCTATTTACCTCTTTTTCCTATTTTAAATGTAAAATCATTTACTTTCTTTCATCGATTGTTTTTAGTTCGAAATGGAACAAACCTTTGGCAGAACTTTTGCGGAGGATAGCGATTCGTCGAGAAGGACAGCTCAGTTCGCCGACAGAAGCCGAGCTGGCTGATACACCGAAGCAAGAAACGCGTAGCTGGAGATGGCCTAGGACCCGCCACCACCATCATCAGCATCATCAGCAGCAGCAGCAGCAATGACAGCATCGCCGTTATCGTCATGCTCACCATCGTCATCGAGAGGCTCAGAACTCGAGACGAATAGAGCAATCGTGATAAGAAGAAAGGATCACATTTGGAGAAAGCGGAAACTCTACAACTGCTGGGATAGACAGCGCGATAAGAACGGCTAGCCTCACCTAAGCGAGTCCTACCCACCCCTAGCGCGCTTCTTTCAAAGTTCTTTTTCCTTCGCTTTTAGCCCTATCTTGCAAGCAAGCAAGCAAGCAAGCACGTACAATACATACATTCATTGTAATAGGCAGAATGGCAGGCCTTCTCTCTTCCTGGCTGGCTGCCTGCCTGCCTTGCAAATTCGTTTTCGATCCTCCTCGCTATCAAGAGTTTCGCAAAACGTGCTTTTCTGCGCAACTGAAAAGAAAAGCACTTCATTCATTCATTCATTCATTCACGCGATGGCAGTCTGTCTGTACAGCGTGCTGCTTAGCTGTATGTAGCCATAGCTGTACGTAGTGGTAGGTAGCTATAGCTGTGAGAGAATCGAGAAGATCAAGGGAAAATAGGAAAAGGAAACAAAAGAAAACAAAGAGAAAAAGAAAAGAAAAAGAAAAAGAAAGCAAAGCAAAACAAAGACAACAGAATAAAAGAATGTGCGATTACCGGCGCGCGTGGAGAAAGAAAGAAAGAAAGAAAGAGAGCATTCACGCGCTCGCGGTGGACGCCGATCTCTTGACGCAGATCGCGCTCGAGGCTCGGACGAGGGTACTTGAAGACGCGGAGCTAGGCTCTTCTTGACTGACCGACCCATCGCAATCTTGATTGATCTGATTGACTGACTGATTATCGAAGCGTAGAAGGCTGAGAAAGCAAGCTGCAGAGCTGCTGCTCGTGGGAACTGGCGCACATTTTGCAGTGATCGAGCGCCGAGCAGCTCTTTAATTTATTCTTGTTTATTGTAGTGTAGTAGACAACTCGGACACGACGAGAGCATTGATGCACAAGAATGTGAGATCAGAACGGTGATTTGGTGGGGCGATTCGCGAGCTTGCTCAGGGGCTGAAGCTGCGGAGCGGGCGAGGGAAGAGCTGTTCAGGAGCGAGAGAGACTTGATTTGTCATCAAGGATGGGGTGAGAAGAAGAAGAAGTAGATGGCGAGGATCATGGCGTCGATCGCCATAAAGCACGCCACGAGGTACTAGCTAGCAGTGGTGGTGGTGTTGCTGCTGCTGTTGTTTAATGCTGCTGCTGCTGCTGCTGTGAAAGCAGAGGAGAGAGGGTGTGCATTTTGTTTGGTGTTTCCAACTTGGATTGAAGATGAATTGATTGATTGTGATCTTTGCTTGTCCTGAAGGCTCGCAAGTTGAAGAAATGGTGAATCGATAACAGACCAGCAGCACCAGTGCGATTTGCTAGTTTATAAGATGGATGAGGTGGAGGTAGATCGAGCAGGAGCATCATCGCCGTGCAAACGTGGTCGTAATTGCCGAGACGAGAGCGTTGTGCTCTGCCAAATTGGCGAGTAGGTACCGTATGCACACGTTGATCAATCGGTCCTTAATAGTGTAGAGAGTTGTAGCTAGTTGGAAAAACCAAACCAAATTGAAGATGCAGACAGATTGAGTCGTGACAGTTTAAAGATGAAGATGATGATGATCGCCTGATTGCATCCAGGAGTCACGGGAAGAAGCTCAAGGTAGGCGTTGGGCTTGAACCTGCTCACTCTCCGATCTACCTGGGTGCTGTGACCTCGAATTTTATAGCCTGAGCAAGTGAGACAACACACATGTGAGCGTCTGGCTTTTGCAATATTTTATTGATTGACCTTTTACCTGTTTTCTTCTCTTTCTTACACTTTGTTTTTTAATAACTAATTGAAGAAGAGCATTGTAAAATCTGCTTGATAAAAATAAAAAAACTTGGACTATGATTACTTACTTGTGCAAGTACCCTCCCTCCTTACCAAGTACGCTAGCACTTCGTAATTTATTTATTTATTTCCAATTAAACTTTTTGTTAGCAAGCATCAATAATGGCCCGCCCCTTGGCGATGTTCAATGCTGCCGCAGAATACTGCCGTCATCGAGTGAGTTGCCCAAAGCCAACGTGATCAGGATGAGGCGAGGGCGGAGGTACGTGTGCGATGGGAGTGAGGGAGTGAGTGAGTGAGTGAGTGAGTGAGTGAGTGAGAGAGTGAGTGCCTGCGATCTCTCGCTCAATCGCAGGAACAAGTTGAGTGGGTGAGTAAGGCAATCTGATTTTCATTAAAAAATTAAAAATCATTTTTAGTATATAGATATCTTTTTTTTATTTTTGGATTAACACATGAATAAATAAATAATAAATAAATAAGTAATAAAATGTTTCTGGCAAAAATGGAGTTTGGTAGTAGGTCGAATGTCGTCGTGTTCACTGTCAAATTAGAATGGTGTGCCCACGACTCACGACCTGCGGACTACGAAACGATGCGGTCACTTACTCAATCACTCACTCACTCACTCTCTCACTCTCTCGCTCACTCTCTTAATCCCTTTTCTACCCACTTGTCTGTCTGCTGCAAGCGTCTTTTGGCCGGTTTGACTGACCCCTGCGACACATCGGAAGCGCAAATTATCCTTTTAATCTGTCTCAAGGTTGGAGATACCCGTCCCTTCCAAAGCAGATCATAAAGACTAATTAATTAGCGACTCAAGTTGGATGACATTGACTGCCTGATGGAACAGAGGTCCGGCGATTGATTGCAGCATGGTCTGTGAGCTGCACGATCTTCACGCTGTCTGGAGGAGAAGGAGTTCCGAGCTCTTTTGCACATGAATCGCAGGACCGAAGATTATAGTCCCTCTGCAAGGTGTGCAAAACACACAAGAACCACTATAGTACCCAGGATCCATCCTTTTATGTTTTCTGAAGAAGCATATATGTCTTCATCACCCTTGTGGCGAACTTGAAGATACTGCAGACAATCGACGGATTCAACGTCCATGCTGATAATTTCAGGTTGGCTTGATTCTAATTGGAGGTACTCAGTGTCAGATCCAGTGCGATTGCGCGTGGCAGGGTCGATCTCAGGAGACAAAAACCTCCTGCCAAGATTATGTCCATTCCTCGACTTTCAAGTTGCATTCGTGCAAGCAAGCAACAAGCAAACAGTAGGTAGGGAGATACCCACCATGGTTTACTGAGTGCAGGGAAACAGGGGCTCCGTCAAGGCAGACGTATGAAGAATGTATTGCCGTTCGCAACACTCCATTAACGCAGTTGTGTGAGGAAATTGTGCTTGGATTGAAATTTAAGTTGACGATTGAAAGCCGCCGAAATTAAGATGATATCTCCTTTTGTAACACACCTCATGCCGGTGGCTTGAACAAACTACCCCCGAGCGTATCTTCGGAACGGGGTGTCTGTCTACCCCCAAACTAAGCGACTTTTGCCAGTCCTAAATTAAGATACCTTACGTCACTACGTTGAAAGAAACGCATGCATCATGATAACATATACTAAGCGTTCCTTACCTTTGGCAAATGTTGGTAGGCAGTAGCAGCAAACCGTCCGTCTTCATGAAGGCACACCCCGCCATACAGAGTTTCCCGGAGGACTGCACCCTGTACTAGTTACTGGAACGAGCAACTTTTAAATTCAAGTTGGATTATTTGATTGAATTCATAATGAGCCACTCCGCAGGCTTACAAGGATTAATTTCTCGAATGGCGAATTTGCGACCCTAATTACAGATCCTGCTCCTTTGCACAGGGAATGAATGATTTTCTCGTTCGGGGCTTTCTTTTTTGAGTCTATGTCGTATCACGGGTTGATTCCATGGCTTACCTGAATCACTCTAGACGCTGTTCTTTCTTCTTCTTCATTCTTTTTTTTTTTTTTTTTTTTTTTTTTTCCAATTGAAGAGTTTTTTACTTGAAAGAAGTTTGTTTCAAGTTAAAATACCTTGAAAATAATGGGAAAAGTGTGTGTATTACTTTAAAATTGAGAGCTTGCACAATCATCGCTCTCAAGTTACACTGTGAGCGTTTAGACCAAAGTTTGCTACTTGGTGCTTAATAATCTTCTAACCGTGAAACGCCACTTATTTACTTCAATAGCTTGTTAGCTTGGGTTTTCATCCATGACTTCTTTAGCACTACTCGAAAGAAGCTCTCGATATGCACCGGTGTGCTCCTGCCCCACGACTCGGATATGATGTAACCATTGTCGCAAAGCATCCTAAACTTTGCATTGGATACTCACTGACATGTTCGTTGCTGCGCTGCCAAAGTTTGCTCTCTAGAAGAAACTAAAGGTTGGGTAAGCTCAAACACTTTACGATGGTCAATAACTCGTCATCGCCAGCCTCGCCCAAGATTCATGCCGGTCCCACACTATTTTCGTGAAAACCATCTCATATAGAAGTATGACGTGGCGAAGCCCAAACCAAAGAGCCCTCAAGGGATTGATGGTGTCACCTTAAACCAATGGGAACATTCTGGAGGGACACGACAATCATGGCTCGTGACTCGTGAGTATTCAATCGGGCAATCAATATTCCCTGGTGTGCGAAGCGAGCGAGGGATTGCGGGATTCGCACGCACTCGCTCTCTTTCTGTTCGGATTCTAGCTGTTGAACCCTTGCTAAGAGTTTCTTGAAGGACATTGCACTACATTTAGAAGGCACCATCAAACTATCCTACTCATTTGAGATGGTGAAAAAGCTGCTACTTCAAGTTACTTTTTATTTATTTTTTAATATAGGGCGGTGACTGTGGCTTTCTTACAATATCAAGAGCCCTAATAAAAGTAATATTAGCGACGATATCCTCCTCAGGACAGGATTCTGAAGTCTCTTCGTTCTTTCAAATAGATGGGCTTTCACGACGTAGAACTCGCCTCGTAGGCCACCTACCATAATTGCCAGTGTGTGCGCTCTGGGATGAAATGAGATCTACTATCGCAACTACCAGCTTCTGAAGGCGAGCTCGTCGAAGATCAAGAACCTCGTCCCTGAGGTTCTGACAAATCTATCTGGAAAACTTGTTCTAACTTTACCTCGGAGCTCTGAAGTTGCTTCCTATTCCGAGCCGCTTTAACTCATGTTCTTCGTCTGGATTGAGAGCTGCTCGAGCTGAGCTGCACAACGAATAAACCTACTGCCACGAGCTGCTTCTGCGGCGAGCAGTGGTGTCTGGAACTTGGAAAGGAATAAATCAAAACCATCATGATGTGTGCGAGCGAGGGCCGCCCCCGACTTCCTTCTTCTTTGCCTTCCCTCTCTGAGCGCCTCGCAACCTGAGCCATTTTTGTTAACAGAACCCGTCAAAGTAAATATTATCTGCACGCGCTGCATTTCGAAGTGCTGCACGCGCTGTAGTAAAAAGAAAAAAGCAGAAGCAGTACCTACCTACTATGATTATCATTTCGCTCTTCCTTCTACAGTGCCGTAGACGTTTACACCCTGATCCTGATGATAAATCGTGTCTTTTGAAAGGGTTGCAGTTGCAGCAGAAGGTTTGATCAGTACGGCACTACAAGAAAGCGTTTTTAGTTGGGGGGTTTACTCGGTGCGTCCCCAGATGAAAGAGCCCTGCAAGATGAAATGTTGAGCAAAATATTCTATTGACACAAGCACAGGCAGGGAGGTTGTTCACAGATGGAGCAGTGTCTCCAGCGTCAGCTTTATACTGTGGCCCCATCCGTAGGTTCGGATATCACATCTAGAACGAGAACATGTAGCATTTTTATTTTTATTATTAAGTTTATTTTGCATTTTTGTATTTAAAAGAAAAAAATATTAGTTTAATTTAAACGACTTGTAATGCTTTTTAATTCTTTTCTTTCTCTTTTTCTTTTTTAACTTGTAAAATCAACAGAACAAGATTGCGGTTCACGGCAAAAAATACAAGTGGGAGCAGAGAACTTCGAACTTCTCGCTCTTTTGCTAATCAAGATAGGTCTAAACACAGTGAATGCAACAATCAATCTTCAGGCCATGGCATCATGATGTTCGACCTCACAGCAAAATTCTTAGCTCATGAGGCAAAAGAGAAGAAAACCGGCCTGCTAGAAGAGGCAGATTGCCAGCAATAATGCCTTCCTGCAGAGTTTCGAAACAGCAATTTAACCACAAGGGGTGTGGGGAAGAAGGTGTGCACCACTCCTGATTTTCTAAAGGTGCGCGGAAGGAAATTCGAATTCAAGGATTTGAAGAACCATCACGCTGCACATGAATTCTAATGTAGAAGTATAGAAATAACTGACGAACTTGGAAGAGCGTGGGCAAGGCGAAAACCTTAGCCGCCATTTGATAAATTGAACTTGAAACGTTAACGGGAATTTTAATTTGCACCAAAATGGATAAAGTCCAGGGACCGAAGGTACTCGAGATTAGAAGCATATGGAGGGTGCTGTCTGTAGTCAGGGAGTGCAATCCCTTGGTTTAATTTGCTATTGGCTAGGAAATCTGCCTCGAGCAACTCGGAACGCTGGCGAAGAAGTGTTATTAATGATAAGATCAAGGAGTATGCATGGAAACACCCTCGGAGTCCATCAAGAACTACCAAGGAAGTCTGAAATGCGTGTGCCATGATCAAGCTCCGAACACACTTTGGAAAATTTTAATGATTTCAGATTTAAAGGGTAAAAGAACTAATAGAATTAACAGCCAGAACATATTGATGTAGCACATTCTTGTTTCAAAAACTACCAAGACAACTCTGAGTAACGAACACTACCTATTTGTAAACACGACATCCTATAATTTTGTTTGTATTACTATTGCAAATTGTCAAGTGCCTCGTAGGTACTACGCCACAAGATAGATATCATCCACTGACACATATCTTCCTTTCTTGAGATAATTACCAAGATCAGGAGCTCGTCGTCTCGGAATGCGGAGAAAACTTTCGCTCAGAAAAGTATCACTTTCCTTGAGATAAATCAATCATTTCTTGTAACAAACCAAGGATTCATCTTGAAAACCCAGTACAATTCAAGGCCTTAATGAAAGAGTGTTTGCAAGCCACTGCAAGGCTTCATCCATGCCGAATCCTTGCAAAGCCGAAGCTACTTGCACGTGGAGTTTGTAATGCTGAGAGAGCGTATCGAATTTCAAAAGTTGACGTATTTGCGATGGAGAAATCTTTGACATATCATGAGAAATATATTGAGGATCCTCTGGATTCTTGCTCTTAATATCTTTTTTCAGCTTTGTTGAGTCAGACAGGTCTGTTTTATTGAGAACCACAATTAAAATGGGAGCCTTACGTCGCACGTCAGGATGCTCTGTCATGCGGAAAAACTCGTGTTTAACCACAGCTAGACGTTCAAGATCTGTAGAGTCAATCACAAAGAAGATTGCATCAACACTCCCGTAATAAAACGGCCAAAGTTCACGGCCTCGCCCATTGCCAGACATGTCCCATACTCTCCAAAAAGAATCAAATTTACGAAACTCATGCATACTTAGCCCTGCCGTAGGATTTACTTCCCATTGGTCTGAGGTTCGTGTTCCAAACCGCCCAGCGCGAGACATACTCAACGGCAAACTAGTATCCACCAGAAGTGACTTCCCGTGTCCATCAAGCCCGATTAAGAGCACAGTTTTGCGAAGACGTTTCATTTCCGATATTTTGTTGCTTGAAAGAATGCCAAAAACAATGATGAAGAACCCTAGAATTATTCGCAAGATCGCCAAGACTGTCTCAGGGAACACAACCTCCAAATCGGCAGCAACTGCCCGGTGCAAGTACCACAAAAGCAAAGCAGAATACACAATTTTGGCTACCAGTGCATAGAGTACAACTGCCTGAATTGTCGTTTGCCGAAGCCTGAAACTTGCCGAAATTCCAGCAAAAGGAACTGGCAAACTTAGCACTGTGTTTTGCAAATCAAATGGGAAAGTGATTGCAAACAGCATGTTGCATTCGTTAGTCTATGAATTCAATATAGTCCCCGCAGGTCATTATCTAGGTCATCTTCTCGAAACAGACAACATAACGCTCTACTTACCAGCAACTGCAAGTGAAACAACCGGAAGCTGCACTGTCTTGCGTTCATATTGACTCCCTAGGGTACTGGTGATTACAAGAGAAACAAGAGAAAGCACGACGTCCTGGTATTGGGTTGACCTAAAAGCAAAAACCAAGCGACCTAAGGATCTCCATGCTGTTATATCGAATAGGCTATCTAGAATAGCTTTCATATCGTATAACACATGCAAGCAAAAGCCAGTGTGTGCCATTATCCTTTGTCGACGTTCCCCACTTTTGTCCAAGAGACCCTTCTCCAGGCGCGACACAGCATCTTCGTCTTCATCAGGATCAACTTTTGATAAAGCTCCCCGTTCCTCTGCATCATGGCCTTTTCCTGCATCCCCGGCGTCACTGATGCTGTCGTCATCAAACTTCAAGCTTGTCTTTGATGTCATTGAATCTCGCTTCGTTCGTCGCGACGATTTCCTAGAAGCCTTGCGATCCTTATCATGTTTGCCCATTGTGATGTGATAAATAGTTTTCTCTTGTGGAGTTCTTCGTGATAAGCGTCAAGTGCGCTCAGGCAGAGTCCTTTCGCCACCACCCCAGAAAGTCTCAAATGCAAACGCTAGTCTCAATTGTGATTGATGAAGTCGTCAACCACCAGACCTCAATAGGAAACTCAGCTATCCCCCAGACCCGGACTCTCTTTTCTCTATTTGCCTTTGATAAGCGGGTCCCTTTCCCATAAGTCTATTATCTATCAAATCTGCAAGGTAAAAGGGGGATCGCGAAAGCCAAAATGGCGTTGAGAAGTACTATCCCCTAAATGGTCTATAAAGAGGTCCAACGGATCTTCTGAAGAAACGCGCAATAGGCACAGACACCATTCCTATTGCTAGGAAAATGCCACAGTACACACCTTACAAAAGAATTGCAGTGTTCTCGTGTCATTTCTCTTGGACAAAGAGAAGAGAGTATGCAATAAAAACCTCCTACGGCTATTGTGAAGAGGATACGTCTATGTGCTTGATCATCCACCGCTTTGGAAACCCTGCACGCTGGCCGCAATTATTTTTTGGATTGTTACGCAGCCTTGCAACGTGACACAAGCAAGTGGCGCTTCTGCATACAACGTCAGCACAGGGCCAAGGGTGTCAAAGCCCACATACGACGAAAGGTGATTTTATCAAGACTTTGCCACCAAGTGCACGGAGAGTTTAAAGATTTGTAAAGCTCGTTGACAATTAATTGCCTCATTTGAAGGAAGGATTTCCAATTTTATTTACAACCAGTCTGGTGCATTCAATCTTCAAGCTTGATTTATCACAAGCTTGAATAGACGTGATGGGAGAAGGTGCAGACGGAGCCTCGCATGGGGCAATGGTTGCCAGCTCGGGCGCAAGCAATGTAGAAGTTGACAAAGAGACTTTTCTTACCTCTCTTCGAGGCACAGAAAACACTACAATAAACATGGCTGCAATGGAGGCACGCCAAGCCCTTGTCGCTAGTGTCAGTGGTATGGGTAGAGTTGAAGAACTCCATCACCAGCTTAGCCATGTCGTAGGTTCGCTTTCGGAAAAGGTATCAGATGTATTGAAGAAGCAAGAAACCGAATTTCTTTCTGCATATCGAGCTCACATGTATAATGTTCAAAAGGAACTGCAAGAGCTACGTACAAAGGTTCAAAATGCTGAGCTTGAACTACAACGCGATGAGAAAATCAAACAATTGACACAGGAACGTGATTGGTTCCGTAAAGAAGCTCTGCGGCTCGACGCTTATGCAACGTCTATGAAAAAGGAAATTAAATTCATGGAAGAGAAGCTTGAGTCGGTTGATGAAGATCGTTCATGGCTCGAAAATCAGCTAAAGTCAGCTAAAAAGCAAAACAAGCTCTTACGTACAGAACTTGAGATGCACCTAGGCCCCGAAGCGAGTGTTGGCGGCCCACGTTCATCTACACAAATCCTTGCCTTGGAGTCAGGGATACCCTCAAATAACCAAGCTTCACAACTTGCACCACCCATTCGTAATAGTCATTCCCAAAACCAGCTTGGCATGAATAGTGGCTTAGATTCGCACAAACACTTTCCGTCAAAATCCAGCGCTCTGTCTAAGTCAAGTGTTGGATTTTACAACACGCCATCGTACGAACGCTCAGGATCTCAGAAGAGCCTTTTTGAAGGCGATCAGCAGCCTCAATTATACGAAGCCCCGATGATGCTTATGAACACTGCTCATGATGAACAGGCGGCATCTGCCAAGAGAACGATGAGACAGTTGAGGGAACAGGTTCAACGGGAGAAGGAGCAGGTGCGCGAATTGCGCGCACAAATTGTAGTCGAGCGTACTGAGCGATCCAATCTTCAAGATCTCTTTTCACAGTGTGTTGAAGATGTCAAAAAGGATATTCTGCGTCGCAAAGAACGAGCCAAGCGCGCACAATCTAAAAAGATGGGCGGCGAGGTACGCTCGGAGCAATCTATACAGCTTGAGGACCGCGAGGCACGCATTATTCAATTCGATAACTTCACATCACTGGATCGCCGCAGGGTTCTTGAGCGCCTACTTGAACAAGAAGAGGTTTACCAACTCCTTCAAGATAGACTGTTTCCCTCTTGTGCATCCCCGACCTCTCCAAGTTTACTTTCAAAATCGCCAAAACAACAGCAGGAACAAGTGGAGAGGCGAATAGCCCAGCATGAAAGTAAGATCAGCGAGCAAAAAGAAGCAGCAGCAGCAGCAGCATCAAAGACTGCGTCAAGTAAGCAAGCTCGAACCGACTTTGGCCTTTCGCTGTTATTAGAGTCAATCTAACAGTATTTGTGTAATAATTTTATTTTGATAATGGTATGAGTGCCGAAGGACTGCACTTCTACACTTTCATATTTGTACTAATATAAGTGATGTGCTCTGATTGTGTTTGAACTCAAGTGAAAGAATAGAAGGAGTAACCTCAGTCTAGTGAAAATGCTTTTTTGTATACAAAGTATCCTCAAGAATAGAGTTCGTATCTGTTTCAAGCAAGGTGATGTCTGTGCAAAAACAAGAAACTCAATGCTTGCATCAGTAACATGAGATCTGAACTCAATGTTCAAGAAGAACGTGATGGTTGACCAAAGTGAAATACATAGAATCTATTTGCCATGGAAAACTAAGTTCTAATTCATTCTTGTTCTTTTCTTTTCAAAGTTTGGAAATTTGGAATGCAACGTGCACTACAGAATATAGATATATGAGTCCTGAAGTTGCAAAATCTTAATGCTATTCGAATTTTTAATTTGTGTAAAGGTCATTTATTCCAACACAGACAAACGTTCTGCATTCAAGATGCGAAGTTGAAAAACTTGATCTGCGAGTTGCTTCTTCTCGCGTTCAAGGGCTTGGATTCGCTCTGCAGCCCTGTCCAAGAGCGCCTCATATGACTCCTGAGAGCCTTGTGAGACAGGGTTACTCGCCTTACCCAAGCGTTGAGACTTGGTGCGGTGCAGAAGCTCACCAACCTGGTTTTTTAAACTAGCGTTTTCAGAAGCAAAACGGTCGCCTCTTTGACGATAAATCTCCATCAAAAAAGCCATCTGGCGAGGCTCATCGAGACCAAGCTGTTTTCCCTAGGGCTTCAGCAACATCTTCCACGCGCTCTCCATCGCGAACTTGCACAGGAATCTCTCGACCACCGGCTCTGATTTGAGCAACGACCCTCACGGTATTGATGCCACCACCCAAACTTCCATAGGGTCTTGCGGTGCGACGCTTAGATTGTAAGTGTAGTCCTCCCCGAAGTCCAAAGTCTCTCCCGCACCAATGCTCGCGGAGTACAGCATTACCCAGCAAGAGGTCAACTTCACTAGGGCGAAGGAAGTATTCTGCATCTGGCTCTGCATTCAATTTCATGCACATACTGCCTTTAAGTTCTGTAACAGTCACTCGATTGAGATCATTTTGGTTTCTAAATGAAATGTGTACTTCCGTATCACCATAGTGAATCACAATCGTCTGCATAAGGTGCGGCTCCTGTGCACCAACATATGGCGCTTCTACCCGTGGTGGTGGAGCTGCGGTGTAGCGTGGAGGAGGAGTCGGAAGTTTTGTCTGCTCTCGATCGAACTCGTCAAGTTGTGAGTGACCTTCATTATATACAGACCCATGCACACTTTCAACCTCACCGGGGGCTGCACAAATAGTTGGGTCTACACTTTTTTCTTCGTCCATGGCTCGAAAGTCTTCGCCATGATGCTCTTGTTCGCGACGACGCATCTCCTGGTCACTAAAATAATGCTGCTGGGAACTCTCCTCAGCGTCTTCGATTTCGCTATCGCTTTTATGTTGGTTTTCATCCCCGTGGTAAGTCATCTCTACAACGCTCTCCTCCTCAGTGTCATGGTTATCTTCATCCTCATTCCCATTGTCCTCATCGTCGCCAAGATTATCTTCTTCATGAGCTTCTGAGCCATTTTCAGAACTTCCTCCAGACATCGGTGAGTTAGGAGCATTCACACTACCTGGCCCTGATTGATCTTTCCTGATCTGACCTGTTGATGTCTCCATCGAGGATGACGGCATAGGCATAGGTGCTGGAAGTGGAATTTCTCCTTGGAGCTGTTGTGCCTGAGAGTCATCCGCAGGTGCTGGAGGCGGCGCAGAGCTTGCACCTGATTCGTTCTTTATGCACTTTCTCCACTTGATTAGATCCTGCTTAGACGAGGCACAGAATTTCAGGTGTATACTCCCTTTGACGACCGAGAAGCCAAAATTCGACGGTGCACCAGCCTCATTGGGTCCGAGGTGCGCATCTGCTGCAGGTCCTTCTTGATCTTCAGTGAGCACAAGTTCGTTGGATGACATTCCTCCAAAACGCATTGGGATGCTTGGTTCGCCATCGTCTTCCTCAAATAAACTGAGAACCCCGTCGCCACACACAAGGTAGACAGAGCTCCAAGCCGTGCCGTCATTCACCAAATGCCACGCTTGCCCCTCCATGATCGGTCTGTAAGGTTTGTGAGGCCGTTCAAAACCTGATAAATCGCTCAGCAGCGTCCTCGCTGATCACTTCGACACGCCCTGCAAAAGAGTCCGCGCAGGCTCGGACTTGTGCAGCAAGGAAGAACAGCTTTGCCTCAAAATACTTGAGAAAAGTTGGTTTTTTGCATTGCATTACCCCGCCTTGCCAAAAGAACGGGAACAAGAACAGTGAATTGTGTGTGCGCTGCCTATAAACACATAGGAACCAAGTACTAGGCATATACTTATGTGTATTTTTACGAGACATCACTCAAAAGTATCTTTTCGAGCAACAGAACCATATTTCATGAGCGGAGAGCGTACACAAACGGTGCTCGATCTCCTGCGAGGAACCTCGAAGCGATCTGGACTTGAGATTGGGTCTGCAATACATTTACTTTACGCATAAGTTGTTGACATGATGCGAAATGGTCATCAATTCATAGGCTTGTAAATATGCTGATGTAGAGCCGGTCATCAGAAGGTGAGACAACTCATTCGTCCTCAACCTATGGCCCCAAAATATGCCAAGAAGAAGTCAGCTGTCTTCTAGGCAAGCTAGTGTACCCAACAATTTTTTTGTGCTACTTAGATGTACGGTAGACAACACAATAAAATATAGGCACTCGATCCAACATCGTTCTAGTTTTTTAATGTTCAAATAGTAGGAGTTAAGTCTGATAAGACCTGAGTGGTTGTGCAAAGACAAATTCTCTAACCCCTTCCCGGCTTCTTAAGCTCTCACCAAAGTTGTCTTTACACATGCGTCCTCTGTACAATATAGTAATAGCATGATAATAGATCGTGCAGCTTGAACTCCGCCGACCCTCACCAAGAAGATCTCTATACCTGGTGCTTGCAGAAAGAAACAATCCCGTCTCCACCAAAAAGACATCAACTTCGAGCCTCACTTGTGGAAATCTTCCAGGGTGTTTTCCTAATCATCCAGAGCATCCTCAATGATTTGCCACTTGACGACTAGCACTATGTAGTCCATTTTTCTAGTACTTGTAGTAAATACATTATCTCGGCATTACATTTCATCAAGGCAGACGAACATATTACATAAGAGGAATTCTGAAGATCGCCGATAGATGATTCACACGAACTTTGCGAAGATAGCAGGCAGACTAGCAACGAATCTGACCGAGAGCAGGCGAAGGAAATAAACTTTATCGAGAGAGCAAAGACCTGAGTAGGTCCTGAGATGGCGTCGTCCTCTTCAGAGAAAGAGCAGCAGCTGCCTGGCACTGCGGATCTTTGCGATGAGTTCGAAGATGCTCTGCAGTATGCTCAAGGCGGCCTTTTGAGAGACTTTGGCGGTGCTAGGTTTTTTTGCGGTCGCATTTGCACTGTTCAATGCCTGGAGGATAATTCCAAGGTCAAGGAAGCCGTGGCTGAAGATGGTCGTGGTAAAGTCCTTGTGATCGATGGCGGAGGCTCTTTGCAGAGAGCGCTTGTGGGAGACCAAATTGCGCTCAAGGCAGCCCAGAATGGCTGGCAAGGTATTGTGGTCAATGGCTGCATTCGCGACAGTGCCGAAATTGCGAAGATTAAAATTGGCGTCAAAGCTCTGGGTACTATCCCACGTAAAACGCCAAAGCGGGGATCTGGAGTTCGCGATGTTCCAGTCTCATTCGCGGGTGTGCTCTTCAAGCCTGGCGAAGTTCTCGTTGGTGACGAGGATGGCATTGTAGTTGGTGGTCAAGGTACCCTTGACGCCAAGTTGTAAGCATAGATAAGTGAATCTGTTTTGTTTTTTGCAATAACTAACTCAGATTTACTTCATCTGTTTAGATTGGAAGTTCCTGAAAAGCTGGTACTCCTGAAACGAACATTGAGAATACTGAGCGTATAAGCTTAATTTAGATTTCATGGGAAATATATTTGTTCTATGGTTACTTATCTGTTATCTGTCTTCCTTTTAAAACGAATGTTAATATAATACTCTTGAATGTGCGAATTGACTTTTCAAACCCATACAGTGATGTATATGCGTTCCCTTGATTGATAAGTGATACTCACATGTTTATCTTTTCTCACCCCATATCTAAACAAAAGGAGACCAGCCGACCCATTGCCTGCTGAGAAGCCCGGGATCTGAGGCCATCGACATCAACAGTTTTACTTGGTCTGCCTCAGAGAGCATTTGGGTCTCCCATTCCGCGCGAGGTCCGTCAGCAGCAAGATCCATACGGGGATGTTGTACGATTGCAGATGATGCATTTTTCACAGAATCTTCAAGAACACGTAAAATGTCGCCTTTCCGGATTAGAGTCGAGGCGCGCTCCTGAACCTCGCTTGCCATCACTGCGACAGGATGCGCACCTTCAAGCTTAAGACGAGCTCTTTCGATCCTGCTGTCACGGGCACCAGACTGTTCGTCCAGAACCACATTGTTTCCCTCTTGCTCGGCAAATTGGCCACCCTCTTTGCGCATCCGTTGTGTCCAGTCAATCATGGGTTCGTTTAAGAACACCTCCATAACATGAAAGAGGACTTGACGTTGCTCACGGAGAGCTTGGAGACTCTGTACCATACTTTGAAAAAGAATAGTATCAGATCGAAGAGGCTGTAGGACTTCTCGAAATTGCCGCGTGAGGCGAAAGGGAGAGAGTTCTGGTACAGGCAAATGGGTGACACCAAAACCAAACGAATACCCAAAATCAATGTGAACCAGAGAACCATCCTCTTCACAAAAGAGAAGATTTTCTAAATGACGATCACCCACACCGAGAAGATATGTTCCTACGCAAGAAGTACCAATTGAACGAGCTAAATTCTGACGAATAGTAATAAACCCTTCCGCACTTTTAGCAAGATGAATAAGATGGCGACGAATCAGGTCTTCTGGTATCATCTCGGTAACTTGGGTGAAATTTGCCGCTCTCGCAGAGCTGTGGTCTTTATATGCATTACTGTAGTCACTGGGGGAGTATGTGACACTTCGCGGAGTCTTACTGTTGAAAAGCTTTGGAAACCCATGTATCCTAGCCCTCCATTTCTCTAGCGGGTAGGACCCACTAGAAACACGCATAATACTTCCTGTAGACTCTGCACTCTCCCCCCCACCTGAAGGCCGTCTCCGCTTTCGCTGTATAGATGATGATGCTGATCCTGCAGCTGATCCAGATTTTCCATTCTCGTGGACGCCAAAATCCGGATGATTTGAATATTGCGTCTCGAGGATAGACTTGATCGTTGCAGTGTTATCCACCCATTCAAGTAATCCGATACTTGTTGAAAGTGGAATTACACGATACGTCTTTAGGTAGAGACCCCGTTGCGCACAGCCAGTGTCTGAGCGGAAAATTTGGTTCATGATTTCAAAGAGCTGTTGGATTCGTGAATCCATACGCAGATCGTCACCACCTTTGATAAGGAACTTGTACTCGCGCTCATCATCGCCTCTCATGACTAGACATTTAGGCTTCTCTTTTGATCTCATGACCCGCAGGCGTTGAGAAAAGCTTGCAATAACAGCATGATGGCCAGCACGAGGTGCCGCTGAACTCCCGTAATCACTATACTGGCCAGGAATCTCAATTACTTCAGTAAAATTGTTCATGTCAAAGTTTGCCAGCCACTGCGAGAAATCAGAAAGCTCCATGGTGGACGTAGTTTTCTTCGCTATATCTGTTTCGATTTCGTGACACTTTTTTCGAAGCTGCCGAACGGCACTTGCATTAAGCTTGCCGCCTTCTTCCCCGTATTCCCTAATCAAAGATTTGTATTTTTGCGCAAAATGAAGGTTATATCGGCCGATCTCGTTACCCACCCAAGGCTTACTGGTTGCGAGCAGATCGGTCACCACTTCCCTGTGCCAGATCTGGGCCAGGTCTTCGTTGACCTTCTGCACAGAGCCCTGTTGCTCGACCCGAGCCCTCATTTTCTTGATGACATCCCGCAAACGTAGCTCTGGGTGGTGAAGCCCACAAAATGCGGTCAACATCGTCTTGAACAATGGACTCTCCAATTCTAGTGAAAGTTGATTCAAACGTTCTTGCACTTCTATGGGGTCATCTTCCACAGACCCATTTGCAATTTGGTTTTCAATACATTCTCTACTTACATTAAAGCTTGTCAATAGTGCCTGTGGGTAGTCATGCGCAAGCCTCAACAGTACGGGGAGAACAAGGGATCCTACACCCGGTTTAGGCAATAAAGCAAGAATCTGAGGTACCCAGCGCAAAAAGGTCCAGCTTGGTACATCTCTACTCTTTTCGAGGAATATCTGGCACATTCGATCAACTTGTGTTCCAAATTGTGTCAACAACGATAGAACCCGCGGTAAGAGATCTATGGCTCGCAAAGCACCTTCTTTTGCGCCTCGCAAAACCTCGCCAACAAAGACCAGTGCCAAATCTTCCAGGGTACTTTGTTCCCCCAGAAATACAACTGGGGTCACAAGACTAGCTCCAGCGTAAGCACGTAACATGCTATCGAGAAAATCAGCGAGTGCCAAACGCTCCTCTGAGGTCTCAGAAAGGCTCTTATATGCTGTATAAGCTAAAGCAGCATGCTTTTGTACTTCACTGCCACTACTGATCATTTCACTCTGAGAATGATTTGCCAAATGAATCTCCGTAGCACGTGACTGCACCGCAGCGGAAAGTCGGCCCTGTAGAAGAAGCTCTGGGCCAGACCAAGACTCTGCAAGAATATCCGCATTGTTGACTAACCGCAGTGCGCTTTTGATGTCCTTGCGAGTCTGTTCGAGTGTGCTACGCCGCGACAGGGTTTTGCTTAAAAGGTGCTCCACTTCAGTCTTATATGCCATGAGCTCAAGATGCAAGTTGGATTTACCATCCTTTCGTTGCGCATCAAGTCGCTGTTTTACAGCACGAATATCACTTTTGGCGAGACTAAAATGACGTTGAGCTGTCAAAGCAGCTGCGTCTTCGAGCATAGAGGCACAACCGAACTCATGCATACGCTTGTTTACTTCATCATAAACAATACTTCGATCAGTCTCTTGAGCACGTTCTACAAATTCTCGCCCTAGCGCTGACAATGCCTGCAATCGAGTGAATTTTACAGACTCCCACACACTTGCATTATCAAAAGTGGTAGCTGGTTTGGAAATCTGCCAGTGCCGAATAAGGTTATCGAGAGTACAGAGACTTTGAGATTTCTCAAATCCAATACTCACCATACTATCTCGAGCTTGGAAATAAGAACGCAGATCCATCAAGGACATTAATGGTCGCAGTAATGTACGTTTCGCTGAGCGTCCAAACTCACCAATGCTTGACCACGAGGTTGCAAACTCGCTAAGACAAGCTTCTACACGCGCCCTGGCAGCGACAAAGCTGTTTTGTTGTAATTCATACAACGTGAGATCAACTGGTGCCCAACGGGCAATCCATGCTCGACGGTCTTCGGACCTTAGCATGCGCTCTGCGATATCATGGTCCGCTTGTTCAAGAATTGATTGCTCACTTCTCAGAACATGTTGTACAAAATTTGAGGCTCGAGATATCTCGCGCTCATCATGAAGTGCAACATGAAGATAAGGAAGAACGTGTGTGGAGTAACGATTCTCCTCCCAGAGGCCCATGGGCAGCTCAGGTGCCGTCTCCACCAGTCTCGCTCGACGAACTAGCGCTTCTCGCGAGCCTTCATCCGAATTCCAACCACTCAAAGCAGTCTGAGCCTCTCCAAGAAGGTCATCCAAGAGGCTATTCCAGCGTCGGTCAAGCATGAGACAGTCAATTCGTGCTTGCCATAGGTAACGGAGTTTTTTCTGGTCAGCGCTATGGGTATTAGATGACTCGCCGTACTCTTTGCGAATCAGTTCCAAGTACAAATCAGCAGCAGGTTTTAGCTCCAGAGTCTCCTGTAGTTTCAGGGCCTCGAGAGCACGATCATCTTTTAATGCACTTGAGAGGATGCCACGCAATACGTCCTGCTCCCCCAAAGCCTCGTAAAGGCGGAGTAGTTCAAGCCAATAGCTTTGTATGATAGCGTCACCCCTATCAACTTGACCCATACGCCTTGCACAACGTCGGGTTCGCAGAATTGTACTTTCCATTGCAAGGATACCAGAAGCTACGCACCTTGCTATGATAGCAGCATCTGTAAGCACCTTTGGCATACGCTTTCCAGAGCTGTCCTCTAAGTTGTTCTCCAGGAAGCTAGTGTCAGCGCGGTCAATTGCTTCGTTGACAACCACAATGAGTGACTCCATGCAATCAACAACATCGGGTAGAGCGTGCGCTTCTTCTAAAAGTGTCTGCATCGCAGAAAGCAGCTGTTGAAGGCACATCATAGGAGTTCTAGTTGGATTAGAAGAAATAAGTGCTCGGAATTGTGCTTCGGGTCCAAGGATCCGATCACAAATACCTCGAAGAATACTCACGAGAACTTCTTGTGCAGAACGAGAGTCCATCGTACAGACAGCAATCATGGGTTCAACCATGTCTTTGACTGGAATTTGTACATCTGGGATTTCACCGGCCCGGTAAGTTCGATATAAACGCACCTTACCAGCTTGCAGAAGGCGCTCCTTTTTCCGCTTTGCTTGTCGTTTTCGTCTGTCCAGATAAGCATCATTTCGAAATATGCTTGCGGTATTTTCTCTTGCTTGCCAGCTGTTATCCCCACCGATTTGGCGCGCTGATGGATCAGACGCAGCCAAACCATATCTCTTAGGGTCAAAGCGTCGGCGCTCAAGCCAGCTTGGTAAGGCACCGCCCATGCCAAATGTTCCTCGAGAGTTTTGGTTTTCTTGACTGCCATCCTTCGCTTGCGATTGTGTTGTCTTGACTACCTGTGCGCCCACTGGTAACCGCCGATGAGCCTGGCCATTGCCTTGATCAGCCAAAGCATTGATCTTTTTACCATAACGATCTTGGTCATATTGGGTAGCGTTGTCATCATCATCATTGTCCTCATCAATCTCCATGTCATCATCATCCTGATCACGTTTAACCTGAGATGTAGATACCCGACTTGCAGGAACCGGAAAGGATTTTGTAAATACATCTTGCGAGAGAACAGGTACAGTCATGCGCTTGTCCATGGCAATACCACCCTGGACAATACGCCGACGCTTGTTACCTGATGCACGAACTTGCGTACTTGGTGCCATGGTAGTAGCAAGACCGGCTTGAGTACCCATGTAACCAAGGTCACCAAACTGTGTAGAAGATAATGTAGGTGTGAAAAGCAGATCAGCTGCATCCTGAGTGGCCCGAATCATTCCTACCGGCGCAAGGCCAAAACCTTGCGTAGGGTTCTGCGAAGCACTCAGTGTGCTTTGAGAAAACAAAGGGGCAAGGGGTTGGGAACTGGAGGACGCACCTTCTCCACGACCGTATTGAGAGTTTTGCCAGGAGGCGTCCACTCGAAGAGTTTGAAAGCGGATATTTTCTTCTAGGCTTGTGTTGATCATTCGTTCGGGCTCGTCGCCAGCCGGAGCATTGTATCGATTCATTTTTCGGATACTTGCTAACATCAAGCCGGCAACATGGCCAACCCATGATGATTTGTTGGCAATTTGAAGATTTCCTTCTGATGAAAGCCCAGAGTCAGTAACAACAGGTTTGAGATCTTGTAAGCAATGGATGAAGCGGTCCAGTGGGGAATGGTTTGGTAATCGGTTTTCATGATCCCAAAAGCTAAAAAGCTCATTACGAATATCTTGATCCGGGTCGCCCAAGCCTGTTGCCAGCGCAACACGAATAATCTTTTGGGCACGAAGAGGTTCGAACTCACTATAAAGCCAGGTCAGTAATCGATAGGCCTGACGACGTGCAATGGGTGACACATGGCCACGGGCAACTTGTACGACCTTACGTGCAACTTCATCATCTGCCCATTGAACTGGAGAGAACCCCTGAGAAGTACGACTCATACCTGCGACCAATGCTCGGAGGATTCGTAAAGTGCATGTGACAGACGAGGCAGATTCAGAACGTAGGGCCAATGCACGATTGAGACCAGGTTTTAAACCTGAAAATATATCCTCTGGAGTTAAGTCTGCCATCCTGGGCTCATTTGCAGCTGAAATTGCTCGACTTTCTCGGCTCGCACACTCTTGTTCATACTCTTCTTGCTGCTTCATGTCTGCGTTCAGCAAATGGGGTGGACAAACATAATACACATCGTCTTGCGCAAGAAATTTTTCGAGGAGCTTTAAGGCCATTTCTTGCGAGTTTGCCCCCAGTTGTGTGGAAAATACGCGCAAGAGTGTCCCAAGATTATCTCTGGACATAACTTTCGCAAACTTTGCCCTCGTTGACTCTTCAGCCGGGGTAACTAGGGTAGCAAATATTGCAAGCCAGAGGTCTCTGCGAGACTCGTCCATCCAACTTTTCAAATTTTTGCAAATAGAGCCTGTGAAATGTTCAATAAGGTGATTATCTTCGAGGGAATTGAGAACTTGACCGCAGACTTCCGCAGCTACTAAGCTCAGACGTTTGTCCTTCCATCGAAGATTCTTTGCAAGTCCCAGTAAGAACTTTTCCTTGTGCTCGGCAGAAAAGTTAACATCTCCAAGAGGGTCGTACCCATGTGCCACAATAATACCAAGTAAATTGAGTCCTGCGTGACGTTGAATGGTGTTTGAACGAAATGCAGAGGCATTGTGTCGATCATTTGCACCAGAGCCTGCTAGAAACTGTTTGCAAATTGTCCGCCGCTCTATCCTCACGCCAGACGAACTTGTATGCTCCTTTTCGTTTGCTGGCTTCTTCCAAAAGCCAATCAACATACTTATCAGCTGAAGATTTGCCATCATAATTGTCTTGGACTGGCTTGGTGCACGTTTCATGAGAAGGTGAATGAAGTCACTAGCTTTGTTCCAAGCATCTTGGTCATAATTGTCAAATCGACAGCAGCCGCCAGTGGCACGTTCCCAGCGGCCAACGAGGACACAGAAATCACGAAGAAGGTAGTGAAATCCTCTTCTGTTATTTTCAGCTTCATCAGCTCGATAAGGGGCCTCTAGATCTAGCAAAACCTGAAGAGCCGGAAGCAGCAAGCTCCTTGCAAACGGTGCGAATAACGTTGGACGGTTCATAAGTAGTTTTAAACCAAACAGTCGCGTATTGAGTGCACAGCGTCCGCTATTTTGAGTCGCTGTATCAACTGTTGTATCGTTACTAAATCTTGCTGCTTCATCTACACCAGCTGTGAGAGCAGCGAGAACTGCACCAACCCACATTGGTAAATCATTTCCCAATGTCGGGATCGAATCACTGTTTGTCCAATTCAAAAGGTCCTTTTTACGCATGACATCTAAAACTGCTAAAGCACCAGTCATGCAAGGAAGTCGATTAACAGAGTCTAGTTCCAATTTTTCGTCCTCATCAGCTGCACACTCAGCTGAAACAGCACTTTCTGTCGGGTATTCATCATCGTCCAAAGTGAATTCGTTGGAGGTTACATCCTCTTTTTGTTTCTCTGCGCTTGATTTTGGTTCATTACGAATGGCGCCATCTTCGTCAATGTCAATATCCATGTCCAGTGCGGCGTTTGAGTCCTTGTCGTCGGGAGGACTCGCACCATCTCCAATCATCATGCTATTTAAGTTTGCACCACTGACATTGTCAGGAGGAGCAAACGAATACTGGGTCATATGTGTGCTACTGAAGGTAGAGGACACCCGGAATGCCTTCACAGGAAGTCCTTCAAACTCTGAGTTGTTAAGAAGGTTTTCTACGCTAAGCCTACTCGAATTAAATTTAGATTCAACCGTGAATATGGGTTCCTCAGCAAGGTTGTGACGGAGTGGAATGAGAGCTTCCCACATGCCTGAAAGACCTAGCTGGAAAACTAGTCGTTCCATGACATTAGCCTTTGACTGTGTACGAGCCACTGCAACACACATGAACTGAAATACAGAGTTCGCGTAGGTGCGGTGTTGAGTTTTAAGAGCTCGAATGAGAACAGCGGAATCGTTTGAGGTAGTGGCATTGGAAGTTGCTGAAGATCCATCTGCGGCAGATATAGCTAATGCTAGATCTCTCTGTGCTTCCCTGGCCAGAGAACTCAGCTCAGTTTTGCTAAACACACAAAGTTCTTTGGTAATATTGCGATTCGGGAATTTCACTGAGAAGCATCTGTCGAGTTGTGTTTTACTCAAAGAGTTATACAATACTTGTAAAATATCCAACGCGCTAGCCCGCGTCTCTCGCGATTCATTGTCATTTCTAGGAGTTTCCATGTGCCTCAGCAAAGGTCCAGTGAGCCTCATTAGCAGGGCGTAGTCATCCTCGGCAAGCCAAGCAATCCAGGATATAGGTCCAATGCGCTGAAGAAGAGGCAGCAGAATCATTGACATAAAGGTGTTTCGCAAAAGTTTGTCATGCTCTGAATCCGAGAAAATCTTATTAATGCACTCTCGACACATCACTAGCGCTGGTTCACTTCCAGGGTCGCCACTAAAAACATCAAGGATAGAGACCATGTTTGCTAAATGTTCTGTGATTTGGCTCGCATAAACATGCTCTTTACCATCTCTTAATTGACGACAGAGAAGTTGCAGAATAGACACAGAGCCTGATTTTTCCAGCGCCATGAAGAGGGCTTTGAGTAGTAAAACAAAGTCATCACGCTCTGCATCAGTCAATTGTGCGTGCTCGCCTAAAGGAAAATGCTTACTAATCACTGACGTTTTCAGAAGCTCAAGAATTTCGGTTTCTAAAACAGATGGTTGATATTGTGGGGTTCCGGGTAGCTCAGGTTTATAATCCCGCCATTTCACTGGAGCTGATGTGGAAAGACCCCGGAATAGCACAGGAAGCATTGTACATGCATCAACTTTGGCAGTAACAGAGAGGTCAGGTGCCAATAGCTTTTTCATGATTGTGAGAGTAGTTTCGAGATACTTAGCTTCCAAAGGCGAATCATAGGTTGCATGATGGAACGGTTGTGGATTGAGACGAAGTAGGCGTCCAAGAAAAGTGCCAATCTTTTGCCAAAAAGAATCTATATTTGGATGGCTTTGGGTAGTTTTCTCGTCTATGAGAAGCAAATGCAGGGCATGAATACAGTCGTCTACAAAATCCAATGCAGCGACAAGTGCGTCTGCTTGATTTCCGAGGACATTTACACGCGCAGTAATCTCATCAGCTGCAGCAATAAGAAGTTCTAATGCGTTTTCGCAAAGCCCGTTCTGTTGTTCCGTAACCATTACAAAAACTAAAGATGATGCAGAAGACCATGCGTCTTTCGCAAGCAGCGTATGCAAAATGGTTTCCTGAAAATTAGCGTAAAAGCTCGAAATCTCAAGAGCATCTCGTATTACACCATCTGATTTCCATCCAAGGTCCATTGCAAGATCAAAGGCCGCCGCACCAGATCGAAGCTCGAGTGGGGATGGGTCATCTCCAAGTTGAATTACGACTTCCCGCAGCCGATCACATGTCCCTTGGGGGTCTTCCAGAAAGTTAAGACCAGCGCGCAAAAGCATACGATGGCCTCGAAGCATTGTGCGGCAACCAACTTCATCATCTGATAAGCCTTCTTCAGGTATAACAGTATCATGGTGTTCGCTCTGCATGATATGATCACGCATAGCCTTCAGCTGCTGAAGTAATGGCTTATGTTGTGCTATGCTTGCGAGAAGCCGCTCCATAGCAGGCAAAAAGGTTTGTTGCACCCTCACATTATCACGATCGAAACCGCGTTGTGGGTTGACAGGTTCGAGAACAAGTCGAATGAGCAAGGTGAGTATATTGCGTAGACAGGTAAAGTCATTTTGCTGCGGCATCGCGTCGATCAAGTCACGGATAAGAGTTGTGTTGGTTTGAACAAAAGATGATACCGTGGCTCGAGAATAAGACGATGCATTGTTAGGATCTGCAAGCAAGTGCTCCGCAGCAGCATCAAGGGATGATAGCAACGGAAGAGTTTCTTCAAATGAACCAATAGCTTGTTGACGCAAAAGCCAATGTGTTGCATCAACTCGTCCTGTAAGGTCATCAAGCCATACACCACACCGAGAGCCTGCGTTTCTTGCTTCTTCTGGAGACGCAGGAACTTTGTTGACAGTTGAAAGTTGATATGGCATCAGATAGTCCTTGTTTTCAATATAGTCTCCATCTCCCTTCTTGGGTACTGCTGGGGGCTGTCGAATTTTATAGTTCTGAAGCCAAAGCTGCACCGCGTCTTTATGTTCCCGGTCTACCACTCGAACGAAAATGTGGAAAAGTTCTCGAGCTTTTCGGCGATAGGCATGTTCGCGACGTGAAATTCTCTCAAAAAGCCAGCGAATCACTTCCTGTAGATCTACAAATCGTCGCCGATGACTACTGGAGTCCATGGTTGGCATTGCCAAGATACTTGCACGGCGCACTATGATGCGACACAGACGGTTTACCACACGTTCTGCCATGGTAGTGGTGCCAATTGCATCTTCATCTCGGTGTGCAAGACGGAGGCATGCCATAGCGTTGTCGAGTAGTTCGAGAACATTTTCGTCAACAAGATCAGAATTTTCGCGAAACTCTTTGTAGATATTATCAAACGCAAGGCAAGCTCCAAGGCGCTGATACGGGTCCGGATGCCGCATAAGAAAGTATATTCGTCTAAGCAAGGAACGGACATTTGAGGAGCGTGTACCCTGTCCATGTCGACGCGTCTTGACTGACCACTTGAAGAAGATTCCAACAACCTGAGCGCACATATCTCGCAAGCTGCCTCCGGATTTAGACTTGAGGTTGTCCATGGCAGCCTCAAGAAGTGCAACTGTCTCGGCGTTTTCTGTTTCGGTATGATGTGCAAACCAGGCTGCAAGTTGCAGAACGAGAGGTTTAAACAATTGACGGGCAACACCTTCAGTGTCTACAGCAAGATGAAGCAGTCCTGGGAATAGATGGCGGTAAATTGCGCCAAGTGAGCCAGCTTCGCTCCCTCCACGTGATGTTTCGTGCGATCTCCCTACCATATAGAGTACCAAAGCGTGCAAGAATTCGCATGCAGCTACTTTCACTTGACGTTGGGGTGCGTTTCGTGCAAGGTCAAGTGCACGGGGAACAAGATCGTCAAGTTGAACGTGAAGAACTTGCTCGACAAATCTAAAGTTATACGCTACTCGAGGTTGGGTATCCCAACGAAATCCTTCTGCCAAAGAATCCTCCACAGAGGGTAACACAAAGCGATTCATTCCTCCAATTCGACCTAGAAATTCGACAATGCGCAAATCCAGGGCATCCATGTCAGCACCAACACCTTCCCCTACACTGCCATGACCTCTGCCACCTTTAAGGCGACGAGAACGTTCTGCTTGGGTTTCAAAGGTTCTGAGCTTTCCAGTATTGGTTTGCGCCTTGAACGAAAGAAATTTGCCTAAGTGAGGAAGAATACGTTTTAAAGCAGCCGAGTCTAAGATTCCGACTTGAAACCAGTTTTCCACAGCCTCAATAGTCTGGGCAGCGAGGTCGGGCCAAGAGCGGCCGCCCATGACGAGAGCTGAGATAGCTGCAGCTTCAAATTGGGGATACCGTGAACGTACAATCTCGACGGGGGCTGACAGAATACACTGAAGACAAGCACTAAAGAGTTCATCTTGGTACTGCTTAGCACGTAAAAATGCCATATCCAAAAGACGATGAGCATTCTCATAATAATTTTCCCCAGGTATACTGAAAACAATTCGCATGAGCTTGTAAAAACCGCTTACCAAAGGAAATATTGCCGAGCGTTCAAGAATAACCTGAGCAAGAACAGGCGCCCACTTGACAAGCTTGTCAACATCAACAGACGCATATGTGGGAGGGAGCACTCGGCTGCAAAGCTCAACAAGGTTGAGAAACGTAAGATATTGATGTGGTTTCTCTGGCACAAGTTTCTCTGCATTAGCTGCGCTTGAAACAACTTGGCCAAGAACTTCGTCCTGATCATCCGGTTCAAAATCTTCAGCTCCCGCGCCTTCTTCCTCTGGTGTCCTTGGCCGAAGAGAGAGATTTAATGCTTGCGTCATCTTGGACACCACTTGAATGAAATGATCCAATATTTGCTCCTGATGCTTTGGCTGGGCGATCATTTGGTTTTCATCGCTATCATCTTCATCATCGTCTTCTTCTTGCTCTTCTCCTCCGTCATTTTCTCTTCTACGATTAGCATCGGACCCGAACTCTATATGAGCCACGTTTTGATCATCGTCTCCTGTATGGCTGGATACACCAATGGCACTATTGACTATATCGGATGTGGCTCGGCTATTATCCCGGCTAGCAGTATGTCTGGAAACCATGGCTTGACCTTCAATTTCTTGAATATCTGGATCAGCTTGCTGGCCACTGGTTCTGGTTGAGTTTTGGGGAAATAGAAATTTCCACAAGTATACATATGCGAAAAGTAACCTTGTTTCTGGGGCACCAGTGTCTGAATTGAATAGAGATACAGGACCTGAGCGTGGTATCGTACCACAGGATTGGACAAGCAGGGGTCGAATGACCTGTTCCAACAAGCGTCGTAACGCCAGACCCTTCGGTTGGAGAGATGCTGTCAGTGTTTTAATTGCGCGAAGTACGGTGTAGCGGTCGTTGGCATACAGAATTGGGAACGCCTTGCCAAGAAATAGCACTTCACGTGCAAGGAAGTCGATAAAGATTTGGTCATGCTCGTCAATCTTTTCTGAGGGAAGCTGGTCAATAATTCTGGCATATGTACGAAGAAAGCGAGCGTGGCGGACTACTTGCTCCATTCTCCGTTTGGTAAGAAACCGGGCGTCAGCACCGCTTTGCATAGCCAAAAGATCATACTTTTCTTCTGTAGAAAGATTTGCAAACTCCTGCTTGTCCTCATCATTGCTATCAAGCAGGCCACCGGTGGAGCTGACAACTGCCTCGGTGCTAAGAAAGGAGGGTGCAGATCGATCTTCATTGCGGTCAATGGTATCGCTTGCATCTTTGAGTAGTTGCAGAAGACGTCGCAAGGTGTCTGCTTCCTTGAAGACAAGCACAGCTTTAGCGAAATAACCATACCCATTAATAACCAATTCAACATCTCGGGTTGTGAGCCCAGCTGCATAATCAGTTGATGCATGGGCATCTCGCGCATGATCCAAAATATTGCGAAAATTGCCCATAAAGAGGTCCATGACTTGACGAGCCTTCACTTTCTTTTCGCCATCCTCATTTTCTGGAGCTGCCACAAGAGCGAGACGTTGGCCTACAGTCTTCAGAACGCTTAGCGCGCCACGGTATCCTGGGCTTCGAACTTTTGCATGTTTCGAACGTGACAGCAAATAAAGCTTGTTGTAGATAGCGACAGGGTCATTCATTACATTATCCGCAAATATATTGACGTGTTTTGCAAGTAACAGCGCAGCGTATTTGGGAATATCAAATCGGGATTGATTTGGATAAATATCTAGACCTTTGCAGACAAGCTGAAAGAGATCGTTCTGCTCATCTAAATCATCAGTTGGAAAGTCATTAAGGGTATCGTGAATACATGCAAAGGCGCCTGCCACGAGTAACTTCTCATCTTTGCCATCACTAAAACCTATATTTTTTCGAAGGATTGCAATGCATGTCTTGCGCAATTTGTCCCCAAAAGGCCTTTCCATTTGTTCAAAAGTCTGCGCAAAGATACTTGGAAATCGTCTTATGAAGATTCCGAGTGTAACAAGACACTCCTTCTTCACGGTTGGACGAACTTTTGCTCCAGAGTGTGCTTCACGAAACAGGAACGTAACAATCTGTTTGATATCGAGGCGTTCGGAATCAAAGTGTACATCGTTCAAGGCGAAAAGGGCTTGTAGCGGAGCTAACGATGTCTGGCGAGGAGTGGATGCTGTCTCTACTTTGAAAGCCCGGAAAATTACCTGCACTATATCTTGTGCAAAGTCTACTACACCTCGGGTACGGACGCGAGAAATCCAGCGGCCCAACAAGGAGTAAAGTTTAGCCCGCAGGTTAGCCACTACTTTGTCATCACTCACGAGATCACCTGGAGGAATCTTGCTCTCCAGAAAGTGTAGCATGCCTGGTGGACTATTTCTAGTGAAGAGAAGGTTGGAGCAATCATAAACTACACGAGATGTCTCCGGCACACTCAGCAGAACATCTTGGAGGTCATCCACAAGAAGGTCAAATGAAGTGTCAGATCTGTCGACAGCATCGTAGAGTTCCTTGAGTTTCTCTCGTAGTACACTTTCAGTGTCTTGTTCCATCCTGATCAGCCTTACTTTGGATGAGAGGTGGTTCACGCAAGATTGTCGGAAATCCAATTCACAATGTGGCTATCACAAAGTTCTCTCTCTCAGTTACCGCCGTGTGTGTGCGCGAGATTTCTTTGCATCAGCAATACGGATTAGTATCCCTCCTTTGTAGGATCCTCTGAGGTTATGCAAAGTTTTCCAATTTCGTGAAGTCCTGCCTGTTAAAGCTTAAATTTCGGTCCTGAGAGCGCCTCCGCTTCGACGTGACGCCCTCGATTTCTAACCAAACTTTCTCCAGACGCTGACGGTCGTCACACAATGCTCCCACAAGGCCCTAGGCAGCTCGTTCGTAGCCTGGGCTTTCTCGGATGCCCCTCGCAAGCGCGCACCGCCCGCGACCCAGACTCACGTTTGTGATCTGGAGAAAGCAGTAGCTAGTATTCACCCCTCTCAAACAATCATACCTACTAATTCATTCATATCTACACCAATCCTCACTACTGCGGAACTCTTTTTATGCATTTCATCTGTTGCTTCTAAGTATCAACTTCCTCCCCTCAACTTCTGTTTATTTGCAATATATTTTATTATTTAACATAAAAACACTTGTAATCACTTGTAGAGGTATCCTTCCGTTCGTTCTGTTCTTTTGCAAATTATATCTCATGAAAAGTTCAAGGGTCTACTACTAGGTAGATAGCTACCTTAAACAGGTAGTAAGTGGTATAGTAGTAAGAAGAAGGAGAAGCAGAAGAAGATGAAGCGACGAATTCGTTCTGCGCAAACTAGTTTTTTGGCCTCGCTTGTAGCTGCTTCACAGGCATCTCGGCAGGTGTTCGTGCGTGTCTGAAGTAATCGCGCCCGATGGCCTCCTCGGGCTCAGCAAGTTTTGTTGGTGAGGATGGCGGTCAGAATGGCCGTGGCGGCGACCTGGGCAATGGTGGCACTTCGAGTAATGGCAACGGCGACGAAGGCTTGGAGGATGAGAGGTCTATGAGAGGCCTCGAAAATGAGGATGAGGACGAAGGTACTGGGAGCGAGGATGGTGAGGATGTCGACGGAGAGGATGGCGAAAATCTTGACGGAGAGGACGACGAAGGCGCTGCTGCGCTTATGAGCAAGCGTCTTTTTGAGATTCGCACGTATCTTCAGGGCATCGACAAGCACCCATTTCAGTCGTTCGAAGATATTCGTGAGAAGCTTGAGATCGACCTCAATGTGGAGGAGGAGCTCTTGGAGCGTCTTGAGAAGAGTGACATGATTCTCGTAGACAAGGAGAAGAAGGAGATCAAATTCGAGCCGAGATTTGATGTCTTTGACATCCCTAGTCTTCTTAGGGCGCTTGATAAATACCCCGACGGTATCCCCGTGGAGGAGATTAAGGCTTGTGGGCCCATTGATATTCTTTTACATGTGCACAAGGCCATCATCTGGGGCCTTGTGATTGCTCTGAGAAACCGGAATGCTGCTGGAGGAACCTCGCCCTATGTGCTCTTTCCTCGAGGTCCTTCATTTCTGGTACCTGTGAGTGGCCGTGTCACTGCGGAGCCAGGCAAATCGGTGTTGAAGACAACGTGTGATATACAGCCTGAGATTCACCGCGGAGACTCGCTACTCCTTGGTCGTGATGCTGTCGATGCGTTCTTAGAGAATGAGCTTGATGTGCTCGAAACTAGATGTTTACGAGTCTCTAATGAGCCATTCGGGGCGCCTCAACCGTTGCCTGAGCGTGAGCTGGCTGTCATTGTAGAACGCCTACAGCGCAACCAGGTGCCGTACTCACGGTCGTCAGCAGAGCCCCCACGCCCCCCCAAAGAAGGCGACTATAAATTGGTATTTACTGACTCCAAGGTGCCTATCAATCCTTCGATAGCGAAAGAGGCAACGCCTTTGGAAGGCGTGACCGCTCTAAAGCATGGCTGTACTAATGACGTTAAGGAACTGTGGCGCGAGGTGTGCAAGAAGCACCACTACCGTGCTCAGCAAAGCCCGGTTTTGGACCGCCTACTCACAGAAAATAACCTCACAACGGCAGAACGTCTTGCCCAAAGTGGACAAACAGTTCGTAAGCGGAAGGTTCGTACATCCAGCAAACCAAAGCGGCGCACGAACCGTGCTCGCAAAATTACCAATGCGCACATCGACTAGGTTGGTGTTTAGGAATGTCAAGTGGGGCATCGCTTACTTATTCGTCATTTTGCCTTCTTGGTGTAGCCTAAGGGCGCGACTCTTGGTTTCGCATGCACCTCGGGTCTTGTTTGTAAAATTCATACATATTCATTTTCAATAGTTTGTCGAATCTTGGGCATATCCTATCGTTGAAGGGTGTTCAAATCTATTTCTTGACTGTAAAAGTTTTTCGCTTCATGGATTGAAATAAATAAATAAAGATAGAGGAAAGGGCTGAGAACTTCGTATAGAGATGCACTGCCTTTACACTTTGTTCTTTGCTAAAACTATGATTTGGTTGTTAATCGAAGACTCATTATCTCTGTACTGTGAGACGGAGTGGTTTAAAGCTTTTAGTAAGGTTCTATTTCTATTCTGTTATTAAAAAAAAAAAAAAAAAGATCAAGAGGGACAGCGCTTTCTGTTTCAAGAAAGCGAATAAAAAAATTCTCAACTCCCAGACTTACGCCTGCCAAGCTTTAAAAAAGAAAAGAAAAGAGAGAAATGTTGTGTTATGTTCTCACAAAATGGAAAAAGGGGATACGATCAGACCTCAAATGCCGTGAGGGTTCAGAGCTTGTCTGATCCATTAATCTTATGTGATGCCAAGATCTCCTGAACACGGTTGGCGATGCCGTTGTGGCTGTAAAATTCCTTAAAAAAAATCGGCGAATCGTAACAGACGTAGACGGGTCTGCACAGGATGCCTTTGTTTCTTCTTCAATACGAATAACGAAGCATGTGACTTCTGTGATTGCTTGTCTTCACTTAGCTATGTTTAAATTTGGGAATTCTTCAATGATTGCGGTAGTCATGGGCTGGCAATCCTTCAAACGGCTATTTTGAATCTAAGTTATAGTAGTAATTGTAGAATCAAGTACAGTGACATGGTGGTAGCAGGTTTAATAAAAGATACTAATATCTTAAGTGAACGATCCATGAATAAAAGGGAAGATTTGAACCGCCATCGGTAGCTTTCACCAATGCTTTGATGACGTAATCTTTTGAAAAGAATATCAGAATGATAACATGAAAATAGAAAAGAAAACAAGAAATGTAAGTATTTAAAATTTGATTCCGGGGTTACTTGAAACTACCAGGGGTTCAAATTCTTAAATGATAAAAAATCATGAAAAAGAAGAAAAAAGAAGAAGGTGAGATCTCTTCGAGACACATGAAACAAAAACCATTTAAAAAGAAAAACAACAAAAAACAACAAAAAACAACAAAAACCAAGAAAACAAAAAAACGAACTTGTCGTTTAAAATGAAAAGACATGAGCAAAAAACAGGAAATACCTTCAGACCAATATGGGGCTGAGTTCTTTTGAACGTTTTAAAGGTTCGACACATACACTGACTGCCTAGGTGCTCACTCTACGTACATGATATTCTTTCACGAGCTAGTTTCAGTATCTTGGGTGCTCGATTTGGGCGCAGATTCCTCCAAAGACACTGTTGCAGCTTTGGGAAATAAGTTGAGAAGGATATCCATATAGGAGTCGGCCTTTGGGGTAGGGCGATTAAGGAAGGGACTATTCTTCACCATCCCGTAGCGTGCGAGAGGGGCAAAAGCCCACATGACGGGACGAATGAAACGGGTTTGACTCCGAATGTCAGCAATGTAGTCCTCCAGAGTGTGTTTTTGAAACTGCAAGACGGCTTGCGACTCGGTGGTATCCATATAAGATTCAAAGTACCAGCACTGGTCATTCTCTGGATCGCCAGGATAAAATGCATTCACGTTCAGCGTGCCATATCCTAGAGCGCTTCCAATGAAATCTGTGAAAAATTTGGGGCTTTTCTGCCAGCTTTCATCACCAGCAATAAGAAAGGTGCGACCGGAGATATTTTCGAACGAGCATGCATTTGCTACAGCAAGTGCCACGTCTGCGGGGTGGGCACCATGCCGATGTTGATTAGGTGGATGGGTGAAACTAAATTCGAAGGTACGAGGTCCGCTGGAGGCCTCGAGGAGCTTACCAGGGTAAATAGCTCCGAAGCGAAGAATGACCCATTCTCCGGCGTAATTATGCATGAGCTTTTCTGCTCGGGCTTTGTGGATGGCATAGTTATCGAGAGGGTTGATGGGATCCTCCGGAGTGAGCAGAGGAGTATCCTTGTTCGGGTTGTGCGGGCCGTAGATTGAGTAGGAGGATGAGAACACAATGCGCGGCGGATGATCAAGTTCGGCAGCTGCAGCTAGGATGATAGAGACGCCTCCAACATTGACTTTCTCGGCAAGCTCCGGGCGCTCGTAGCAAACAGGGGGGATGATTGCTGCCAAGTGAGCAATTGCTTCGGGTTGCACTTCTTGCAGCACAGCTTTTACGTTGGCCTCATCAGTCAGATTACCCCAAATCACCTTGAAGACTGGGTAGCCCTCCTTTTGAGCAGCAGCTTGAAGGTCCTTGGCTATTTTTTCTGTGGCCTTGGACTGAAGGTCAAAGCAAGTCAGCTCATGGCCTTGCTTGCACATCTCCAAGACAACATATCGGCCAACATTTCCGAACGCACCGGTCAGGAGGATACGCATGGTAGCTGATAAGAGCTAAGAGGTAGAGAGAGGAGGGATTCAACTACACGGGCTCCAGGAGGGTCTTCACAGCAGGTCGCTTCTGTTTGAATGCTGCAAGCCTTTGCTATCGCTAGTGTTTCAGAGGATCGGCTGCCAATCCTGAACCCCTCATATTACAAGTAGAGTCCAATTGGACGTACTATCCACCAAAGGTGTGTGCTTTGTCTTTCAATAGGGTAGAATAGGATGGTGCTAGAGCAAAGAAATCCCATCAATGTAGGTAGGAGGTACATAGAACAGTCTAGTTGATACAGACAACCTGGATATTTTGTATTAAATTTAAAAAGACAGTTTCATGGAGCTAGTGCTAGGTGTCTACTAGGTACTAGCGATCGGGACAACCATTTCATCAAGCTATCAAGATATCAACAGCATCGATTTTCTGGAGCAGAAAATAATCACAGGAGTCTACAATTATCATTGTTGATGATTTATTAAGGCTTAACAAGCATTTGGTTGTTGTAATGTTTTCACATAAGTTGGAGATTGGGAGTTAGGTTATTGGAAATGTATTTTGATTTCTGGACCAAATCGTCGAATGGGGGGGTGTTGGCAGGAGGTACCTATGTGGATACCTTGCTCTTTAGGATAGTAGGAAAGGAGTTTTACGTTTTCGTAGAAGAAATCGGTTTTAATTCCACTGGGAGACTCATTAGAAGTTTAGTAGTAGAAAAGGTGGTCATTTCAAAAGTGTGTTTGACCAAATTTGTTCGTTCTTCAAAGTAATCTTTACAGGTAAGATCTAAATTGTTGCTGAGGGGATTTTTAAAAAAAAAATTTAACAGAGAGAACGAGAACTGAGCTCATTGTGTCTGGTCAGCTTGCCCAAACACAAATCTAAAAGAGAAGATATTCGTATTATGAAATATCATACTTTCTTGTATCGAAAAAGAGGAGAGCTAGAACGCATTGCCCTGCAAATCGAGAATGCTTACAAAATGATAAGATACGGGTGGCTGACTTTGGAAGGTTTCCTTCTTCTTCTTGGATTTCACATTCTGATTGAGCAATCATCGTAGATTCATTTTTGTAAGAAGGCCTGTAACTCTTTTTTTCCCTTTCCTGTAGCAATAGGTACCTCTAGGGGTAATATGTACATAGATTATACATGAGCAATGAAATGGGCGCTCCCAGTTTCCACTTTGTTCTTGTACCGAAAGTCTTCTTTCCTTTTTGTTTGTTTTCCACGTTAATCAAAACAAAACAAAGCAACTTTGAAACAAAGTAAAACAAAGTTAACTAAATCAGAAACACCACATTGTTCATGCCTCTCAGACTCGCCTGCAGCACCACTCTGGCTGGTAGTTCCCCTCCGTGGTAGTAGATAAAAGGTGAGCACGAGCTCGTGTCGCGAGCAGCATGACATCCCGAATGGGTGCGCCTTGCACCAACAAAAATGCGTCGCTCACTTACTTCACCATCAAACAAGCGGGGAAGGATACTTTCTTGGTCATTTGCGTGAAACATTGCCACTTTCCCCGGCGAGCACTGCTCGTGGCCACCAAAGTGCGCAGACTTCTGTTGCTCCTAACTTAAACTTGGGCTTGAGCTTGAGCTTGAACTTGAACTAGTTATCACCAGGCCACGTGCATGATTTTATAATCACGTGGTAATACTTTCCAAGCGACTTTTTTCATCTTGCTCGTGAGAATCAACAAAAGGATCTTCTGCACCTACGAGCGGTGGTTCTCTTCCCCTCAAGCCCTTTCAATCATTCATCATCTCCTCCTATCCCCAATTTCTAACTATAGCAACCGAAGCCCTGCTTCTCTCTCCTGAGCTGCTGCAAAGATATCCGCGACGAAGCCTCTAACGAAGAGTTAGTTCCCTGTTGCCGTGGGTCTTTGCTCCGCTTCCCTGTTATTCCGCAGACGTCTCTTCTTCTGTTGCGGCAAAGCTTCTTCTGTCTTTACTTCTTCATTTCTTCATTTCTTTGTCCTTTTGTTTCTTAGTTTCTTCGTTTCTTAGTTTCTTAGTTTCTGTCTTATCGCAGATGCCGCTTCGAGGCTGAGTGAGTGAGTCCCTCGAACTCCGCATTTCGCCCAACAGTCTTCAGCGGCCTCGCTGAAAACAGCGAGCTCGCACGCAGCCCCAGTCTCACACGACGTAGCAAGCAAGCAAGCAGGCAAGCAGGCAAGCAAATAAGCAAGAGCGCCGCGAGCTTTCAACAAAGTCTCCAGAGGCGGCCAACCCTTCTAAAGCTGAGCTCGAAGCCTCTTCTTCGATTTCTTCAATCTTGGATCCACTGTTGCGGATTCATGACAGACAGGCATTGACCTTCAGACGGATACACTGAGAAAGGAAGAACCGAAAGAAAGAAGAAAGAAAGACTGAAAGAAAGAGAGAAAGAGAGAAGGAATGAAGGAATGAGAGGTACTCACGCAAAGGGTCTCCTCCGCTTGCTGGACCGGCTGAATTTGCACTTGCCTGCTTCCTATGAGTCTGACTAGCGGATCGGAAGATCGGTGTACGAGAATTCGCGGATTCGTTTTGCCGAGCCCTACTGTTTTGGGTAGCATTGTGGATAGGAGCTCCGCCTTCACTGTATCGCACTATCAACTCCCCTTAAATACCCATAGTTATGATGTCATCTTTTGATGTATGTATGTATATATAAAATTAAAGTATTTATTTATTTATTTAAAATTAAAAATAGTTTTTAAAAACAGCAACACCATCGCAATAATGGTGTGACTCTGAGAAGTGTTTTAGTTGCCGGAAAAAGTTTGATGTCTTTTTTCTTATTTAAAAAGAAGAAAAAAGAAGAAGTAGAAGAATTAAAAACAATTGTTAGACTAAAAAAGAAGCGAGAAAAGAGCCTGAGAGTTAACAATAAATAAATGTAAAGTAAAGTAAAGTAAAGTAATGTAAAGTAAAGTAAAGTAAAGTAAAGTAAAGTAAAGTAAAAGTAAAGTAAAGTAAAGTAAAGTAAAGTAAAGTAAAGTAAAGTAAAGTAAAGTAAAGTAAAGTAAAGTAAAGTAAAGTAAAGTAAAGTAAAGTAAAGTAAAGTAAAGTAAAGTAAAGTAAAGTAAAGTAAAGTAAAGTAAAGTAAAGTAAAGTAAAGTAAAGTAAAGTAAAGTAAAGTAAAGTAAAGTAAAGTAAAGTAAAGTAAAGTAAAGTAAAGTAAAGTAAAGTAAAGTAAAGTAAAGTAAAGTAAAGTAAAGTAAAGTAAAGTAAAGTAAAGTAAAGTAAAGTAAAGTAAAGTAAAGTAAAGTAAAGTAAAGTAAAGTAAAGTAAAGTAAAGTAAAGTAAAGTAAAGTAAAGTAAAGTAAAGTAAAGTAAAGTAAAGTAAAGTAAAGTAAAGTAAAGTAAAGTAAAGTAAAGTAAAGTAAAGTAAAGCAGTGAGTTTAAAGGAAAGGTGGAAAGCCTGGCTCTTCGCGGTCTCTCTTGGCTCCCTCACTTCGGGTTCGCTCGTTGAGCACTTCTCAGGTTACGGACGCTCACAGCTCAGACACTGTGCAAAGTAAAGACGGCCTCTCCGCTTTGGCCCAAAATAGGCTTCTGTCTTCCTCGTGATTCCTCCTTTCGCTTCGAGTTCTTCAACCTGCGAAGGGGTTTTTCATCGCCCCAAATGGTATCTTATCATGAGGCTAATTAATTATCTCCGATTTTAGAAAAGATCACTGTTATATATTTTCATATTTTAAAAATGTAGATGAAGTATCATTATTCTATTGCTTTTCGATTGAAAAGAGTGATTCACGAGTTGTCAAAAACGGTGGAGAACAGGATGATAGAGGAGCTAAAGCTTGCAAAGCTTAGTCAGATAGGTCATCTTCTTAGAGAGAGAGAGCTTCACCTGAGATGAAGCTACACTCCTTCATGTGGCACGTAGCGAGTGAGATAAGAGATCGCTTCTGTTCTGCTGACGAAAGCGTCGCTCTCTAATAACTTGGAGTAAAGGGGTAAATAAGCAGATAGTAAATAAATAATTTTAAATAAACAATTTTAAAATAAATATAAATAAATAATTTTAAATAAACAAATCTAAAATAAACAAATAAACAATTCTAAAATAAACAAATAAATAAATATAAATAAACAAATAAGCTGATAGCTTTGGGCCCACCGTTGATGGGTGCTCGCCAAGCAAGCTCAAGCAGGCTCAGGCTCAACGTCAACGTAAAGCTCCTGAGCTCGTGAGGTCTGCGAGTGGAGTGGAGGCAGAGTGTCTGTCTTTTCCGGCGAAAAGCCAGCCTTCAGCAGGCCAGGCTCCGCTCGGCGACCTCCTTTCTTTCTCAACAAACAAGCCCTTGTACGCAATAGGTAGTAAGTAGGGTGGGCATGCTGCTACTTACTGTCCTGGCTTCTGGGCAGGTACTAGGTTGTCATTCATTCATTCATTCATTCATTCATTCATTCATTCACTCATTGATTGATTCATTCATTCATTCATTGATTGATTCATTGATTGATTGATTGATTCATTGATTCATTCATTGATTGATTGATTGATTGATTGATTGATTGATTGATTGATTGATTGATTGATTGAGTGATTGAGTGATTGATCGATTCCGAGTCCATTGCGTTTTAAGCGCTGGCGTGACAAGCATGCATGCATATAAGCGCAATAAGCGCAATAAGCGCAACTATCTTGACAGTAGACAAGGGACAAAAGTGCCAAGCAAGCTGACGTAAGGATGACGTAAGACGAAAGCCGTGTGGTAGCCAAGTGCTAGTTCGGTGCTACGTAGCACCTGTTTGCTGTATCTCTCCACGATATATATATATATATATATACATAGAAAGAAGCTGATTTCCTTCCTCTCGCAAAGTGAAAGTAATGTGCTTGCTTGCTAGGTAGATAGGTAGGTGCTTCGCTAGGACTTCTTCTCCTTCTTTGATGAATAAGCTGCTTGGGTTGAAAGTTGACCTCGAGGGTTGCTATCTATGCGGACTCAGAGGGCTGCGAAGGCGGTGCGAGAAAGCAGAAAGAGGTCGCTCTCGAGGGAGGAGCGGCTCCTCCTGCGGCCTGAGAGCACATAAAGCACAGAAGGTCGCGTAAAGCAAGGCGTGCGAGCGGTGGAAACGGCGGCGTTAGAGCTTTCATCTCAATTGGAAAAGGGCGATGGATGATAGGAGAAAGAAAGAGACAAAAGAAGCAAGAAAAAAGAAAAGGCCCTCTTTGTTGATTTGTTGAGTCCATTAACAACAGTTATATGATATGTGAATGTTCTATTTCATCAGAAAAAAAGAAAAGGAAAGAAAAAGTACCTACCGTAAGAAAGAAAGTATATTTCGTCGGTTAGAAACATTTAGAGAGGATAATTGCGGGCGAAGAAAATAGTACCTAGTTACTATGTCCTGGTTCGCGAAGAAGAAAAGAGGGGAAAGGTTAAGTAAAACAAGAAAGAAAAGAAAGAAAGCAACGGAGGCAATAGCCAGACAGCAAACATAAAAAATATTATAAAAAAATCTAAATAACAGTCAAACAATCAAACAAAGAATTAAACGAACGATCAAACTAACTGCCTCTCCATAAGTAATGTAAACCAGGGTTTGTTTGTTTGTTTGTTTGTTTGTTTGTTTGTTGGTTTGTTTGTTTGTTTGTGACTACAAAGCTATAATCAATTGTGCTGCTTCAACACTACACTGCCGTCTTCAGGCGGGTCCTTCGTTCTGCTCTGTCTGGACGGCTGCTGCCTCTTTTCGCCTACTTTTTCGCAGCATCCGAGGCCTCGAAAACGAGATCGCTCAAGCCTCGAAAGGAGGCTCCAAAGTGCCGTCTCTGTGTCTCTTTTTGACTTCTTTTTGACTGACTGACTGACTGACTGACTGACTAACTCATAAATTGCCTCCGCGTGCTGCGTTTTCAACACTTCTCGATCCCACTCACTCACTCAATCACTCTCGTTGCTCTGGAACAACAGGTGAGTGAATGAATGAATGAATGAATGAATGAATGAATGAATGAATGAGTGATAGTTCCTTTCGGGACTCAGAGTGGGCGAAACTTGTTGGTGAAGAAGAGCAGGGTTCTTTCTGAGAAGGACCTGACTAAGTTTGCGTCGAAGCTGAGTCTGCTCTCGAGCACGTTGGCATTGACTTGAGAAGAAGCGGCAACTTTGGACTTTGAACTTCAGCTTTGGCCCTGATCAACTTGAGCCCAAACCTTCGATTATTTTCTATATATATTTTTTTTTAATATCAAAAAAATCAATTGATTAAAAGCAAATAAAGTAAATAAGTAAACATTTTATTTATTATGAAAATAATAATGATTTAATGGCAACTCATTTTAACTAATTTAAACGCTGTTTTTAAAAGAAAAAAATACTTACTAGGAAAGACAAAGCAGATGATACGATAAGAAATAAAAATAGTGCTAATAAAAAGTCATCGTTGATCTCCTATCGCACTCTTAGTATCTATCGCCTATACAATGCCCCCTTAGTTGCGCCATATTGGGAAAAGGCGCAGGGAAATCCGGATCCGACGGGCGAGTTCGATTTTCCTCCTCCTGCTTATTTCCCTTTCTGCCACTCTTAGCAGGCAGCACTAGGTGTCCCTACTACCTGCAAACAGCAGATGATGAAAGATAGTATCATCGTCGCTTGCAAACGACGACTGCGTTCTTTCCTTCGTCAACTTCTTCGCTGCTTCAAGTTGAGCATTTACGTACTTGTTTATTTATTTATCTTTCGATTGATTGATTCATTCCTTTACTTACTTTCATTCCAAGCCGCCTCTGCGGTCGATCCGTCGCCATTATGGACAATAAGCGCCCCTCGACCACGGCCTGAACCAGGACATTTACTTACTTATCTATCTATCTACTTACTGACGCTCTTCAGAGAGAAGGACCACAATGCACAGCGATCGATCTACAGACTCGAAGACAGACAATTGGATACATGGATAGATAGTTCGTTACGCAGAGCTTGGCACGGAGCCACTTTGAAGAAGATGAAGTTGAGGTTGAAGCAGTTGAAGGTGGGGCTGAAGGTGTAAAGGTCGCGCCTGTTGATTCGTTGCTCAAGTTCGCCATTTGCGGAAAGGGAAGGGATCAAAGGCAGGCAGGCCTCTCGTGTTCTCGTGTAACTAACTCCACGTCAACTGATCGATCCTCCATCATCCGTATCCGTGCTGTGCTATCTCTGACATCTCTGTCTCTGCTTTGGTAGTTTTCATCTTTCACAGCTGTTGCGGCGGAGCACAATAGAAGGATGCTCGGCCACTTTGACTGCAATTGGCAGCCTGAAGAATGGATGGCCTCTCAACGCGCTTTTGATCAGTCAGTCAATCAATCGCTCACGGAGCGAGGCAAGTTAGTTGCGCAATGCTTCGATAGTGCAGGAATCCAAGCCAATCTCGAGCATAGCTTGGACGAGAATTGGGAAATCACTCGACAATCGTATGATGTGTTGATTGATGCATTCATTCATTCATTCATTCATTCATTCATTCATTCATTCATTTATTTATGCATGGATTCATTGATTGATTTGTTCATTGATTCTTTTTTTAATTAATTGTTTATTGATTGATTGTGATGGTGGTAGTAGCAGTAGTAAATCGGCGACGTTCTCTTGGAATGCGCCATCTTTCGAGCGCTGAGATTGCGACGAAGCTGCCTCAAGCGCTTGCGTCGGAGGTCCTCGCCTTCCTTCCCCGCCCTCTGCGGCCTGTGCCCGCGTCTCCTCCGAGGCCTGACCACCTCATCAGTGGAGGTCTCCAGAGGGAAGGAAACCCGAAGACACCCTCCGCTCACGCAATTGGAGATCGACCATTCTCGTTCTATCCATGTATCTATCTCTCTATCTCTCTATCTCTTTATCTATCTCTTTATCTATCTTTCTGTACGTCATGAGAAAGATGAGAAAGAAGCCCTGTCTTGAAATGCTGCTACCACCACCACCGCTACTACGTAGTACTGCACACTGTAGACGGCCTAGCTACGATCAGGTACCTCGCTGCAGCAGTGAAGTTGAGCTCAAGTCAGCTGGTGTTTGCAATTAATGCACAATCGGCACTACCGAATTGAGTTGAATTGAGTTGAATTGAGTGAATTGAGTTGAATTGAGTTGAATTGATTGTTTAAGTAGATGCCTCAAAATAAGATTGCTGCACTGTCAATCAGTGATCCAGATGATGTATGGATAAATAAATAAACAAACAAAACGAAGAACTTGAAGAACTTGAAGAACTTGAAGAAGAAGAAGAAGAAGAAGAAGAAGAAGAAGAAGGGGTTGTGCGCTTCATTCGCTCTCAACAAACGAATAACTCAAAAGACCGTCTGTCGCTGTCTCCTTCCCTTCTGAAAATGCGTCGCAGCAGGAAAAGGTTTTCATTTATTTTTGAAAATAAATGAAAACTATTTTTGGGTTTCGGACCCGCGAATTTCGCCCCTCCCCCCCTTTCTTTCCCCATTGTTCTTTCCACGTCTCAACAAGAGAAACACTTTTACTTTTAAAATGTTTTGATCACGAAACATTAACATGTAAAGCAAACAAACAAACAAACAAACAATAAAACAAGGAGTGAAGTTTTGATTGAAAAAGTATTTATTTATCTACGATTTTGTTTATAGACACAGAGGTGGCGCCCTTTGCAAGAAAAAAGAAAGAAAGAAAGAAGCTAAAAGCATTGCTGGATTCGCATAGATGCCTTTTTTTTTTATTTTTTATTTTTTTAAACTTAAAAGTAAAAACAAAATAAAAGAAGAAGAAACTGAAGAAAGAGGAAAACAAATAAAACGAGGGTCTCTGATTCTTCGCAGTGGAAGATGAAAAGAAAGAAGAAAGCAAGCAAGCAAAGTTCAAGTTCAAGTTCAAGTTCAAGTCGAAAGTGAATAGTACTAGTTAGTTCTACTTCCCCAATTCGAAAAGCTGCCTCTTCATCGATAATCCGATCTGGAAGCCCCCTGGAGGAGTAAAACACGCGCTGATTTTCGTTCGTCTATTGCCTCAGCTGCTCTCTCGAACTAACTCTACAACACATACATACATACATATAGATACATACATACACACATAGATAGATACGTAGATGGATAAAGAGATAGATAGATAATAAGATATAGAGATGAATAGACAATAGGTAATAAGACAGAGAGATAACATGGGAGAGGAAAGCTTGGCGGAAGCTGGGTTCGAGCTGGTGGAAGCGGCACGAAGTTGTTGGCGATGGCCACTTCCGCCATCCGCCAACAGATCAAGGATGATACTTCTCCATCGATCGCGGTCCATAATGGACTCACCACGATTCACGGCGCCTGATTCTGCGCCGTGAGCGGTTCGTGAGCTGGCCTCGGCTTTTGCTAGGGTAGAGGAGATGAGATCTTCAGCTTCGCGCTCGGTTCCCAAGGGCTTAGGAGGGAGCACGAGCAGCAGCTTGGGATGGCGAGCAAGCAAGCAAGCAAGCAAATAAGCCTGGAGGAGACAGCGGACATCGATGAAGACCTCGCGAGTGAGGCCGGCGTGGGTGATCCTGGAGCGAGCTTCGCTTGGTTACGCTGGTTTCGCGTGGTCTGCTTGGCCGGCTTGAGCGAGCTGGGAAAAGTCTTGAGGGGCGCGAGCCGTCTGTGGAATTGTTTGCAGAAACGGGTTCCGCGATTCTGCGATAGATAGTTAGTTAGTTCACAGGCCGTCGCAGAGCTTGTGACTTATGTGCACTTGAGCCCAATGAATGAGGGCTCATTCGCTTCGTCTCTAAACTTTGCTCTCTCGCAGAGCACGTTCGCCACATAGATTGAACAGCGCCGTTCTCGCAGCACTTGGACCATCATCATACACGGCGTACGGAATTATTGCGAGGCAGGCGAATGATACTCGCACGGACAGGCCGTGCCACGCGTGCTGAGGAAAGAGGCGCAAGCTAAACTTGGCTTGGCTTGGAGTCCTCCGGAACTCGTAGGCTTCGATTCCACTCGATTCCTGACGGTCTGTCTGCTCATCAGAATGACTGTCTCTCTACCATAGTCACTAAGTAGAATTCATCTCTCCTAGTAAGCCATTCCTCATGTCATTTGTTGAGTTCCTGATTCCCAGTGAAAGGCAGCAGTCGATTGATCATCAATCGATCCTTGGAGAAGAAGAAGGAGCTGGAATCACTTAGCGTTGGGCATGCGTGAATGTAGTACGTATCTCTCAGCCTGTTTGCTTGCTTGCTTGATTCCATCCTCGCTTTTTCTTGAACGATTTGGAGCAACTTATTCTGCGACCTTTCTGAACGAGAGGCTTCAAGGAAGGCCTTCTTTCCCCGGCTTTGCTCGCGCTCGCGGGCTCTGCTATGTTAGCATATGTGCGAAGTAAGGCACATCGGTTTACTTTACAAGAGCAACTAACCAACTAAATAAACAACTAACTAAATAAACAACTAACTAAATAAACAACTAACTAAATAAACAACTAACTAAATAAGTAAATAACTAACTAACGAAGCAAGTACCGTGAGTTTCATTCTGCTACATCCAGCAGCAGCGGCGGCAGCAGTTGTCCAAGAACTCGATTAGTTCTTGGTCCAGAGCACGGTCATGAATCATCAACACCACCACCACCACCACCACCACCATCATCATCATTATCACGGTGGGTATCTTGGGCTTCCAGGTGGAGATTCTTGGATTCTGCGAAGCTTTCTTGAGAACGAAAAACCAAGATGGGCTTGAAGGACACCTTGCGGCGGTGTAATCGGTAGCTGTACTACCTACCTACCTACCTACCCAACAAGGGCTTAGGACTGACAGCGCTGTGTTTTCCCTGACTCGAGAGAGCTTTCGAGGCTGCTGTAGATATTGTTGTTGTTGATGTTGAATTTAATTAATCTTCTTCGGAGGCCGTGAGTAGAAAGCTAGCTGCGTTCTGAGCTGGAGCAGAGCCTTCTGAAAAAGAAGGCGTTGGAGGCCTCAGTTTGCCTGATGAAGTAAGTATGTAGTGCCTCTGAGCGCGAATTGGTTTATTAGTTTATGTATGAGTGAGTGTAAGTATGCCAAACTTATCAATCCACGCTCTTCCGGAAGAAGGTTCAAAATTCAGCTGTCAATCTCCTATGCTCAAGTTTAAGGCGAAACCTATTGGTGAGTCAGTGACTGAGTATGAAAGCTTCATGCCTTCTATTATTAAATAAAAAAAAGAAGAAAACGTTCAAGAAGAGAAGTTAAAAAATAATTGTTTAAAAAAACGTTTTTAAATTTTAATTATTTTATTAAACAACATCTATCATAACATAACAGAGTTTCAATTATTTAAACAGAAAAAAGAAAAAAAGTTGCTAGTATGAAGGTTTAAAAATAGGGTTTGATTGATTTGATCAACCCAAGAAAAATGAAACAGAGTGCTACCATACCATTCTACCGACATTGCAATTTAGAATTGTCATAAAAGTTAGAAAGAAACTAAAATAAAAAATAAAAAAGAGAAACGTTTGACTGAGAATAACAAAAGCAAGGGCAGTCGAAATGAAAGTTGAAAGAAGACAGCCTACAAAGCTGGTTTCTTCTTCCAGCGAAGATTGTTGTTAGAGCAAAGAATCCTAATCAAATCACTGCTCATACGCCAAACCGTAGCCATTAAGAGGTTGAATGAAACCGCGCAGCTTCGCGTACAATCAGTTTTGTAGCATGGCTGCTGGAATTGCAAAATGTGATTCGAGGCTAGAATTGTTTATCTTGTGCGAGAGATTTTTGGCGCTGGGACTATTTCTTTTAGTTGGAAAAACTGCTTAATTCATGCAGTAGCAAGACTGGGTCAAAAGATCTCGTCGTTTGAAGATTCTTCTTAACCCTTTGAGCAATCGAATATATATCCAGTTCAAATTGGTGCAAATGTCAGTCTCATCATTTCATTTACAAAGGATAGAATTCGACTTCTTTTCACAGGGCAGTTTTGAGATGCAAGTAGTGAAATGCTGATCCTGGTTCGCGCTGTTCTTTAGCTTGAGAACGACTGCAAAATTATAGACTATGCTTGCAATCCATGTCATACCCTTACTTGTGTCAGTGCACTGAGTTTCAAAAAGGGCACAGTCAGAATTGCACATACACTTGTAATATCACAATATGGATCTCTTCAATCAATTATTTTTCCTTTAAATTTCATATAAAGGAATATTCTGAATAGGTGCAGCTTACCAGCTCTCAGTATGCAAGATCTGTTTTACGATCTTCATAACAATAGTTTAAAGTGATTATGATTTGGATTATTTTGTTTTCACGGAAACAATCTTCTTATGTCTGTGAGGATTATAGACCCGCAAAATGCATCATCGAGAAATTCGGCGCGCCTTCACGTCTCCCGTTCAGTTCCAAGTCTAAGTTGGGATGTCCAAGTGAGACTCGGAAAGCCGAATCATCCGATGCAAAATGGTCAACACGCAAAGCGGGCCTACGCTTTCTTGAGCCTTTTGGGGGTTGGGTCCAAAAGATATCTTCTGGTCCATCGTACCGAGAAATTTTCATTGGACTGTCACGCATATAACAAGCAACATGTCACTTCAGTTAATCTTACAGTGGTTAGTCGCTTTCGTAGAGGTTCTGCTTGAAAAAGTACTTACAGGGAATACTAGCAGCTGCCATTAAAAACAAATACGTAAGTGGACCTTACAGCAAAAAGAAACTTTCTTTTTATTTATTTATTTTGTTCCTCTCTCCTTAGCTTCCTAAGCTTGCACTACTATTCTGTGTGGTCGCTTCGTTTTGACCGCCACGCGCACACGTTCTATTTGGGACCTCTGTAGCAGCTAGTCGAAATTTGCTACGGCCTCGAGCTCGAGAAATGCCGTTCCCGTGTTTTCCGCGCCTTGGATCTTTCCAAAAGCCTGCAAGCAAGCATCGACTGAGTGCTCTGGAGAGTAGCGGCGCCAAGAGCCAAGCGCGGCCTCGTGACTGCCTCGTGGCCGACTTGGAACGAAACCGCCCTGGAGTCCCAAGCTCTTTAGGCAGTCTCTGTCCTTCCGCCTAAGCAGCAAAGATCGCCTTTAAAAGTGTGGGCAGATCCAGAAGATACTGCTAGGCACTCCTGCTAGTTCGCCTCGCTGATTTAGGAAGCGCCTATGTGCTCGTATGCCCTGCTGCTACGGCCGACTTTTTGATTTTGGGCGGCAGTAACAGAGAAGTGATTGATGATTGTATTCCATTGTTCATTGTTGATTGCATTGTTGGTTGCATTGTTGACTGCATTGTTGACTGCATTGTTGACTGCATTGTTGACTGTACTGGATTGCGGGTAAATTGATAAACAGGATATTGCAGTGCGGATGATACTGCGATGGTGCCGCTGCGGCTAAGCGCAGCTACGGCGCTGCTAGGTCTGCAGTCGGGTTCAACCAAGAATGCATGTGCGTGCGGACTGTTTCAGACGTCTTGGCAGCTGCCATGGCCGCGTAATCGGCAGCTCGGACCGTCTGACACCGGCTCAACTCGAGTTCGGCACGCTCGAGCAAGAAGGCCAAGCTATCGCAGAATCGCGCAGGTGCATTCGTTCGCCGCTGCGCGAGCTCGGATGGAAACCCGGAGCTAACAGTGGAAGAAGGAGGAGGTCCCTCTGAACAGAGGGCGCAAGCACATACTTCGAACATACATCGTTTCAAACATCGTTTCAAACATATTTACATACATACTTACTTACATACATTCTTACATGCATGCTTACGCCTAGCTAGAGCTAGCTAGCTAGCGTCTAGGAGTAGGGGTATCTCGATCACGAGTGATTTTGCAGAGGCGGAAAGCGGACCTGCCGTAGCTGGGTGTTCTTTCGAAGAAGAATTTGGATCAGCAAACTAATGATTTAGTTCATTCATTCATTCATCCATCATTTGTTTGTTTGTTTGTTTGTTTGTGTGTCTGTTATCATGAATGAGGGAAGGATAAAGAGGGGGAAGGGGGGTGGGTAATACAGGGCGGTTGGCCGACGATTTCTTTCAAAGCGAGGACCCAAGTTCCAGGACGCTCACTTTGAGAAGAAATCTGCAACTTGCAAAGCGTATCCGTCACGGTGTCTATAACTAGAGAGTTCGGTGGCGCTAGGGTTTTTCGTAACAGAGGGGCAGAGAGAGAACAGGGAAAGAAGCAGCTGCAGAAAGGAAAGTCTCACTGCTGCTGCTGCTTTTTTGAGCTCCAAGAACAACAACAAGAAGAAGAAGGACCTATCAGAGAAAGATATCGAAAAGGCGCCCATCGCTCCCAAGGCGGTGCACTTAGTCTGTCTTTGTGTCTGTCCGCGCAGACCTCCCGAACGGCGATCGGTTCGGTTGGTCGATCGAAAGAAAGTTGAACTTGAATTTGAGTGTATCGATTTGGTAGGAGACGTTTTGCCAACCAAGACAAACAAACAAACAAACAAACAAACAAACAAACAAACAAACAAACAAACAAACAAATAAATCGCCAGCACTGGAGAGAGGGCGGTAGAGTTTACAGTAGAGTCAACGATACGCGCCAAGCCTCGCCTTTCTGGGCCCAATCTGTTGAAGGAGCGAGGAAATGGATCAGGGAGCGAATCAAACGACCAAACAGTCGATGGCGGAATAATCTAATCCTCTGAGGAGGTGGAAGGAGCAGCGGAAAGCAAAGCGAGGCGGGCGCAGGCATCGCCGACGGTCGGTTTCGGACGGAGTAATCGAATGTAAATGGGCATTCAACTCAAGTCAAGACTGGCTTTTGATTGAAGATCTAGCTGCCTCAACTTATAGTTAGTTACCCCGTCAATCATTCAATCGATCGATCAATCAATCAATCATCAATCAGTTAGTTGGTTAGAGTTAGTTTGTTAGTTTGTTAGTTACCCGATTGAAAGGATTATGCGCACGCGTTTCGTCTCGCTCGTCCATCTTCGAGCGGGTTCCGAAGATAGTGAGCAAGCAGGATGTTTGGGTCCTAGCGAGGGGGTAGCTAATCCTATGCCGTTCGCGAACTCGCACCAGAAAACAAATCCTGGATCTGCCGCGAGATCACTCACTAAGTACCTACCAGAGCTAGAGTAATAATATATAGGGCCTGTTAAGTAGTAGTTTAAAAATAAAAAAACTAAGGTCTCTTTTGTACTATGTTGGGGGAGAGTTAGTTAGCAGAGCTTACTGCTTTTTTTTTCCTTTTTTTTTTTTTTTCTTTTCCTTGAGAAAATTTTACAATCAATAAAAATTATAAAAATAAATTTCAATGAGGAAGAAGATAACAAAAGCATTCTTTAAAAGAAAGTAGATTGAAAGCAACTTTTCCAGTTTCATTTTGTTAAAAAGCAGTAAACAATTTTAAATGAAACTTTTTAAGATGATTAAATTAAAAGAAAAGAAAGGAAAGAAAAAAGAGACGACATTGACAAAATGATTACAAGCTTTCACAAGGATGCACATCTTCAAGCCTCGTGTGGAAACTGGTGTGGAAAAGGACGCAACAACTCGGGAGAGCTAAAGGAAGAGCGGGAAGGGCCACGAAACCTCCTCCACGACTCCCTTCGCCCGATCAGATAACTCTCAGCGCCGGCCTCACGCGGCAAAGTGCACGCGTCTGGAAAAGGCCGCTCCTCATCAGTCAGTCCTTGTTCGAACAGAAAAAAGAAAAGAAAAAGAAAAAGAAAAGCAGATATACAAAATACCTACTTTGTAAAAGTGTCTAACTATCTTTACTGCACTACTAAGCAAGCAAGCATGCTGCCTACCAATTTGGTACCTGCCTAAGAGTGCTTACACAGAAGATAAAAAGAAAACCAGCGTCGGATCCAATTTTCAGAGCTTGGCTATGTTTTCGTCCTGATCTTCCTAATCGCAGCGGTATCATTAGCGCGGCCTATGGTTTACTGTAGGAGGTGTGGTAGTAGTAGGTATCTCCGCCATTCTGGCTCACTGCAGAAATATGGATCTTCGACTTCATGAATGACGTGCGAAGGACAAAGTCTGCTTCGAAGAAGTTGAAGATCGATCTGCGGATGGATGGACGAATGGATATTTATTCGTACGCTACGAAGCAGCCGATGGTGAATCGTGCTCGGCTTTGGCAGGACAGCCATGGGCTGCTGCTGCTGCTGCTGCTGCTGCTGCGAGTGAACCACGAAGAGCCCCGCTCGAAGATCGACAGCTCATTCTCGAAGTTGCCAAAGGTTACTGCAGGGAACGAGGAATATCTTTGGACTTTGCGTTAGGATGTAATGCAAACCCATGTAATTCAATGTAATTCAATGTAATGCAATGCAATGCCTTGGAAAACTCCAAAATAGCTGCGAGCGGGGGATTGGTGATGACCTAGCTTCCACCTATCTTGGCAGGCAGGCAGGCAGGCAGACAGGCACGAGAAGCAATGCATGGGACAACGAGCGAATGACGGTATCCAAGAACTTTGGCCTTGCCCTGGCCGCGCCAATTCTGATCGCCACGCACGCATCCTTCGAGTTCCTCCGCCAAACTAACTCACTCACCCATTGGGGTCATTTCGTTCCATTAGCAAGCAGTGTGTTCGCCACCTCTTTCTTCCTTTCCTTCTCAAGAGCTGTCTGTTCCACAGGCTTCGGTGTAGACTGATGGAATCGGGAGATAATTACCATGTACAAATGTATATACATACATATACATATTCAACCAAGGTTTAAAAAACAATTTAAAAGGTAAGAATAGTTTTGGAATAAACTTGACTGAATATTTAAAATACATAGACAAACAAAGTAATTAAGCAAAGCAATCAAAAGCCAGCTCTTCATCAATCGTTGATTGCTGCAGAAAGACAGATAAAAGAAAGAAAGAAAGAAAGAAAGAAAGAAAAAGAAAGAAAGAAAGGCAAGCGATGAACTGATCAGAAGAGGCGCATACGAGGCATACGGACCGCAGAGGTGGTGGTGGCGTCAGAAGGGCGCTGGATCTGTGTATGTACCAGGACCGGCGCTCGCTTAGGCCGCCTGCTCAACAAGAGAGCAGCAGCCTCCCTCGGCTTTTCAGGGCAGACTTAGGTGTTTATTTCTTTCATCATGTCTTGTTCGCTTACATTTTCAGATGATCATCGAAGTATTATTTTTAAAATAAGATGGCATGGAAATATAGACATGGAAAATTTTGTTTTCGTTTCGAAGGTAAGGCTGTTTAATTATACGTACTTGTGGAGAGGTGATGATTACATATTTCTTTTTCTCTTGAAAGAAGGCTGAAGTAAAATTGGAATCGACCTTTTCAAGTTGTGCTGCTTTTTGGAGTGAAAGAAAGCAAAGAAATAATCATCGAGTGAACCAGTAATTAATCAATTAATCACAATCAATCAATCAATCAATCAATCAATCAATCAATCAATCAATCAATCGCGGTGTGGTGGCAAAAGATGCCGAAGCGGCTGCCTTCGCGTTTGCTGTTCGCTGTTCGAGGATTCGCGGGTTTGTTTGTTTGTTTTTTTGTTTTTTTGTTTGTTTGTTTGTTTGTTTGTTTGTTTGTTTGTTTGTTTGTTTGTTTGTTTGTTTGTTTGTTTGTTTGTTTGTTTGTTTGTTTGTTTGTTTGTCTGTTTGTTCCTGAGAGGTAGTTAGTTGGCTAAGCCTTCAAGCTGCCAGCCGATGCCTTAATAATGTTGGAGAAGAGCGCGTGGCTTCGATGATTCTGTTCGTTCCCTGGCCAACATACCTACGTACCCACAAAGAGACAAAATTAAAAAAAAAAAAGAAAAAAAAGAGATATAAAGAAATAAGGAAACAACGGGGAGAGGAAGAAAAGAAGGCGCCATATATTATGCAGAGGAAACTAAAGTTTGAAATGAAGGAGGCGGATTTCCTGCTTTCTCGCTTTCCATTTCTGGTCATCTTCTTGGATCTCCGTCGATGCTGTTGCTTTCTTCCCTTCTTCCCTTCTTTGATTCGATGATCGTTTGCTTTGATGCGTATCCGACTGAGCCGACCCATCGTCAATCGATCGATCAATCGATCAATCCATCCATCCATCAAAGACCTTCAGAAGCCTGCCTTGAAGCGAAGCTTTCTTTCCTCTGCTTTGCCCACTACAATCAACAGACAGACTGACAGACATACGCTCTATACTATGTACACAACATACGCTTGGAAATTCCCCTCAGTACTCGTCTCTCTAGAAAAGATATCGTTGGCGTTGTTTTCAGAGCCCGGGGCCAACCCGCGAGTTGCCTTTCGGTAAAATAAAGTACGAATCCGCGAATTCCGTACACCCACTGGAGACAGAGGATCTGGGTCTCCCAGCGGGGAGGTAGCAGAGTCCTAGCGGAGACGCTTGCTTGCTTGCTTGCTTAGTAGAAGGGTAGAGAGAAGAAAAGAGAGAAAGTGCGAAGAAAACAGGGACCGTGCTCGTCTTTCTTTTATTATGAGGTAGGTAGGAAGGTTCCAAGAGTACTATGGTGAAAGAAAGAAAGCAGACTTTGGCTTCACGTTAGTCCGTATGCCGACTCTTCTTGGCTTTTGCAATGGCTTTTTCGACTTTTGAAATGAATGCCTATCGATCATCGTGTATTTGGGAAACAACTTTCATGAACGGGTGTTTTAGTGTGAACAAGCAAATAAACAAATAGTCAGCTACCAGGTATAGATAGGTATATTTGTTGTTGATTGATGTATGTATTGATTGGGTTACTTTCTTTCTAAGGGATCTGGATACTGTCAGTCTTCAAGTTGGGCACTTCAGCGATGCTCAAGACTTGGATAAACGCTGGAAAACACGATGGTTTGTTCACGGGTTGTTTTCCTGGCATCGCTCTCTACAGTAGGTAGGTAGGTACCCGTACCCACTCACCCAAAAGTTCACAGCACAAGCTCTGCGTTTTAAAAACGAAAGTCAGAAGAATCTATCCTCAGACAGTTAGAGATAGAATTAATACGTGCTTTTGTATTTTCAATGTAATACTTTTATTAAAACAAAATCTTTCGAGAAAAAAATATTGAGAACGCCGAGCATGTAGATTTAGTCAATCAGTCTATCGCATAGAGAAACAACCCATCTGTTTGATACTGCTGATTGGTGAGCTATAATGCCACAGACGAGCAGCGGGAAAACTCGTTTACAACTGATCCATAGGCTGCGTAGACCATCTCTGGTGCTTAACTTGATAAAGGTTTAGGCAAGATTAGTTGATTAATCTGTATCTTGAAATTTCGAATTTTGGCTCAAATTCGGGTTCAAAATGATGAAGCACGTCGCGCATTCAATAGGACCAACTGAGGCTCGGGCAGAGGCGGTTTTGCGTGACACATTGATGGGTTTTGGTGGCATGTATGCACGACCAGTGCTATTCATAGCTTTCTGACAGCTTCTCAAGTGATGACATTTGGATTGACGGTTGATTTCCCACAATCCATCGGTCCTCTCGCGTTCTTTGGGTGGTTCCCTCTTATGACTCGCCCTCTATTATCTGCGCGGCCGTTCTCTGTGAATTTTGAAAATAAAGGTGACTGACTGATTGATTGCACAATCCAACAGAAGGTGAACAACACACATTCCTGAGGCAGATTTGGGCGGCTGAACAGCGAGATTGATTATAAAGTCCATTCGCGCTGTTCGTGTCTCAAAAGGCGCGCTATCGCTATCGTACCTTGATCATGCAGTCGCCGCACACGAATAAACCGCGCAGCGCTTCCATGTAATTCGAATGTTGGCGAGGCGCTTTGGGTAAATTTCGAAATTTCAATCTGAATGTAATTAATTCCAAGAATGCGTAGACGCCCATCCTGCAATGCAGCTGGAAATGCGTCCCTCCGGCGCAGCCAGTGCGGCTGCAGCCCTCAAGCAGGAGCGCAGCTACCTCGACGTCGAGGTAGCTGCGCTCTCCGATCTGCCTGCCGCAGGAGATCGACCGCAGACAAACCAATGAATGCTCGGCAACCAGAGACCGCGACCACATGTACGGGTTCCCCATGTTCCCGCGATCTGCAGAAGGAAAGAAGAAAATCGCGGTCGCAAAGAATGATCGAAAATGAGTGGGAAAGGAGGCTGAAAGCAGGAGAAGGGGAGGAGAAGAGCAAAAGAGGCCGAGCAAGGCGCCCTTACATGCATGTGATGTGATGTGATGTGATGTGATGTGATGTGATATAAATGTACATATATTCAAGCTCGTCGTGCTTTTCTTTGCGATCGATTGATTGCATATACTTTTGCCAACTTAAAAAAATGCATTTAATTTTATCTTCATGAAAAAAACAAATTTAAAATTTAAAACCGACAGTTTGATTGAAAGATAGTTTCTTTTTATGAAAAGTTTCCTAAAACATTAAAAATGCGATGATTAAAAAAAAAAATTGTTTTTTAATCCCAAGAATCATCAGTACACTTTTGTTTTAAATAAAGAAGAAAGTTATTGTTTTAAAATTGATGAGATATAAAAATTATTGGCCCTTGGAGAAGAAGAAGAAAGAAGAAGAAGAGGAAAAAGAAGGAGAAGATCTCTCTCTGTGTGCCTTTCCAGCCGCTCTGCTTGGAGCGTTTGCGTGCCTCGAAAAGGGGGGCGCCCTCGAGCCGCGGAGCGTCTCTTCCTGGACCTGGCTTCCTTTGGCCGAGCAGGCTTAAGCGTTGCCTGGCTGCCTGCCGAGAGAGACAGCGACGCTCACTCTCGGCCAGGAATTAAGATGATGATGTCGTCGTATGCACAGCGATTTCGAGGGGCCAAACAGAGAGAACGGAGAAAGAAAAACTGATTCGATCTGATTAAATATTTAACTAACTGATCGAGAGATTTTGAGCAGGAAACTAACAAACAAACTGACGAACTAGGTTTCGAAAAGCATTTAAAAAACTAACACAAAGGAGCTCTGGTCTTGATTGCGCGAAACAACTTTTCATGTGTTTAAATTAATTAAAAAATTAGAAAGAAGAAGAAATAAAGAAGTATTAAAAAAAGGACCGGATGAAAGAAAAATTGCCTTGAAAGGATAGAAGAACTTCAAAAGAATAGTGGGTTTTCAAAAGACACAGCAAAAGAAAGAAAGAAAGAAAGAAAGAAAAGGAAAGTGGGAACTGACGTCAAAAGAAATTGAAAGAGTCTGACTCTGTGGAAGAAAGCTTGGAAAAAGAAAGCGGATAGAGGGGCGAAATTAAGGGGAAGAAGAGAGAACGAAAGGTGGGCCTCCACTGGGCCACTCAGAGGCAGTGGGAAAGAGAGGGAGGAAGAGTGAGAAAGCTGGAGGGATGGGACTGCTAGAGAGAGCTAAGTGGAGGCTAGGCATGAAGATAGTAAAAGGCGCAGAGCCGCAGACAAGGCTTTGGCTTGCCTCGCTCCCATTGCCAGCAAACTCGAAACCTCGAAGGCGACCGAGGAAAAGCAAACCCCAAACACCGCTCGCCTCAACTAGGTACGTCAACAAGAAAGCCCAACGAAGATGATCAGCCAAGACAGTCGGCCTGCCGTGCTGCTGCTGCTGCTGCTGCCTGCTTGATGCATATATACTGCTCTTGCATGATATGAGAAGCAGCAGCAACAGCCGTATGTATAATCGATCATCTTGTTCCATGATTCCACACATCTGTCATACTGGGCAGAGGAATGGGAACATCTCCCTGCTCTTGAAGGGGCTAGAACAGGAGAAGTCGAAGCACTTGCTGCTCTCTGCCAGCGTCTTCACGCTTGGCGTGCAGCGGTAGGTGCTGCAAACTTCTCTCTACATATGTCTAGAATATCGACTTGGGGACTCCTCAGCTGCTCGATATATGACAATGGCGATGTTGCATGCTTGCTATCTTTCTTGAAGATGAACAGAACAACTGACATTTGAGTCACCCGAATGAACCGTAATCCCCCAACAGCAAAGCAAAAAGATCAACTTGTACTAGATTTTCAAGTCAAGTTTTTAACTTAAGAACACAATGGCCCAGGACGGTGTTGTGCACGAGGTGCGTACGCACTCCTCCAAGGGTGCCCACGTTGCCGGCCTCAACAAGTACAAGAAGCTCCACGATGACTCCGTTCGTGACCCGACCGGTTTCTGGGGCCGTCTTGCCAAGACCGAGCTCCAGTGGATGCGCGAGTTCGACGCTGTTCGCATCGGTAACTTGACCAACGGTGATCTTGCCTGGTTCGTTGGTGGCAAGCTCAACGTGTCCGAGCAGTGCCTTGACCGCTGGGTCGAGGCCGGCCGCGGTGATGACATTGCCATCATCTGGGAGAAGGACGAGCCTGGCCAGGCCGTCGAGTACACCTACCTTGAGGTGCTCCACAAGGTCTGCCAGATTGCCAACGTTCTCAAGAAGTTCGGCATCAAGAAGGGCGACCCCGTGACTCTGTACATGCCCATGATCCCCGAGACCGCCTTCACCATGCTCGCCTGTGCCCGTATCGGTGCCCCCCACTCCGTTGTCTTTGCCGGCTTCTCCGCCGACGCTCTCCGTGCCCGTATCGACGATCTCCGCTGTAAGTGGGTTGTCACCGCCGACGAGGGTCTCCGTGGTGGCCGCATCATCCCTCTCAAGAAGACCGTTGATGCCGCCATCGATGGCTGCAAGTTCGTCGAGAAGACCTTCGTCTTCAAGCGCACCGGCAACGAGGTCGCCATGGACGAGGACCGCGACATCTGGATCGAGCCCGAGCTCGAGGGCCAGCGCCCGTACTGCCCCCCTGAGGTCATGGACGCTGAGGATGCTCTCTTCTACCTGTACACCTCTGGATCCACCGGCAAGCCCAAGGGTCTCATGCACTCCACTGCTGGCTACATTCTCTACGCCATGCAGACCTGCAAGATCATCTTCGATCTTCGCCCCGGCGATGTCTACTCCTGTGTCGCTGATGTCGGTTGGATTACCGGCCACACCTACATCGTGTACGGCCCCCTCGCCAACGGTACCACCACCCTCATGTTCGAGTCCACCCCGCTCTACCCGGATGCTGGCCGCTACTGGGATATGTGTGAGACCCACCACGTGACCCAGTTCTACACTGCCCCCACCGCCATCCGCGCCCTCATGCGCCACGGCACTGAGTACGTCGACAAGTACGACCTCTCCTGCCTCCGTGTCCTCGGTACCGTCGGTGAGCCCATCAACCCTGCCGCCTGGACCTGGTACTTCAAGAACGTCGGTAAGGAGCGCTGTGCCATCATCGACACCTACTGGCAGACCGAGACCGGTGGTATCATTGTTACCCCCCTCCCCGGTGCCACCCCGCTCAAGCCCGGTTCCGCCACTCTTCCGTTCTTCGGTATCGACCTCGAGGTCCTCGACCCCCAGTCCGGAAAGGTCATCCCCTTCGTCGAGGGCGAGGAGTCCTCCGGTGTGCTCTGTGTCAAGAGCCCCTGGCCGTCCATGACCCGCACCGTGTTCAACAACCACGAGCGCTACATGAACACCTACCTCAAGCCCTACCCCGGCTACTACTTCACCGGTGATGGTGTCACCCGTGACAAGGAGGGCTTCTTCTTCGTCACCGGCCGTGTCGACGATGTGCTCAACGTCTCCGGTCACCGCATTGGCTCTGCCGAGATCGAGTCCGCTCTCGTCGCCTACGACGCCGTCGCCGAGGCCGCCTGTGTTGGCTTCCCCCACGAGGTCAAGGGTGAGGGTATTGCCTGCTACGTCATCCTCAAGATCGGCTTCGAGGAGGACGAGGACCTCCTCAAGGCCCTCAAGAACCAGATCCGCGCCGTCATTGGACCCTTCGCCTCCCCGGACTACATCATCGTCTCCCCGGCCCTCCCCAAGACCCGCTCTGGCAAGCTCATGCGCCGTGTTCTCCGCAAGCTCATCTCCCTCGAGCACGACCAGCTCGGCGACGTGTCCACCCTCGCCGACCCCTCGGTTGTGGACTACCTCATCGAGAAGGTCACTGCCATGCGCAAGTAAATGCACGGGGGTGGCCCAGTTCGGGTTTAGCGTCGGTAGGTCTGCGCAGTGATTACAGCTGATCGAGTGTTCATCTTGAATTGGCAATGCCTGCCTGCCTGTCTTGTCCTAAGATCTGAACTGCTCTTCCTTTGGCTCAGTCTCACGAGATTTGATATACATACTCCTGTGGGGCCCAGCCTAAGATGGAACGGTCTCTTATTTTCATACCTCTCTTTTTACTTATCTCTCCCGTGCGCGCTGATTTCAGCCTCGACCACGGTCAAGACATTCAATTATGTACGTCGCGCATGGATCCGCACCAGATTGTGGTGCACAGGGGACCCTCTCCGTCCATGTCAACATTTTGCGAGAAAAACCTTTCTTCTTTCATTTTTTATCCAGAATTTATCATTTTTATCTTTATCGCAAATTCTTTTATTTTTTACTTTAAAAAAATTATTGTCTTTTTCAACTATTCAAGTTTTCTGCGTATCTGAAGCAGACTTCGTTAATATGGGGTGTAGTAGTACCTTGCTCTAAGCAATATCCGTTTGCTTGTGTGAATGAATACCCGCTTGTCAAGTGCGTTTCAAATGAGCGACGAAAGCACATGTTTGTAAATCTTGCTTGCTGATCATCAGCAAGCCTAAGAAATGTTTCCTAAAATGCTCATTACTTTTTCAACACAACTGAGGAGGGACAAAGTAGGTGCTTGAAACTTTGAAAGGATTTGCTAATTTTCTGAACCATTATTTTCTAAGAAGGGTAAATTTGAATATTTTTATTTTTTCAATTTTTGAATTGAATTTGTTATAAATTTGAATAGGAGTTCGAATGCATAGATCGAAATAGCCAGATATGCACCCAACAGTTCTAAAATGACTTGAACCCCCTTCCAAATGCAGTGCGCGACAACCTACTGAAGGATCAAAATTGTATTTAGAGAATTGATTTTAAAGCGATTTAGGATTTCAGCCTGGGCTTACGGAGAAGCACCGACGTTCAACATGCAAACGTAAAAAGATTTTCTGAATTTCATGTACCCCCTCTTTAGAGAGTCGAGTTTGCACAAATGACCTTCATGTTTCTAGTAGATCATTCAGTAATCAAATTTGTATTGAGAAAAGTCCTCACAGTCGCAATGGTACCGAACTATGATACTTCTGTTCCTTTGATTAACAAAGCTGAAGACAAGGGTCCTACATAGTTGCAAAAAGCTTCAAAGAAGAAATGCAGCAATTTTTGCCATAATGCGATTGGAAACCTTATTATACTAAAAGGAAGAGTTGACTGTCTAAATAATGATCGATGAGGACAGAACACTTAACGAGCCTTTTTTTTGTTTAGCAATTATATACCATAAAGGGTGGGGGAGCCACGGGGTTCTGCTATATAGAGTTACAAAGATCTCGCTCATGCAATCATATCGCCAACAATTACGCTCGAATTTATTTGTGCACGGCGAGGTTGAGATTGGGCTAATCTAGCTTCCTTGTAGCTTCGCTACTCCAAAGCACCAAATGGTCCCATCGATTTTCAAGTCTATCAAACAGCTTATGATGAAGAGGTCCAGGGGTTACAGAGCAGAAGAAATGTCAGAAAAGGGGCATTTCAAAAATTGCCTAACGTACTTGGCCCTCCTTTAAACCCCTCAAAGAAGAGAAGAGAGGGGACACCACTCGCTCGAACAGGTGCAAAATCCCAACTAGTGGTGTGGCAGTCTTCAATCTCTTGCTCCATTGCAGTGCCGATGGTAGTTCCTACTCATTCTTTTTGAGAATATAAAGCAGCCTTTACTTACTCACTGTTTGCTTCTTGAAGGGCTTCCTCCTGTATGCGGTGATGATATGGTAAGCGCTCGAATTCCTTGAAATTTTAAAAAATCACGTGCTTATGTCCTTGAGTATTTCTCTGGAGAGTTTTTAGCTCTGGCTTGCGAAATCTACATAGCCACTGAAGCTCCTTAAGGGTGAATTTGGAAAATTTCTTGTTTCTTATAACTAGTTCTCCATATGTACCAATCTATTTGTATGAACTCGTTTTAGCGATGCACGCCACAAGCATGGGATTCAAGAACTGATTGCTTCTCATTATAAATTATAGTAGTTGGTTTTGGTGGCGCACGTTTGCTATTGAACTCAGGATGATGTCTTGTCAGTCTAAAGGCCAAGAATCCTCTCGCATGCTAGCTTCGTCCCTACCAGAACTGATACAAAACAAGAATACAGGATCCAACGTATTTATGCAGCACGTAGGCGAGCACACAGTTGAACCCCAGAACCTCAACTTGTTCCCAGGTCTGTCTGCGATGCTCGCCAGGGACAAAGTTTCATACATGCACGTCACATACTGTGCTCGAAAAGAAAGTCTTATATCTTTGAATGACGAGAACCCGCTCATCCTTTGTGTTTTCAGATCTTCTATTTCTATCTGGACTCTGCTTTGGAATAGAAATTATGCCCTAATCCCAGAGGAGGGGTTCGCACGAAGACTCCGGGGTAACGCCGAATTTAGACGCTGTCTTAGGTTGGGAAAATCCATAATCAAAGAGCTGTAGTCACCATGGCTGGTATTAAAAGTGTTGTCTGCCATTCCGTACATCTAGGAAGTGCATTGCCATAGGCTCCGTTGGACAAGACTGCTCCAAGACCCACACTCTTGATAATTCTTTTGAAACTCGTTCCTCACTCGGTACCTCTGCAGATAACCCGTTGTTATAAAGAAGGCAGTATGGCTCGTGGTCGCAACAGAGGGCAAGGCCGTTCTTAGAATAATACAAAAGTGATAGTTACTATGAGAGGCTTAAGAAGCTCCTTCGCTTCAGATACCTGCTCAGACTTTCGCTAGCAAGAAATAGATGGATTTTCGTCATTTCTACAGACATACTCGGATGAACAAACACCAAAGTATTAGGCATGTTTTTTTACTGCTTTGTTTCGCACTCTACGAAATAGATTCATGGTCGGAAAGTAATAAAAAAAACAATCATATGGTTGGGCCATCCTGGATGACCATTTTACACACAGATGCCTTTGGATTTTGTTAGGTCAATATATTGAATGCTTGTTAGACAAAGATGGAGATTTGAACTTTAAGGAAGGCAAAATCCGTGAGAAGCACGTTCCATGTTCATGACGATCTTATATGAGTTGCAAGGGCGAGCCAGAACTCCTGCTTATTTGGTTCTTTGCGAGAATCCGCAAGGGACTTCCCTGAGACTTTGACATCCTTCGAAAAGATTTTCAGATGTCATGTTAACACTTGAAATAAATAACGGAGATCGTCAAAGGTGTGACCTATGAAGGCTCCAATTTTACCCACTATAAACTACTAGGCCCTCCTTTTCAAGAAGTTTAATCTCAGTCAGGAAGGGAGGAAGTGGAAGGACGGCACAGCGAAACATGCAATTTCGCCATCATTATTGTCGCTGCCAAAACATGGTTCACCATGCGCTTTAGGGGAAGGCTTATGCGTTGATTTGTTAAACCTTATCTTCAAAGTAATTGTGTTATTGTTCAGCTTCAGATAGTTGGAGATGTTCCGTCAGTCTACGAATTAGCAAAAACTGCTCAAGGTCTTGCTAGAGCTTTGCAAGTTACGAACATAGCTCGCACAATAGTGCAAAACAGCCTTGTACAAGCGCTTTGTTCGTGTTTCCTTTTGATTGCAAACTAGAAGCACGACAAACACCTCCATTAAAATACTTTTTTCTTTTTTTAAAATACCTTTTTTAAAATCTCTATAGCGAACGTAATACCCTGCCTTTATTGCTGGTGATAGTCTTAGTAGCTCTACACAGGAACTGCAAAGCTGGTTGTTAGATATTTAAAGCAAGGACATCACGAAGTTACTTTGTTTTCTTGTGTATCTATTGATTAGACATTACTAAAAATGACCGCCAACGTTTTCTCACTGGTCAATGGCTACTTCTATCAATCCTTTGATTTCGGGACGATCAGACGGCTTCATTTACTTGTACCTGCTTCTTTCTTCAAGCTTTTAAACCTGGTTTTAGCACATTGTACATGAGTTTGCGCAATGTAACTGCTGAAAGATGCTTTTGGCCAGCTTGAAGTTGACTATAAAGATGAAGGCAAGAGTCTTGATGAAGGCTTTAAGAAGGTTGATTTCAAAGTTAGCGAACTGCTGTCCTGGAGAATGAATTCCATGACAGATGAATCCATGTAGTAGTTAAGGAGGTTAAGACATTCATTCTTGAAAGATGTTAGAGATAATCGGTGGGGTTAGGTTGCAACCTCTTCAACCATCGCGATTAATATTACACCATACTTGGTCTAACATATGTGTAGTCACACTTTGAACTCTTGGCTCTGGCAGCCACACAGATCTGGCTGCCTGCTCTTGCTCTATTGTAATTAAGTCAGTAAGGGTTTCACAAAGGGACACCAAGAACTCTAGCAGTGTCTTGTCTACTAGTTCCTTTCAATTGAAAATCTCAGCAGTAATATTTAGAGGATGGAGCTAGACTCCTCAACGCTCAAACCCACAACTCTTAGGCGATAGACTGAAATGAAAACGGAAGGTGAGAAGTAATGTGACAAGCCAATTAACTTGATTTGATTCAATCCATACACAATAACGATAGATCCTCTTCTGGAGTTTATTTGTATCATTTGACGCAATGGCTGACTAAAGCATTCTTAAAGAGCTGAACACAATTGCAGATAAAGTGCATCTGCCGTCCTTGAATTAGGTTCCAGGGGGAGATGTGTTGAAGCACGTTTTGTACATTAGGGACTTGGGGTTATTCGTTATTTCTCATCCATCATGAAATTCGGTTTTGTTGACCTGAACTTATAGAAAACCTATCTATAAGAGATGACAGAACTTTCTTCTAATGAAATTCCATATTTTTGTGTTTTTGGCTCATTCTGCAATACACCATCTAACATGGTACAGGTAGTATTTCAGCCCCAGCGGGAAAAACACTAGTCCAATCGAACACCTATACTTTGGTTAGAGCAAAGATTAAAGCTAGTTATTTATTGGCCAAACCTTGAGCGAGCAAGATGTAATAACAAAAGATCCTGTCTCGTAGTAATTAGCCGTAATACAAAAAGAAGCAAGCAAAAAGAACATTTATGTTTGGCGACAATTAAAAAAACAGCTGTTTACTGTCAAAGAGAAATCAGGCCATCAAGACCCTGATATAGTATAGATTTGTTTGAACTGCAAATTAAGATCTTGTTTTTTTGTTAAGGCTCGAAGAACTGAGGAATTTTGGCTTATTTCATAATATCTTGTTTGGTTTTCATCTTTGGTGGTCGAGGAACAGGAGGGACACGTGAGGACGATCAATTTGGGTTAAGCAGAAGGGCGAACCGTTTTACACTGATAGCAAACATAAAAACACAATTTCCCGGCTCTTTTCTGCTGCTTATAAAGTTGCCGCAACAGGAAGAGTTATATATAAGGAAAGTATGCTTGCGAGTGCAGGCTCTTGCATTTTTCTTCTTCACTTCTCATCTCTACTGAGAATATGTCAGGGTTACCAGAAGAGTTGAGCGTGAGATTCTGCAGACATTTGCCAGAGGTGCGTTGCTCGTGCAGCGTCATGTTGAGGATGCGATAATATAACATTGTTGAGAGAAACAATACAGTTGCGCATTGGGCTAGCTTAGATCCGAGGCTGAAGAAGAAAAAGCCCCTCCCCCCCTTATAGAAAGCTCCGGATTGTGAAAGAATATGTGTAAGGGCCGAGTTTATTAAGGTAAGTGAAAATGGCAGTCAGTATTGATTGAGAGATATGCGCGTATATGCTCTCAGCCCCTAACTAAGGCGTAAAAATATCGAACAAATGCCTTTTTTGCCAATTTTCGCGAACCTCTGTGCCTCCATAGAAAAGTGCAGTACAGCACGAACTATGGTGTGACTCAGCATGCTACCCTGATTGTTTCTTGAAAAGAAGAAAGCGGACGGGCTCTGGAGGGAGAGGAAGGAGAGAGAAGGGAAGGCAAAGAAAAGTGCCCTCTACCAGGGATTCCATCAACGAGAGTCGGGCGACTTGGCGTGGCGCCTACCATCCTATCCGTGTTCATGCATGCGTGTGTGTCAAGTTTACAACTTCCGAGTCATGCTGTCCTCGGAGTCGTAATCATCATAATCGTCATCAAAATCATCGTCGAGGCCTCGCTCTATTCCCTTCTGGTCTTTGAGTTTTGTCACGGCCGCTGAGAGCACAGTTAGCCTGTTGCCCTTGCGGTCGTTCTGGTCAACGCCCACCTTTTCACCAAGTGTGTCGATGAGGCCATTCACCTGGTTGCGGCGTTCCTTTTCACGTTTAGATTTCTTTTCCTTGCGGGCTTTCAGGCGGTCGTCACGGCGCTTCTTGCGCTCGCCATCCGACAGGTTTTTGGCGCGTTTCTTTTTACCATTTGACTTGGACCTCGAAAAGGCGCTGCGGACCTCGTCGAGGGACCACCTCAGACCAGAGAAGCTTAGGCCTGACGAGTGCCCTGACCGCTCGCGGTCAGCCGAGCTACGGCTGAAGGGCCTCATAAAGAGGTTCTTGACTGTGCCGTGCAATCAAATGCAGACAAAGACCCACCAGCGATGACGCCACAAGTTTCGCCGATGCCACCAATTCCACAATTGCAGTTATAGTTTTCCAGTCAAGCCGCCAAACGCCAGAGTCACCAATAACAGTAGCCAAATGATCGGTCCCCGGGTCAGGAATGAATTATCATCAATGCAAACAACCAACCAGATATTGATTGATATAGTTAGCGGATTGTAAGTAGCACGAACAAAGCAAGCAAGTTCATAGAATATTCGTTCTGTGTCAGTTCTCCATCCTCGTCCTCTCCCTCCCTCAGCTTCCCTCATTCATTAATTCATTCGTTCATTCGTTCATCACTTTCCATTACCCTTCTAACCATTCTTACAGAAAACCGATTGCCATTTCTATGTCATACTGATCTTCATCTTATCGTCCCTTCCTAAACACCGCTCCCAGACCAGGCTCATCCCACACACGAGCCGGCCAAAGAAAGCAAAAATTCCATGCCAGCGGCAGGCAACACAGCAGAAGTAGTAGCAAAAAACACAGCCCTTGCTGGCAAACTTAGCTCGGCAATCCGCCAATCCATTAATCAAGCTCGCTAGCAAATTGTCAAATAAATAAATATCCCGCTCTCTGCTGCACGCCAGCCAGCCAGGCCAGCCGCCTGGAACGCGCGCATTCGCCTTCTTGGCAAGCTAGCTAGCTAGCTAGCTGGCTACCAAACGAATACACATCTCGCACTCTTGCGCTGCCTTACGGACAGCCAAAATGGTCGTGCGCCCATTCTTCTTACCGTTCCCACGTATGCGTCTCTCTAAGCCCTGCGCTAGGTACACTCCTTTCCTCCACCCCTAGAGTTTGCTCTATGCGGCGCATAGGCCTTCCTGGACCTTTCGACCCACAGAAAGAACAGGAGAAAAGAGAAATAAAGAAGAGAAATAAGAGGAATGAGAGAAAGAGGAAAGGAAAGAGACAGAGATGCTCCAACGCAGTTCTGCCTTCCGTAAGGCGCTCGCCAGCTCGTGGAGCCGCGAGGGCGCCACGGCGGTGTCTGCCTCCTCCGGCTGCCTCGTTGCAGGCGGCTGCTGCCTCCGGCTCGAGGCTGGCGAGGCTCGCGGGAGCGAGGGCTGGCTGGCTGGAGTACGGGATGGGGGATGGCGGGATGAAGAATGCGTGGAAAATGAACGCGCGAGCGAATGAATGAACGAATGAGTGAACGAATGATCGAGCGAGGCAAACCTCGCGGCGGCCAGCTGCCGCGAGGGGCCTCGCAAAGCCACGAAGGCAAACTCACCTTCCTCGATGCTCCATCGTGACCCGGACTCGGTCTTGCTGTCGTGCTTGGGCGCCATCGCGCGACGACGTCCGTGCCCTATCGATATCGGGGTCTGGTCTGCGCTCCCTTCGCCAGCGAGTGCAGCGCGTGCAAGCCAAGTGCGATATTGACTCACTCTTCATATAGTTAGTTTCCTACTACTGCGTGTAGCTACTTACTTATTATTCGTCTCTTAGTTATTCATAAACTTATTTATTCATTTATTCATTTATTCATTCATTTATAAATTTATTTATAATTCATTCATTCATTCATTCATTCATTCATTCATTCATTCATTCATTCATTCATTCATTCATTCATTCGTTCGTTCGTTCATTTATTTCCTTCGAGCTCAAGGTAGTTATTTATTTATGATGACCCACGCATCGTTCAAGTTACACGTCGAACAAAGGGCGCGAGAGTGAATCATGAATAAGAAGCCCTTTCGTTTCGTTTGCTAAACTATCCCCCGTAGTGAGCAGGTATCTATCTATCTATTGATCGATCGATCGTCAGTCTGTCTGTCTGTCTGTCTGACCGATGGATATGTAAGTTTTGGAGTGTTTGCAGTTGTCTCTATCGCTGTGTTTCTTTCTCCGCCGCGCAAGTCGTCTCGCGATCTCGGTCACCAGGCTTGTCGGCAGCTGCTCTTGCTCAGGTTCGTCTGCAGCTGATCAGCTATCTTCTTTTCCTTTCCGGCGGCGTTTCGCGTGCATTCGAGGGATCAGGATGTCTTCTTTGCTGGCACCTGTAAATTGCAAAGAAACACGTGCTTCTCAGCAGCACGTGCTATTCGAGGGAGCGCCTCAGGGCTTTTGAAGATATCTATCGATCGATCGATCTATCTATCTATCCGGACTTTGCGATGAAGCTTCACGTTAGTTGCTCTCACAGCAAAGCTGCTGTTGCGGATGTTGAGGTGCTGAAGGAGTGAGCACTTCACACGTGTGAAGGATGGATAGTCTGTCTACCCATACCTGTATTTTATGAAATGCTTTCATTACCCTCTTCTTTCCTAAAGTAAGTAAAGAGCTCTGAAGTCTTCTTCTTTCAGATCGGTACTAGAAATAAGAATAAATCAATAAATCAGTGAATGAATGAATGAATGAATAAATAAATAAACAAATGGAGCCTGCCGTGGAGGCAGCATATAAGTCGGGCCGGCGCTCTCCTGGCCGGCGATCCAATTGACCTCAATTCTTATTGGTCTTTGAGCCTGGGTTTTCGACAGGCGGGTCCTCGAAAGGATTGATTGAATGAATGAATGAATGAATGAATAAATGAATGACTTAGTTTTCTTTTGGATGTGCACTTTCTAACAAAAAAGTATTAACATTTATTTGATCTTATTTAATTTACAATAGTCTTTAGCCCCTTTTAAAACATAACATAACTAAGCGCTTTTCACCACATCTCTTACGCAGACTGACGGCCTGGCTATAGGCTATTTGTGGCGACGTATAACCCACTTTAATTTGAATATTTAAGTGAAGTATATAGCGCATCAAACAGCCTATTGCGCACAGCAAGTGAAACTCTCTTCGACGATCTTTCGCCCGATTTGGGTTAGTTTAGAGTAGATACACTTAGTGACTCAGGCAATTCCGTCGTTGTCGCGCTGCTGGGCTCTTCAGTAGGAGCTATCTTATTATAAACAGTAGAAGTAAATCATAAACCTGTCAAAAGTGAAAGTATCTATTAGGGTTAAGGTTAAGTAGGTTTGTACGCCTTCCTGTTCCTCTATGCTGGTTTCTTTTTGGTCTGTTTTTTCAGCCTTCTTTCCAGAAAGGATCTTCCTTTTACAATTTTTTATTTCTTGTTTCGATCTACTTTTCTGTCTAGTGGGCTATTAATTACTATTAGTTAGGAATGTTTATTTTTTTTTTAAATTGATGAGGGCAAGACCTCTTAACCTAATCATTAGAGATCTGTCATAATATTAATATTATTTAATTAATATAATTACATTATATCGAAATAGTATACCTGATAAAAAAAGTAATGTTTCAAGCAGGGAGGTCCTACAAGTAATGATTTCAAGAATGAAAATGAATGAATGAATAGAAATATCTGCCAAGTTGAGGCCCTTTCCTAACGCACGGGTGTCTGTCGGGTCAAACTGCGAGCGTCACGTTCGTCTACCTAGGTGCTAGCTTTGAAGTCTTCAATTTTAAAATTGGGATGCGGGTGTGCACGTGAAATTCTTTCCTGCCAAGAGGTACTATAGATAACCTTAAAAGGAAGCACTTTCAAGAAGTTTGATCCTAAACTTGATAGCATTGCACGTTTAATGCTAAACAGTGAATGGGCAACCATGGCGAAGGGTTGAAGAAGCTTGCCTGAGTCATAATGGACGTATTGTGGGCTTGAAGATCATCCATAGGGTCGTGTACATACTACTTCCACTCTCTGGTCAACACTTTGATGATTCGCTTTGCTTCATTTTCCTATGCGCTTTCTCCACATTAAAAAGGGTAAGTAGTAGAATAAAAAAGCTAAAAATGCAAAAATGCAAACAACTTTTTAGCGAAGTGCTCAATTTCGTCTAACGAAACTCGGCACGTGAAAATGAGCGATGAATGAATTTAAGGTTAGCTGAAGAAATGTTGGCAAGATATGGTTCAGACTATAAAGCAAAGGAGCCTGAGCGTAAGTAAATTGATTAAAAGGCGCTATTGATTGCAGTTATCTCTGCAAAGCCGTCTCAACGAGAGATTGAGGTGTGACTTACTCCAGATTTTGTGAGACCGGAGGGTGCGTGGCTTAGGTTTGAGCCGGAGTTGCCGCTCGATTGAGACACAATCTCAGCTGGACTTTGCTTTCTCTGGTATGCAGGCGAAACCTTGGAGTTTCTTTTCTCTCTCAAAATGCCAACCCAATCATTGAGCATGCCAAAGATCAGGTTCTTTCCTGTAAACCTGATGTTGTTGCCCCCCCTTTGATAGCCATGAATCAGTAAGCCAATAGGCCAACCAATAAAGCGAGCTTCGCTCAAGAAGAGCTTTGACAAAGATATGTGTTAAAAAGGGAAGATCACGAAGAGTGAATGGTGGCTGTAGTAATACCAGAAGAAGCCACGTGACCGATCCGTTTCAACTTCATCAGAGGTGGTCTTGCCTAACAAGTTCGGCTGGCGAATGTCTGGCTGCTGAAAGAGTGGTACCTAATACTGACTAACTGCTGCCAGATTTATTGCGCCCAACTGGCTCGAATGCGGGCGAATTCTTCAAGTACGGGCCTGTGTAGCATATCTTATTTAGGAAAAACGATGACTTCATTTAGGGTGTCGCGATTCTCTTTCGAGAATCTCTTGTATGAGGACGGGAGATGTTATCGTTGGTTTTACTCCTCGCTAGATTGCAAAAGCTTCCTCAGTATCGGTAATTGAGCTTGCCAAGCTTAGAGAATTTCAATTTAGAAACTTGCTGGCTTGCCGACTTTTCGGACTGTGATATTTTCATTTCTTGCGTACAAGTGGGAAAATATCCGTCTAGACTCAGTTAGATCAGCTGAGCCATTGAAGGGGCTCCACCGTGCGAAGAAACTACATCGATGTTGTAAATTTCTTGTGCCAATTTATCTACAAATTCTTTCGCGCGTGCCTTCCACCATGATGACTCGGCATAAAAACCAAGCAGCACTGGCAAATGCAATCAAGGAATTTTTACAGTCTGAGAATAGAATCGACTTGTCTTTGGCGTTTGGAATAACTTATGAGCTCGGCTTCAGCTTTTGATGACCTTCATATGCAGAGGTGGCTGCGACGACTCTTTCTCTCTCTCTCTCTCTCTCTCTCTCTCTCTCTCTCTCTGTGATTAACCTGGTCGATTGAGCAAAATGTAAGAAGCGATCGAGCGACCAATGGCGAACTAGCCATTCACTGGAGGGTGATTGAACTGGAATCCAGAGAGGCGGCTCAAGTATCCCTCCACAGAGGCCGCCACGTCGCCATTGAAGTTCATCCGAGCAGTTCCGTATGTAGAGGTATTTCATGATCATACATTTTGTAATGGTACATCGGAAAATCTCTTATTGTTCATTAAAGTATAAATTAAAATTAAACTAAAATATAAATTTAAATTAAATTAAAATAATGAATAAAAATTGTATTGATGACTGGCCAAACAGAAGTCTTACTAAAGTATAACTCTTATTTGGAGGGCGGGGAGAAGCATGCCTCTGTAGAAGATGCTCAAAAGATATCATGGATAGCTCAAATGCCGTCTCAACGCAGCAGATCACAACCTGCTACTGCCAAGGTGTTGCTGGGTATTAAACTAAGCAGTTAAAGTAAGCAGTGAGAACCGACCAGAAAGTTTTCTTTCTTGCTTCCCTTTCTTTTTAGGTTGCTTTTTGTTCTCTGCTCAGTGCGGATTTGGTAGGCCCTGGTGGTAGCCCTCCAGCTATTAGATACTGTAGAAGTGAGACTTGCGAAGTGTGGAGCAATAAAGAACAAGGCTTTCCATGAAATCAGAGCTGATCGTGTGCGTGTCGTTTGTTTTTCAAGTTCAAGCTTGCTAAGGAGCTCACTGGAAGACGACCACTGTTACCATCCCTTCTACTACTAAGAAAATTTGGGCGAGAGCGGCAATGGGTTTAGCTCGTATCAGGAAACTGCTTGCAGCGAGATTCGAGATTGTGACATCAACAGAAAAGCCATCTGGCCATATGAACCAGGAGAAGTTTTAATAAGCTTTTTTAGTTTTTTTCTTTCGTTGTTACAATTTTTTTGTTTGAAAAATAAGGAAGGGTGAAATTGTGTGCAAAAACAAAAATGAAGAAATGAAAGGTTGTGCATCAAATTCAGCCTCGGATCCAAGTTAGTGAATGCGAAAACACACTAGTTCGAGTTGCCATAACACATGGTTCTCGGGCCTCAGGCAGGTTGTAGCACGCACATTTGTCTGAGGAGACTAACGAACTTGAAGGAGTACCACCAAATTGCTACCAAGGTATCTAACAAGTTTTGTGCACAATTCTTGTGTGCACATTTATGTTGTCCTGATGCTGCTCTTTTACATCAAGGGGAGAGTGCATGTAGGTCCAACCTAAGAAAGACTCCTGTGATGTCGGAGCCATAAATAAAAACGCGAGCAAGGGGCTGTCTGCTCATCATTCAACTCAACTTCAACTAGTCGTCTAGACTCATTCTAAAGAACCGCAGATGCAGTTTGATCAGACGAATAGTTCAACACCGTTTTCTGCTACGAAAGTTGTGCAAGCATGATATCTCAATCTGTATACTAGCTACTGTTGCACTTCCTCCATTAAAAGAATATGAGCCACCGAAATAGCCAAGCAGCATTGTACGACGCTTACTGCGTCAGTGACAGCGCCAATCAATCACTCGGAAGTTTCGCTCGCCAAAATAAAGCATTCCCTCGCCCACACTGACGTGGTCTTTTCTGGTTCGGTCAGACGGATTGAAGTTCATCAAAACGCCACGTTTTACAAGTCTCAATGGTGTGCATTCCTACTTCTTTGAGCATTTGAAGATCAGCTTGTTCACGTCCACTACAAATTAAGTTCCCCCTTTCCATCCTCATTTTTGGTGGGCTAGGCACGAGGTTCCTTACGACTCAGACTTGAGGTTTTTCGAAAGCAAATCATCGATTCATTTCGAGGTCTAACATAATCAGGGACAACAGAATCCTGGGCATTATTTGAGCGCCAGATTTATCGTACCGACAGAAAATGCGATGAATTGCTTTGCTTGTCTAGGCCGCCCTCCCTAAGTGTGCAAATTTTTAGAGATTTGTGCAATTCTAGTTAGGAAGAAGAAGACTTGTATGTACGGTAGAAGACACCTCTGCGAGACCTTTTTTAATTTCAAAGGATACGAGACTACATAGGGCGAGGACAAAAAGCTCAACCTGGTAGTCTTGGAAGATCTAACCTAAAGTCGTGAAAGGAAAAGATGGAAATTGAAAAGTTTACTCGGAAAGAATGCAATCATCTGATGGTGTGTAGGAACGTGGGATGAATTTTACAATCGGATTCGCAATTACGAAAAAGACAAATAACTATTGTTTTATCTTCCCCTATCATACACATTGCCTCCCAAGAACTAGATACTTACGTTTAGGTGAATAGGGCTGTGATCAAGCTAGGAACGTTGAGGACTCTTTTTTCTTCTCCTTTTTCTTTTTCAAATATATGCAAAGTGTCACGTTTAATTATCAACTTTATGTGCGTTGCAGCATAGCCTATCCATCCTTGAACTAAAATTTACAACTCTCTTCATCAATCGAAGCAAAACTGTGCTTACACAATGACACAAACTTCGTTTTCTCGAAATTTCGGAAAGAAAAGTAAACAAAACACATTTATCTCGAAGGTTTAAGAAATCTTATAAACCAAGGAAGCTCCATTGATGACAGTCCTACATATCACCACCCTCTTCAATGACTGCCTTCAACGAACACAGTACCTCAGGCCGGCAGAGAGCACTTCAACAAAAGTAAAATGAAATCTGGGACTTTTTCAGCTATTCCATACCTCGTGCAACACGCGGTAACGTAACGAAAGAGGATACTTAAAACTTTCGAAGGACATGAAGATGGTTTTACTTTAGACACTCGCCATAACCAAAGTTGGAAAATGTCCTAAATTTAGGTAAATCTAGGATCTGTATGAAACAGTGTGGATGGGAGAAACATAAACAAGCGGCTGACGCAAAACAAATGCGGTCTCTTTAGCGGAGACGCTGCTGGGTCTCACCAAGTGCCACAGACATGCGATCGAGCAAAATTGCCATAGCAGCCTCAGAAGCAGCGGCATAGCAGATACGAAAGTATCCAGGCTCGGTGAAATGCGCTGACTTTCCAGGGGTGACAATAATCTTCTTCTTGGCAAAAGCCTCGAAGAGGTCTTGTTCACCGTCCCAGCTGGCTTCAGGCAAAAAGGCGCGCAGGTCCATGACAAAGAAGAGAGAAGACGTAGGACGAAAGAACGGAATGTTCATTGACGCAAGCTTCTTTTGAACAGCAGTGCAGGCCTTGTTAAGGCGCTTATTACTCTCAGCAGTGTAGGAGCGCACAAAGTCAAGATCACTCACAAGCTCGTAAAGAATTGCCTGGGCTGGGCCGGACACACAGGAGAAACCGTTGAGGCTGGAAACAGCAGCCACAACGTTCTTGTTCTCAGAATAGATGAAACCAAGACGGTGGCCACTGAGACCAAAGTCCTTAGACATGCCGTAAAGAACATGAACATCGGGGCCCTCAGTCAAATCCAAAACACTAATGTGTGTCGCATCACCCGGCAATGCACTATGGCAATCGCCAGCGTAAATTTCATCGCTGAGGAGGTGGAGCTTGTGCTTGCGCACAAAGGCAATTACTGTCTCAAGCTCTTCCTTGGTATGAGCAAAACCAAGCGGGTTTTCCGGGTTGGTAAGCAGAAATATCTTCACCGTAATACCCTTCGCCTTGGCATCTGCAAGGCCCCTTTCAAGACAAGCTTCGGTGATGCGGAACGCCTCTGGGATTCCAGGAACATCATCGGCCTTCTCAATGGAAACGCGCTCCATGTAAGCTTTGCAAGGGACAAGGTGGCTGCGACGGCTGAGATCGTTGTCAAAAGCCGGATAGTAAGGCGCAGGGACCAGAACGCCCTCGCCAGGGTTTGCCAGGACATAGGCCATCATATCTACAGCACTTGTCACGCCAGGGGTAATACAAATGCAATCAGGGTCGAGCTTCTTGGTCTTAACGACAATGGTCTCCATAAGACCGGCCACAGCTTCACGTACATTCGGCATTCCTCGCATATCACCATAGTAGGGCGAGAACTTCTCATGCTCCAAGTTCTCACTAAGCTTGGCGTGAGCGGCGCACAACTTGGGCGCCATGACGTCTTCGTATACAAGCTTATTCTCTGCTGCGGCGGCAATGATCCAGCCATCAGGGTTGGTCTCCGGGTCGTACATGTCGGTCATAGCGGCCATTACCTCCGGGAGGTAAGAGATCGCAGGTACAGTGGCGTCTTGGCCACGTTGGCTGATTGCAGGTGCCATGTCGCTGGAGGTCTTCTTAGGCATCGGAGAATTCCATGACTTTGCGTGTTGCTGCTGCTGATAAACTGGAGCAGGTGCGGCCATTGGCAATTCATGTGGTTGCTCGTAAGCCTGAACCTTGAGTAGAGGCTGCCGCATAGAATTAGATTCTGAGCTCACAGTTTTGGCCTGAGCAAGCTTGCTTCCACAACACGGGCATTCAGACTTGCCTCGCAGATCCGGCTGTCCGCGAGACATCTCCTGAGCAAGTCTCACATATTGCGCATCATCGCCATCTGAAGACTGCGAGTCTCCGCAGCAGCAGCCGAGAGCAAACATAGTTTAGTATTAGAACAAACCTCGGTTCTCTGCGTCGTGTTCCAACAGTCTTGGTCACTTAGTTGTGCAAGTAGTTTCGGGTTTGGTCCAATTCCGGTCTGCTGCGACATGAAAATGATTTTACATGCGTGCATTAGGATTTTTTTTTTTAAGTTTTTAGCATTCATTGCTTACTTCTACAAAACATGACGAAGAAGTTATCTATGAGGTTGCCTCCTAACCTAAACACTGAAAGCTAGGTAAGGATGCTCCTCTTCCTTCCCATCCTTCTTCGTGCCTGTTCGTCTCCTCGCAGGCATCAAACCTACGAACGAATTGCTCGAGTGGAACCTAAGCCCTCAATCTCTGGCGTCCTTTTTGGCGTTTGTGTACAAACCTTCTGCCTTCAGGAGGGTTCGTGCAAACGAAGAAGATGGTCCGCGTGACGAGTGCTTTTGAGATGACGGACATTGAATCACAGCTTTGACTTCTTCTGTATCTTGCTCCTCAAGAGTTCTTTCTTTTCTTTTCTTTTCTTTTCTTTTCATTGACGTACCTACTTCTGTTAAAAATTCATTGATCGATCGATTGATGGACTTTTTCATAGGATGACTCTACGGCTTTTATTCTTTCTTTCTTCTTTCTTTTGGAATAATATGAATAAAGAACGCAAAGTATGGACCCAAGCGCTGATATCGCCAATCTGCTGAGAAACTGACGCGTGGAGCTTCAGAGAAGGGAATACAGAAGCTTTCGAAGCCAGTGCAATCCAATGCAATGCAATGCATTGTAATGCAATCCTCCTCTGCGCTGCCACCGGTGTCCTCTCAGTCCTCATCTTCACCTCGGTTTTTGGGATTGGGTTTACCCGAAGTGCCTTTCGCTGTTCCTCGCTCGGGGAAACCTCATATTCAATCGAGCAGAGGTAGCAGTGGCTACGTCCCTGCGTAGGAGGGAGAAAAGAACAGGTGCTACTGACTGGTGCGAGTTTGGGATAGGAGGAGCACGCGACGGAGATCTATAGAGAACGCCCGGCACGTCTGTTGTCTCCTCTGTTGTCGGTTTCAACAACCTTCAAGAAGAACCACAAAAGATCGTGGTCATGAGATGACGATGAGTTTGTGAATGAATATCCAAAGCAACCCTGTCAGACCTCTTACTTGGGTTGGCAAATACACACTCAGGGCAGTGCCAGAACATCATAGGTTGGCATGTGAAAATCTTGCTTCGCTCCGGGTTCTGTGCGTTGTAAATAGCAATTGTCATCCTAGGCACAAGATTGAAGAAGTCCCACACCTCGGGATATCTTGTCCGCTTGCGCGAGAGGAAGAATATTAGGCATTAGTCCAGCAGGATAAAAGATGGGAAGGCATGCGGAATGAGAAGCGGGAATTACATGTAAGCTTGGCAGCGTTTATGCATACGATTGAAGGCAAGAGTAAACTACTAGTAGGGCTTTTAGATTCGGGGCACGCCACTTTCTTGAGGCGCAAATTTGATGAATATGGGCAAGCTGATTCTGTGACTTGTCCTTGGACCATTGGGCCGACCAGTGCAAATTGAAGAGAGATACAGTGTATGGCCGGAATTGTGGCGAACATACTCGACGCTATTTGGCTCCGATGCTGGAGCGTCAAGATTTTGCAGAATTTTGCAGCGACAAACATTTGTAAATTAGACAAAGCTATAATAAATGTAACTCGACATGTGTTTATTTCTTTTGTACTACTGTTACCTTTGCTAAGGTTGAAGTGATGACGCGATAGAAACACAATGAAAAATTATGTGCCAACATCAAAACTAGACTGTACAATCTAGCGCAATGCTGCGCTGGCGAAGCTTTACTGCTCGAGGGCAGTGGCAAGGCGGTCGAGAAGAAGGCTCATAGCTTGCTCTGAGGCGGCAGCGAAACACATACGAAAGTAACCAGGTTCGGGAAAATGACAGTCACGTCCCGGGGTGAGAAGGATCTTGTGCTGCGCGAAAAGATCAAAGAGCGCTCGCTCAGCCTCCCAAGTAGGGCTCGCTAGGTACTTGCGAAGATCCATCATGAAGAAAAGGGTTGCTGTGGGCCGGTAAAAGGGAATTCCCATACTTGTCAGCTTCGTTTGCACAGCATCACATGCCTTGCGAAGACGGCGATTGCTCTCTTCAGTGTATGTACGGACAAAATCGAGATCGCTAATCATTTCGTACAAGACTGCTTGGGCAAGTCCAGACACGCACTGGAACATGTTGTGGTTGGACATGGCACTAATAAGCGCATCATTTTCGGAATAAATGAAGCCCATTCGATGCCCACTCAAACCAAAATCCTTGGACAT